>JASPKZ010006067.1:352500-945000 GCA_030220185.1 Diploptera punctata | reverse complement strand
AAACCTGTCATTGAGATACCCGCGTATAGCCAGAGTAAAGTGTGGTGGTGCTCCATCTTGTTGCAACACCACTGTATCAATGATACCATCTTGCTGTAACTGTGGCTGTAAGAAAAGTTGCAACATATCAAGATACACGTCTCCCGTGATGGTTTCCTTTGAAATCTGTCTCTAACTTCCTCGTACGACTGGCCTCTTAAACGCGCAGCAACAATCTCAATCCGCTCTTAAGTGGTGAGCATATTTGTATATTTCGAATGGCTGTAACAGAAATACGATATGTAAGCGATTTCTTTATAATGTACTGAGACTTTATAATCACACTGTATTACAATATATATATATATATATATATATATATATATATATAATACTTAACTGATCCTACTCGGCACTGCAGCCGAAACCTACTTTGAAATTTCTTCCAGAGGAGCGTTGTGTTGTACAAAGGTCGTGTCCAAAAAAAAATATCTACTGTTTTTAACTGCAAGGCACTAAAATTCAGCGCCTAACTCTCTTTTAAACTACAAGGGAGTAATACAACTGAACTGGTAGATTGGATAACCCTCACTAACTTCCGATCGCGCCGCGTCCCGCCTCAATTTATTTAGCTTCTACCAAGCAGGGAATCCGTCTCCTGAATATTGTACGTTGACATTGCTGGATTCTGGGTTCTACGTCTGGTGCCTTTCAGTTAAAAATGGCAGATTGTCATGATAGGTTTTGGCATGCAATGACTGACAGTTCTCTTGTTAGTAGAACCTAAAGTAATCATAACAAAAATGTATATATATATATATATATATATATATATATATTTATAGAATGGATAGAATACGAAATAAAGAAATAAGGGAATTTATGGGTGTACAAGAGGAGCCGGACATCATGATATTATAGAATAGAAAAGATTGCAGTGGTATGGTCATGTCAAAAAAATGTCAGAGCAAAGATTGCCAACAATTGTTATGGAATGGATCCTAATGGAAAGAAGGAAGAGATGAACACCGAAGAAAACTTGGATAGAAGCGGTACAAGCAGCTATGAGTATCAGAGGAATGGAGGAAGATCAATGGATGAACAGAGAGGAATGGCGTTTGGTTTCCGGAAGACGGCGGCAGCTGCCATGATACCGGATGATGATGATGGTATATAATATTTATTTCAGAAAGGTTTTATCTTCATTCACGTGATTCAGAGCACAACTAATCTACTGTCAATCCCGTCCAAATTCCTGTGTCATTCAAATCTTCATCGCCCAATCCTTTTCCCTTCATGTAGCTCGAAACACCATCAATCCACGGTATTTTTGGGCGGTCCTTTTCTTCTACCCGATGGCCACCATTCTAGAATTTTTCTTGGGAATCCATCTCCTGTCATACTTTCTACATGATATATATATCATGATATATATATATATATATATATATATATATATATATATATATATATATATATCCATAGTAATTCTGCCCGAAGGCAGGTCTTTTACTGCAATCATAGCATTTTCATGCTACGCTTTGCAGCTTTAATAGGGAATTGTAGGTGTGGTAGCTTCCCGTTGCTTTCCACACCGGTGAAGGATGATGATGATCATGATAATAATAAGGATGATGATGATGGCCATATAATTTCGGGGATCCTAAAGTTTTCCTCACATTTGTCTTACAGGTGAGGAAAAACCCCGATAAAAACCTCACCCAGAAAACTGCCCCGACCGAGGATCGAACCCGGGCCCGCTGCATGACAAGACAGCACGCTACCTCGAGACCCAGCGGTATATATATAAGGGTCATTTCATAAGTTATGGCAACTATGTTGTATCAGCCAATAAAGCTGCAAGAAACAAACTGCAGTATAAGCAAGTGTGGGTCACTGGAATGTCCTTCACAATGGTGGTACAAAACTGGGATACAGATACAGGAGGATATGGGTAAGGGACATTTTAAAGGTGCATAAATAGAAATCATTGTTTTATTTCTATTACGTGCGAAGGAAAAAATATTCATATAACCCACAGATAACACACTTCAAAATTTTAATTGACTATTTAACTCATGCACCAAATCGGAGTCAATGACCAATCACGTTTCAATTATTTCTGTTTTACAACCAATCAAAGTCGTGTTTCACGAAATATTTATCAGTGTTATAATTACCATATTAAAGAAAGCTCCTCCTTTTTAATATTCTGAAATAGTATGATCTAGTTGCAGTGATAAACAAAAGAAGCAGATGAAGCGTACCTATCGTTTCTCATTTGTTTTCAAACATCGCCGTTTACATTAAATATATAAATATTTTAAAATAACTACAGTTAAATAATGATTTGTGAGTAAACAGCTTAATTTTATTCGTTAAATAGTCCTAACAAATGCCACTCTTGATTTCCAAATTCTCTAGATAAATTCACTCCTCACTTCGTGAGTCGTGAATTTGGAAATCACTCGTGGCATTACTTATGAAGATGCTGCTGCATGTGAAGCAGTTTACAAACAGAGAGGATATCTTAACAATGTCTCAACGAAGAATGATGAACATAGACACCTCACAAACAGCTAATGGTGTTCAGCACCTTCCACATCATTGGCAAATATGTGTGTAAGTCTTGGGGGATTATTTTGAAGGGTCTTAGTTGTGGGATATGTATGAGTTTTTTTTCTTCACATGTAATAGAAGTAAAAGAACCTAATTTATATTTGTGCATCTTTCGATGTCCCTTACCCATATCCTCCTCTATCTCAATTCCAATCTTTTTACCAAAAATGTGAAGGACATTCCAGTGACTCTCACTTGTATATACTGAATTTTGTTTCCAGCAGCTTTATTGGCTGATAAAAAATAGTTGCCATGACTTATGAAATGACCCTCGTATATATATATGTATATATATGTGTGTGTGTGTGTGTGTGATCAGGCTTTACCATATTGCAGTGAATCCTGGACAATAAGAAAAGAAAGGGATTACAGTGGTATTCAGGCGTCAGAAATGAGATTTCTTATTTTCATTAATGAGATACACAAAATTACATAAAAAATCAAGAATTTATAAATACATTAAATATATTTGGCTCCAAAATTCCATTTCTACTGCTAACAGATTTTTGGCTTGTTTTCTACTTACTGTCCAGGTTTCGGACCATATAATAATGCTTTGTAACAGAACTGGCGATCGATAAGAATTTCAAGAAGAGGCAAAGTCAGAAACAGCACAATAAGGGAAATTATGCAAGTTGAAAAAAACATATTAAAAAATAATAGAAGAAAAATGTTTGAAATGGTATTGACACATCAGAATGGAAGAAGAAAAGAATACCAAAGAAGATCCTTGATTGGAAAGCTAATGGAAGAAGTGGAAGAGACAGACCTAGAGAATGTTGGATAGATGGAGTGAGGAGAAGTATGGAAGCTAGAGATTTGAGGGAAGAAGATGCTTTAGACAGGAACCTCTGGCGACAAATCACTTTGAGTTGAAGGAGAAACACTGTATTGTGGAATATTTCTAAATAAAAATGTATTTGCAATAAATGAAACATAGGAGAATGTAGACACGAATGGAATGCTTTGTTTGTTTGCCATATTCCTAATTAGGATCTCTTTGACATCTGGTGTGGTACAGAGGTTACGTAATGACTTCAAACTCTTGTTAACATTCTTTTGGAGTAATAGAAAGTGGTTGCATCTAATACTGTTTCTAAAAACATAGTCTTAATAGGTTATTCCACAATATCACCTAATTTTTTTGAGCAGTGTAAATGCCTGAATCGGGATTTGAACCCGAGATCTCTAACTCTATACATTAGCTCTCTAACCAATTGAATATATTGGCCTGAAGCTTTTCAACCTGTTTTATTCAATATACTGTATTCAGAAAACACAATTTTAATAAATGAAATAATTTTCTTGTTCATGTCAGTCAGTTCTGTCAACGAAAACTGACGTTCCAAAAATGTACGTAGTCTGCGTAGTTTTCCAAGAATAAAGTTATTTAAAAAGATTATCATGTTACCCCAGGTAATATTACACTGAGAAACGATCAAGATTTCTTCGGCGAAATCACTTTTGTTATTACCTCAAGTTTCTAATAAAAATGTCATCTCCAGTAGACGGTTTGCTGTAGATTTAATTTTTAATAGTCTTCATCTCGTCCTCCAAGAGCACAATCTAATAATAACTCTATTTTAAGAATATTTCTCTTGCTCCTTCCGTAGGCTAATAAAAATTGTTATTTATAGCGTATTTATCGACCCAATTTATTTACTTTTCTCTCTCAATGGCATCCCAGAGATCCCGAATCTATTCCGGGATATATCATATAGTTTTTTATTAAAATACTCGTTTAATGTTTGGAACGGGATCTACTCAGCATTATTGAGGTTAACTGAGTAGCAACATAAAATGAGTAGTATATATTTCCGGTGAAGAAAAATGAAACTAAGAATGAGGAATTACCGTATTGCAACCATGTTTTATCATCTGCTAGCCAATGAGAACAATTTATTGTTATTATTATTATTATTATTATTATTATTATTATTATTTTTATTATTATCATCATTATTATTATTGTATTGTTATTATTAATACAAATAAGAGAACAAGAAAAATAAATCGATTAATATTCATATCACCATGTTTGTAATTCTTCTTGTTATTATTGTTATTATTACTGTTTATTATTATTATTATTATTATCATTATTATTATTATTCCCATCCATAGTAATTCTGCCCGAAGGCAGGTCCTTCACTGCAATCATAGCATTTTCATGTTATGCTTGCAGCTTTACTAGGGAATTGTAGGTGTGGTAGCTTCCCGTTGCTTTCCACACCGGTGAAGGATGATGATAATGATAAGGATAAGGATGATGGTGATGATGATGGCCATATGATTTCGGGGACCGTTTGGGCCTTAAAGTTTTCCTGACATTTGTCTTATAGATGAGGAAAAACCCCTATAAAAACCTCACCCAGAAAGACTGCCCCGACCGGGGATCGAACCCGGGCCCGCTGCGTGACAAGGCAGCACGCTACCTCGAGACCACAGCAGTGGACGTTACTATTATTATTATTATTATTATTATTATTATTATTATTATTATTATTATTATTATTATTATTGTTATTGTTATTACCAGGATGCAAATATCCAAGGAGCAAGTCCTCCGGGAGGGACTTTAAACCGTGGGTCCCGAATCAGTAGATTTTAAGGCTCGTAAAAAGATCCTTAAGCCTGAATAAAAAGGTATCTATGCAAAATTTACCGAATTTTCCCGTCCTAGTATTACCTTGATTTCCTAGACGTCAGTATGAGACAGAACGCTAACCACGGGCCACTCCGATGACATCTATACGAAAACAAGTGTAATTAAATTAGTATGTTTCAATTTCTTCCCTGTAGGGGGAGAGCGCCTAAGTCTCATTGAGCAGAAGAAGACAAGATTATTCTTCTTCTTCTACTACAAGGTTTAGGCTATGCAGCCTGTTCCGGCGAAGTTAAAAGTGGACAAGATTATTACGCCTCTAATATCGAGGGTCGCGGATTCAAACCCGGCCGAGGTCCATGGATTTTTAAGGCTGAAAAAATCCACGGGGCAAGTCATTGAGTAGGGACTTTAAACCGTGGGTCGCGAGTATTACTATTCTCAGGTTGGTACAAGAATCACAAGCCTGAATAAAAATACCTCTGAGCAAAATTTACAGAACGTACCCGTCATATTAATAACTTAGTTTCAATACGAGGCGGAACTCTGATTCCAGGCTACTCAATGACATCTATACAAAAACAAGTGTAACTAAATAAGTATGGTTGAATTTCTCCCCCGTAGGAGGAGATCGCAGAGGAGAAAGCGCCGCCATTTTGTGGTCGTTTCACTTCGTCACACAATTTTCGTTTAGTATAAATTTTGATTCGGAGAAGTTGATTCGTTTCAGATTCAATCGTCAGCTCTTGTCAAGATCCATCAATTAAGTATATATAGGCCTAATATTAATGTGAAATAGTTGTAGTGTTAATGTAAACAATTAAAATAAATTATAGAGTGTCGACCTGTACTCGTGAAAAAGCCAAATCAAAATAGGCCTATATAGATCGTACATGTTTCAAAAGGGTTTTTCAAGAGCAATCCATATGAAACATCATATGACAGAGTGAAGCTGTGCCGGGAACCTAAAAGAATGAAGGCGTCCGAGCGGATCAACGGCGGCACCAGTATATCTGCAGCAGGGACGGCCCAGAAAGTGGATGATATAATCGCTTCTAGGCTTATATCAAAATATTAGCCGTTACGTATATGTATTCTTGTAAAAAAACGGCCGGTTCCACAACACATCCCCACTCGTGTTTTTATTAATTCATTTTTTTTCGACACAAGCAGAAGATGCTCACCCAGACTCAAGGAAAATATTTAATAACTCCTACTCAGCCAGAGCTCGAACTCGGGTCGCCAGAATGAAACCGACATGCCTTGGCGTCCGACATATTGATATAGTGAATGGTAATGAAATTAAAATCCAGCATTTGCGTTGACGGCCTAAGAAATTCATGAAGAATATCCATTAAGATGACCCTAAGCTCGCCTAGGTATTAAATCCAAGGCCTGCTGAACATGAGTCTCAATTGTTTCCAAATTCGATTAAAATTTGTTCGTCGTAAATTAAATGTTAGAAATTAGTTTATCTCTTGTTTTCCTCGTTTGTTTAATCTTATTTTTTTCGATGCTCATATGATGTTTGAACGTCAAGTTATGTAGGTCATGCAAGGAAAATAGCAAATATAGGGAAGTTAGTACCGGGAATGTTTGTGTTTACCAGAAATGTCTCTTATAATAATATCTAAACTGAAGCTTTGCATACTCTATGAATATTAAACGTTTGCGTTCGAATCTGTTTTATTACGAATATAATTATTATCATATTAGAGTTCCTCTCGTTTCATTGTGTAAAAGAGTTCCTCTCCTGTCATTGTGTAAAAGAGTTCCTCTCCTGTCATTGTGTAAAAGAGTTCCTCTCCTGTCATTGTGTAAAAGAGTTCCTCTCCTGTCATTGTGTAAAAGAGTTCCTCTCCTGTCATTGTGTAAAAGAGTTCCTCTCCTGTCATTGTGTAAAAGAGTTCCTCTCCTGTCATTGTGTAAAAGAGTTCCTCTCCTGTCATTGTGTAAAAGAGTTCCTCTCCTGTCATTGTGTAAAAGAGTTCCTCTCCTGTCATTGTGTAAAAGAGTTCCTCTCCTGTCATTGTGTAAAAGAGTTCCTCTCCTGTCATTGTGTAAAAGAGTTCCTCTCCTGTCATTGTGTAAAAGAGTTCCTCGACTGTCATTGTGTAAAAGAGTTCCTCGACTGTCATTGTGTAAAAGAGTTCCTCTCCTGTCATTGTGTAAAAGAGTTCCTCTCCTGTCATTGTGTAAAAGAGTTCCTCTCCTGTCATTGTGTAAAAGAGTTCCTCTCCTGTCATTGTGTAAAAGAGTTCCTCTCCTGTCATTGTGTAAAAGAGTTCCTCTCCTGTCATTGTGTAAAAGAGTTCCTCTCCTGTCATTGTGTAAATATGGTTACGTTGAGTTTACTTCCATGTTAATAACTTTTAGTATTTAATTAAGGCCCAGCGAATATGCGAATATAGAGTGTCTAATTGTGCTACTCTTTTTACTGACCTAAATATTGTTCTTGCCCAAAGACTTCAACGTGTTCATAATTCTTGCATACGTTTTATTTGTGGTATATGCAGATTTGATCACGTTACATCATCCCTGGAACAATTGTCATGGCTTCGTCTACAAGATCGTATAACCTTCCATTCCCTATGCCTTCTCTATAACATATTACACATATCCTTACCTTATTATTTTTGTATTTATATGTAACATATGTTTGCCCTGGTGGTGGAAGAGAATGTCACATGGCCTTAACTCCACCAGGCTAAATAAATATATTCTAAATAAATCTATTATTTATCACATCTCTTCACTAGAGTCTCTCATACACACAGATTAGATACTCGATCCCTTGAGCACAGTGTCCTTTATATCCCTCCTCATCATACTATCAATAGATTCGAAATCTTTTACAATTTCTCTTTGCTAAAACATGGAATTCCCTTCCATCCTATGTCAGAGGCTGCCAAACTTTACCATCTTTCAGAAACAAATTGAAAATAAAATTACTAACAGAAACAACTCACTAATATTACTGTTTAAAAAATTACTAAATTGTGGTTTTCATTATTTTAAAAAATAGTTTTAAAATTTGTTAATATATTTATCTAGTGCCTTGTATAATAAGCGATAAATTAATTCATTATAGTTTATTACTTTCTTTGTATTTTTTCTTTCTTTTCTATTTATGTATAGTGAATTCGACCTCTTATTCCTTTCTGTATTCATTCTACCATTAATTTAATTTTAATTTATTTAATTGTATTCTATTATTAGACATTATTTTCATTATTATTCAATTTGACAAATAATTAATTGTTTATTATGTACTATTATTGTAATTTTTTGTATTTAAATGTAACATATGTTTGTCCTGGTGAGTAGAAGAGAACGCCACATGGCCTTAACTGCACCAGGCTAAATAAATCCATTCTATTCAAATTAGTTCAGTTGAACTATTTGTTTGATATTGTAGCTTTTAACACACGTAAACTTTAATAAAGTTTAGGGTAAAACTACCATGATTACACAAAATTAAAATTATAATTTGTTTTTATTCAATGCCACCAGATTGTCATTTCGACATTTCTCGTATTCTATCCTGGCATTGGCGTATTGTAACCCGCGACTGGAAGACGGTGTTACGCTGTTCCTGTGACACGAATGGACACTCTACTCAAAATGAACTCAAGACAAGATCAGGAAGGAGCTGAAGACCAAAACGCTGAATACCAACAGTGTAAACTGCGGCAGAAACCAGCTGAACAGAAAGGACACGCCGGTAAAGAAACGAAGACACCGAACAACAAAGTCTCACAGAAGGATGACAACTACACTCATCCTAAGCCAAAACACACGGCCAAAAACGTCACCAAAGACAAAACTTTCGAGATTGAGATCAACAACAGATTTATATCTCTACAGAAACTTCCAAACACACCTCCGCCTATCGTCGTAGACGCCAGCGACATAAATGCCTACAAACTTACACATATCGCTGCTGTTGCTGTAGGAAAAGAAAAAGACATCACAATGAAGTACACCAAAGACCAACTCAAAATCTTCACAAAAGACAAAGTCGCATTCAAACAAGTTCAAAAAGTACTAAACGACCATGAAACACAGTTTCACACCCACATATTCAAAAGAAGATCACATATGACTCAGAAAATAACACTCAAAGGTCTTCCAACTAAAATAACATCAGATGAAATCCATCAAGAACTTACCGACAAAGGTTTTCCAATCCACAACGTCACACAAAACCAGCTTCCAAAACGGATCCAGAATCAAGACTGCTATTCTTGTCTGGATTCTAACTTTCCTACAAAAACCAGACTTCATGGCAAAAATTGTTCAACTTACAGACATCTTCAACGTAAAAATCAAGCTTGAAACCTACAAGACACCAGCTGGAGGTATCCAATGCTACAAATGTCAAGGCTTCGGACATCTGGCAGAATGTTGTACAAGGACACAGAAATGTGTTAAATGTGCAGGCAACCACAGTCTAAAAAACTGCAAGAAACAGAACTTAAATGCACAAACTGCAGAGAAACCCATGCTGCAAGCTACAGACAATGCCCTGTCTACAAGGAATACAACAATTCAAGACTGAAATTCGCACCGAGGACCTCACAACACACCACTGAAGTTTCATATCAAAAAACAGAACCAGAAAAATCAAAAATCAACACACCAGCACCAAAAGTGAATACTTCAAAAACTCCTACTCCTACTCCCACGACTACCAATCCTGAAAACCTAGTTCTTCAACTTCTATTCCTTATATCCAAATCCTCCTAAATCCAGAACTTCTAAAAACCACTGTAATGCTACTTACAAACCTAATTCCAAGTCCTTAAACAAATCCAGATAACCACTTCAAGACACCTTTTTAAGACCAAGAAGCTTATGCACGAAGAAAACAACATCTCAATCTTCAAGAATCACCTCAAGAACCAGCTGCGAGAGGAGTACTCTCAACAGCTTGCACTCAGTTTTCGCCAGACCTTCACTACAAGCACCTTAATTACTGGGTCAAGGCCTCAAAAGGCCGGTACCATTACACACCTCAATCTTTGCTCTAGGGACGGGTGTGATGCGCCAGGAGAGGTCTCAATCCTAAATTTAATCTAATGAGAATGAATAGGATAAATTATGATAATAATAACCAGATGATGTTCGGACACCGTTTGGGCCTTAAAGTTTCCCGACATTTGTCTTAGAGATGAGGAAAAAACCGAAAAAATCTCACCCAGGAAACTTCTCCCGATCTGGGATCGAACGCGGGTCGCTGCGTCACAAGGTAGTACTCTATCTCGAGACAACAGCGGTGGAAAAAATCATAATATAAAATTATAAAATATTAGTACTCTGCAGGCCTTTTGGGACTAGTTTCATCATCAGCAGAAGGAGCAGGTGTTTCATTCAAGGACAGTAGATATAGACCTGTCTCTGCTCGTTCTGCTAATGATGGGACTAGTTCCGAAAGCCCTATAGATAATTAATAATTTACCAAGTAGAGGAAATGGACAAATAAAGAAACATTTTTATATTTTTATATTATAATTATAATTTTTTACACCCGTACTTAGAAGTTTTTAGTTATATAAAAGGGCCAGCCAATCGTCTGGGCTTTTCGTGGTTTTCTTGATTCTTAAAGGTAAATGCAAATCTAGATTTTATTTGTCAAAAATAATTTCACCACTAATTTTCGTTTCATCCTTATATTTGCGTTGGTTTAATCTCTCCAATTGTTGTCAGGATCACATGCTTACTTATTGACCAAGTAAATACACGAACTGTCTTTACGGATCGACTCAAAGCTGAAGCACACTCTGAGACGATGCTATTATTTAAGACAAGACATAACATCCACTCTTATGCCATGTGATTACTTTTTATTATTATCATCATAGTACATTCACGAATTTAGGCCATTTGTTGACCTGTTTCGGCCTCAAGAGAAACACCATCCAGAAGTCTTTTGAGTGGACGTCCTGGTCTTCTTCTTCCTGCAGGTTGATATCTTAACATTTGTTTGGGTATTCTGTGATCTTCCATTCGATGAACATGTTGCATCCATCTTGACTTATAATCAGAAATGTTGTTTTCTAAAGATTCCATGTGTAATTCTTCTAAGATGTCTTTATTTTTTTTGTGATCTAGTAGTGTGTATCCTGCAGTCCTCCGAAGATATCTCATTTCAGCAGATCTAAGTCTCTGTATATCCTTCTGTTTCAACGTCCATACTTCGCTACCATACAAAAGAGTTGGAAGAGCCAGTGTTTTATACACTTTCAGTCTTGAATGCTTTTGACTAACTGTGGCTTAAGATAGAATTATTAACCCTAAAATTCTTAAAAATTTAGATATTTTTGCATTTACATCCTTTTCTTCTTCATATGAGATATTGCATCCTATATATGTAAAATTATTCACCTGCTCCAAAATTTTATTGTCCAGTACAATTTTACTTCTGACAGGATCTACACCTTGAAATGCCATAATTTTTGTCTTTTCTGTAGATATCTTTAATCCATATTCTTCTGTAATTTTGTTAAGTTCATACAGACCTTTCTGTAGATTATCTTCGGAATTTGCTATTATTATTTGGTCATCTGCAAACAATAGGGTGTTTAATTTTCTATTTTCTGATATTCTTATTCCAAATTTATATGTTTTGTTTTTATTATTGTTATTATTATTATTATTATTATTATTATTATTATTATTATTATTATTATTATTATTATTATTACAACAGCTTTATTTTACCTGGCAGAGTTAAGGCATTATCTACCACTCAACCAGGTTAGAAAAAAAAATACAAAAATTACTCTTGCATCTAAATTACTAACTAATTAACTAACTTACTTACTGGCTCAATGGATCCCGTAGGTTCATGACCGCGCTCTCCATACATCCCATCCTGAGCTAACGTTTTGCATTCATTCCCTGTATAATCTACTTCCCTCAAACCATAGTTAAGATTATACTGTCACCTCATTCTTGGTCTACCTATTGGGCGTTTTCTCACTGGTTTCCTTACAAGAAGCTTCCATGCACCGCTTTCATTCCCATTTGTACCACTTGCCCTGCGCATCGCAGTGTACGAGACTTAACTTCTCTTATTATATATGGTTTACCATGAAGATCATGTAGCTCACTATTAATAAGCTTTCTCCATTCACTTGTCTGTTAATTTCTCTTGGGTCCAAAATTTCCCTATAATAGGCCTATAATCAAAATTATTGCGTGATATATCTATAATACAATTATTATCTACAATATTATTTGATGTACTCTATATTTAACGAATGGAATATAAAATGTTCAGGATAGAAAAATAAAGAAAATAATACAATTTATTTCTGGAGAAAAATTATATTTTTTACAAGTGATCGTATATGCGTGACTTAAAAGTACCAAGTGTGTGGCAACCTCTAATATCTTGGTAGAGGGATTTCCAGGAGCGGGCAGAGGCTACTGTGAAAGTAGAATAAGAGAAAGTGCTGTGCAGAGGGATTGTTAGCAGACTATAGTCTGTTTTTATGGTGACCAAATGGTGTTCGGGGAATAAGTGCACCTAGAAGTTTCCTGACATTTAACTTAGTGATCAAAACCTCCAGGAATGCCAGACTCAGGAAACTTTTCTCGATTAGGGAACTTTACTTAGTTTAATATGTAAGCGTCAGACTGATTTGAAGTCTTTAATTACTTATTCTTCAGTGAGGGATCGAACCAGGGCCCGCCGCGTCCGAGACAGTGATATTAGTCCTAGATTTCAATCTAGGGCATAGGCTACCTTACTGATTTTTGGTACTTTGTGGAGAATTAATAGTTTTTTAATTTACTTTAGTCTTTTAGCATTTTGTTTTTTTCTAATGTGTAATAAAAAGGTTGAAAAACACATATGAATCATGGGGTCTCACAGTAAATTTACAAAAAACAGAATATCTGGCAATAAATAGCAATGAACGAGAATATTTAATATTGGAAGAAGGAATCCAAATAAAGCAAGTGAAACAAACTAAATATTTGGGAATAATTATGGATAACATTGAAGGTATAGGCAAAGAGAACATAAAACATAGAATTGAATTGAGTAGCAAAATAATATCATCGTTAAATTCCATATGGTGGGATAAGAATATTTGGAAAGACACAAAAAAATATATTGGTAAAACATTGGTGGAATCTGTTGCAATGTATGGACGTGAGGTATGGACAATCAATAAGTATTACAAGAATAGGCTAATAGCTCTAGAAATGGATTATTTACGGAGAAGTGCCAGAAAGTCTAGATTAGAACATGTCACAAATAAGGAAATTAGAAACATATTGGAAGCAGAAGAAAGCATAATTGAAAGAATTGAGGAGAAGGAATTAAAGTGGTTAGGACATGTCTTAAGAATGGAAGATGAGCGATGGCCAAAGCAACTATATGAATGGCATCCGAACAGAAAGAAGAAAAGAGGGAGACCAAGGTTAACATGGAAGGAAAACATGAAGACAGTAATGCAAGCTAGAGGGCTAAGCATCGAATATGCCCAAGACCGTAGGCGTTGGAGGTTTGGCACGGGAAGACGGCAGCAGCTGTAAAAACCCGAAGATAGATAGATGTAATTTACTTTAGTACAAATTGTTAAAGTTGATAGGTAATACAAGATCCACTCATCTTTTCAAAGTTTACTGCGTGAAAAACTCTCGTTTTGTACACTAACCCGCAGTCTGTGGTTTGTCTCAGTGGTCCTGCATTGGATACGTTCGTACATTAATTTTCCTTCAAAATTTGTCTTTGTTGGTCTTCACTTATATCAGTCCGATTATACTCTTTGTCAAGTTTCGTAGTGATTCCTTCTTTACTAGATAAGGTTCCTAGTCATATGCCCATTCTCCATTCTGTAGGACCAGACATTTGATTTTGGAGTTACCGTAGATTGGTTACTTTTACGTCAACTATTTGGGCCAATGCCGCACCTGGTTTTATATTGGATTAAACTTCCCCAAGCCTTCGAGCTTTACGATGCGAGGTTGGGAAGTGGTTTTTACAGAATCGAGGAAAAATGTTTAAAAAAACGAGCGATAGCGAGGTTCTGTAAAACAATTCACAAACGTGCGTTGTATATTATTTTTCGCGCGATGGTGTTTTCAAAATAAAAAATAATAGTAAAATAATAACGTATTTGTTGGAAATATTTGCGTTCATTATAAACAATTGAGTAACATTAACAGTGTGTGCAATGTTTATTAGTTGAAACAACAGGAGGCCTTGAGAACAATTATTGAAAACATGGCTGCGAATACGTATTTATTGTTTTATATTGTTTCAAATAAAGTTTAGTTCATTTAAAATGCAGTGATTAGTTTCGTACGTTAGATATTTTCTGTGTACACATTGTACGTATTATACATAGATAAGAGTGGTTTTACTTCTTGCACGTGGGTGTAAATGCAATATTACAGTATAGTTATTTAGGTTAGCAACCCCGAAATGAAGGAATTTGATCTTTCAATAATGGTCGCCATTGCTGGTAAGTATGACCAAAATGCACTATCGTGCAAAAAAATTCTTTACACTACAAGACCAAATTAAACATAGCTATATCTAATATATAAAAATTAATGTTTGTTTGTTTGTTTGTTTGTTTGTTTGTTCGTACTTTATGCGCGGCCATACCGTTGATCCGATTGTGATGGGGCTTTTTGCAAAATGTTCAGGAGATTCCCAGAAAGAACATAGGCTGTAAGAGAGTTGTGATACTGAATTCCTACACCTTTAAAAATCGCCTTTTATAATGGAAAACGTGAAAAAAGTAGCTTTTTGGACGCTTAAATGGCTTACGCTGCATAAACCATAACAAATACACAAAATTAATGTACACAGAATTGAATATCTCAAACGCTCTACAGGAAAGTCCGCGACAGCATATGTTTATCTCTTACGGATAACTCGCAATAACTATTTAGTCTTTCATTGATGCCAAGAAGATCGAGAAAAGTACGTAGATTCCTGTGCACGCATAGCAGCACATTTCGGGTATTCTTTTGCGGATAACTCACAATAACGAACTTTGTCTAAAAGACAAAGCTAATTTATTCCAAGAAGATCGAGATAAATAGATTCCCGGGCAACACGGGGTAATCAGCATGGGAAATCTTAAAATAATTACGTTATACATTTATAATTATTTTTCATTCTACTTATTCAATTAATCATAAGAAGTACGGTACATTAATTTTCATCTTTCAGCTCATTAATGCCAAGAAGTTCGGGATGAGTAGATTCCCGGACAAGCCGGGTAAATAACACGGGGAATCTAAAAATAATTACGATATAAATTTAACTAAAGATAAAACACATGACTTTATGTATTTCAGCTCATTTATGTCAAGAAGATCGGGCAACGTATAATCAGCACGGGATATCTGAAATATAAATTTATAATTATTTTTTCTTCTACTTATTCAACTAAATATAAAATAACATTAATCTGCATTTATTTAGGCAGCGCATGCCGGGTATTAGCTAGTTAAAAATAAATTTTACAAAATAGCATTCATTAAATAATCCAGTTTTACTATAAAAATAGTATACAGCTCTGCAACATTACCTTCTTCTCTTCACTTCACTGGCTAGGCAAATTGCCTGTTCCGCCTCACAGTTGTTCTGTCTATCTTTTCACTGGCCTTCCTACATTCCTTGTACCTTTTGGCTTGTAGTTGAATGCTGCTATTGGTAATCTTGTTACATTCATTCTTTCCATATGTGTAAACCATTTCTCTCTATATTCTCTGATTTTCTCATCCAATGGATATATATTTAACTCTGTTCATATATCTTCATTTCTTATCCGATCCAATCTTGTGCAGCCTTTTGTTCTTCTAAGGAAGTTCATTTCTGCATTTGGTATTCTACTTTGCAATTTTTTGGTCATTGCCCCAGTTTCGCTCCCATAAAGTAATGCAGGAACTGCCAATGTTTTATAAAACGTCAGCCAGATTACCATTATAGAAATATGAACGTAATAGGATATTTCTGAATTTGGTTCAGCATATAGAATAGATTTAGAATAGAATAGAATAGATTTATTTAGCCTGGTGGAGTTAAGGCCATATGGCCTTCTCTTCCACTCACCAGAACAAGCATATGTTACATATGAATACAAAAAAATTACAATAGTCATATTAAACAGGACAAACATATGTTACACATGAATACAAAAAAAATTACAATAATAGTCATATTAAACAGGATAAACATGTGTTACACATGAATACAAAAAAAATTACAATAATAGTCAGATTAAACAGGACAAACATATGTTACATATGAATCGCTTACTCGTGACCGAATATTCATTGATACCAATATTAATAGCAATTCTGGATTTAATAAATGCCTGTGTTTGTTTGCTGTCACTGCAAGAGGAACTTTGCTGACACAAATAAGTTGAGGAGAATGAAAAAAATATATAATTGGAATTTCATAAAACGTATGATGAGAATTAACATTGAGGATTTTGAATTAATAAAGTTATAATTAGTCGTTGATCTCACCTCACAGACTCTGTTCTTCACAGCACATAATCGCGGTTTCAGAACAGTCCTTCCTACTTCATCCATATTTTCGAAAAGTTTGTTAGTATAATTCCTGGGTATGATTAATAATATTGTTATTTTTACACGCGTCTACAAAAATAATATATTACGAAGCGAGATGGGAAGTGGTTTTTACAGAATCTAGGAAAATAGTAATATAATGTAGGTTAAAAACTATAATATAGTTCATATTTGAAGAGAAAAATTACACGCTCAGACCGGGACTTGAACCCGGGACCCTTGGTTCTCTAGACCAAGTGCTCTACCAACTGAGCTACCTGAGCAAGTACCGATCTAAACGCAAATCTTTCTCTATATACATTGTAATTCCCATCCAATATGATTTATCCATCATTGAGATGTACGAAATCAATAATAAAAACTTGGAAAAAGCCGTACTGGCTGTAATGTATAATTCCCAAATATGTCTTCTTAATAAAGGAGCCGCCATTTGCAAGATAGAAGCATGGCTTCACAGCATTTGGTGGATGGGAATTACAATGTATATAGAGAAAGATTTGCGTTTAGATCGGTACTTGCTCAGGTAGCTCAGTTGGTAGAGCACTTGGTCTAGAGAACCAAGGGTCCCGGGTTCAAGTCCCGGTCTGAGCGTATAATTTTTCTCTTCAAATATGATTTATCCATCATTGAGATGTACGAAACCAATAATAAAAACTTGGAAAAAGCCGTACTGGCTGTAATGTATAATTCCCAAATATGTCTTCTTAATAAAGGAGCCGCCATTTGCAAGATAGAAGCATGGCTTCACAGCATTTGGTGGATGGGAATTACAATGTATATAGAGAAAGATTTGCGTTTAGATCGGTACTTGCTCAGGTAGCTCAGTTGGTAGAGCACTTGGTCTAGAGAACCAAGGGTCCCGGGTTCAAGTCCCGGTCTGAGCGTATAATTTTTCTCTTCAAATATGATTTATCCATCATTGAGATGTACGAAATGAATAATAAAAATATAATATAGTTACCTTGTAGGTCCGTCTCCTCAACTTAAGTTCTTTTAAAACTCTGTAGGCCTTTCGGGTCTAGTCCCATCATCAGCAGAATGCATTAGGTCCGTTCTTGTTGACCATTGTTGAAGCACTGACTTGGTTGTGAGAATTTTGTACAGAGGATTGTGTGGATTAGGTGTGTATTAATTGAGAATCAGGTTGTTGTTGATTTCTCTTAGGATTGCGATTTCCTCCAGTATATTTATTCTCGTTGGAATGTTTTCTGTATGTACTATTGTGAGGGTGTTATCGATGTTATGCATATGGTGTCCAGCTTGAATTACATGTTTTGCGTAACTTGTTTATCCTCCATTGTAAATGAAATCTCTGAAATGTTCCTTGAATCTAATGTTGAAGCTTCTGTTAGTCTTCCCAATGTAGAATTTATTGCAGTCTGTACATGTTAATTTGTAGATGCCTTTATTGTCGAATTCATTTATTTCTTCGATGTTGTTGTTTATTAAATTGTTTAATTTGTTGTCAGTTGTCAGAATTTTACTAGTATCGATCTAGGAAATTGTTTAATTTCCGAGATTCTGTAAAACACTTCACAAACGTGCGTTGTACATTATTCTTTTTTTGCGCGATGGTGTTTTCAAAATAATACATAATAGTAAAATAATATCTTTGTTGGAAATATTTGCGTTAATTTAAAACTACTAACGTTAGCAATAAGGGCAATGTATATTAGTTGAAATTACAGGAGGCCGTGGAACGATTTAGTTATAAATGGCGGCAAGAATGTATTTATTGTTTTATATTGTTTCAAATAAAGTTCAGATAATTTAAAATGCACTGATGTGTTTCGTACTGTATAATGCATACTAACACTACCTTTTGGATAGGCCTATGTTTTGTATATAAAGTAAAGTAATCCCACAGCAGGCCTCGGGAGGCCCTTGGGGTAGTAGGAGGTTAAGGCTCCCACTTTTTCTAGACAATCGGCACTAGATGCCAGCCGGGTTGTCAGCCCTGCGTGACGGCCGCCTTTACCCCAGAACAAGCGTCTGGTACTCATTTCCGTTAGAGGCTGAGTCGACTCCAGGGCCATAGTGCCGCCAGAAGGTTTTTTGGTCAGTTTAAAAATCCTGACCCCACCGGGACTTGAACCCTAGACCTTCCGACTTGTAGCGAAGTGCCTTAACCACTACGCTACGGCGTGCCCCATGTTTTGTATATACATTGCATATACTATTCATAGAGGGCAGTGGTTTTGCTTCCCACACGCGTTTTGTAATATGTAATATTACAGTATAGTTATTTTATTATAGTGCAGTTATTTAGGTTGGCAACCCCGAAATTTGGAAGTTGAACTTTCAATCGTGGTCGCCATTGCTGTAAGTACTACAAAACGCACATCGCGAAAAATAAATACTTTTTGCCTGCTACTGATAAAATTCTGGCTGATTTACTGAAAGCGTTGCGCTGATTCCAGATATGTAGTTTGATTTATCCCATCACGTGAAGGTTTTGAGTTATGGGACTCTAAAAAATAATCGGAAATCTTACTATTCAATAGTTATTTATAGTAATTTATCGTAAAGTCAGTGGTATAAATTGAGTTTATCTTGTATAAATATTGTCAAATTATACTACTTTGAATAAATTTAGAAGTATGGATATTAACTTACAATTCATAGTAAGCTCTAGAACATCTATTAAAAGTGCTTAGGACCTTTCCTTTTCCCGCTTATGTTGGAATGTTGTTGATCGCTGTAGAAACCAGCAGAAATCACCCATCATACTTGCGGCATATTGACTGTGTTACCTGTATTCCATTTCTGATATGTCCTAATGGAACCTCTCACCATGTTTATCACTCAGAGCCCCGAGATTTGTAGAAAAAAAATTCAAGATGAAAATATAAATTGTGCATTTTTAAAGGCATGCGACAACCCAGATTCTGAAATGCACTAATCATGTTATGCACTAGTTCAGCATAGTTTTCAGCTCAATAATTTCCTAGAAACCTTGTTGCAACAAGTATAAATGAATCCCAAGCTTCGATTTCAAAAGCATTTAATTCTGTTCTGAACGTTGTGTCACAAATCAACTGTATGTTCTCTGGTCCAATGAAAGTTCCTGCCTTCAATTTTTCATCACTCTTCATTCTCCCAAACCTCTCTTTCAGATACTTAAACCCATCACCATTATGATTCAGTGCCCGCATAAAGTTCTTAATGAGCCCCAGTTTAATGTGAAGGGGTGGAAGGAAGAATATCTTCTCTGTGTCAACAAGCGCCTTATGCTTCACACTGTTTTTCCCCGCAGTCGTTACAATCCTTGGAGGCCATTGTTGAATCTTGAAATGATTACTGTCGTCTCGGCTATCCCACAAACACAACAAAGCACGTGTTTCTTGTGTAGCCAAATTGTAGATCAAGTAGAAGTGATATAATTTTGAAATATTCACAAATGTGCCACTGAAATGCTGTGCAGTTTATCGCTTGCAGAAGGATCTCCATGGATGCATGTCTCCTTCAATCCGGTAGCATCAGCATTAGGAATTGTTGGTCTATCGTTAGCATCGTGTAACAAAAACACAATTTAAGCTCAGTTTGGATGAGTCAATCAACAACCTCCAATCACGGGATTTGTGTACATATCCTAATTCTTTCATGAGGCCATTTACATTAATTATACACAAATAATTACTTTCTGTATACAAATAATCCAGTTTCTTAATGCGGGTCTATAAAGTTTGACTGTAGTACAATTTGTTAATAAATTCCACTCCTTCAGTCTAGATATTAAGAGATCAGTCTTATCTTTTGAAAGAGGAAACGTATCTAACTACAAAAAAATAATGTAAAAATTAAAAACGTAATTATAATACAATTGTGGCGCGCTAGAGAAAAACTCACTTCACATCGGCAATCAGCATACTCGAATTAGGTTAGACACACTTGTTTTTGTTCAGTAGCAAAATAACTGTAGACCAGTGTATTATTATTATTATTATTATTATTATTATTATTATTATTATCATTAGTAGTAGTAGTAGTAGTAGTAGTAGTTGGAATTTCTAGAAGAGACAATTAAAAAGCAGTGTAATAAAACAAAAGATGAATGTTCATAATTTAATTATGTATTTAATAAAAAACAAGCAATTACAATTGTATGGTCAAGTAAAAATATTGACAGAAGATAGATTCCCATGACGAATCCTGGAATTGGTGCCATTTGGTAGAAGAATAAAAGGACGGCCCAAAGTAACGCCGGGTTTAACGTAGAATATAGAAGAGGGGGATTTGCATTAATTTTTTAGCGGAGTATGCGATAATTTTGTTTCTAATAATACTTTTTTGTGTAATTTTCCTCGGGTGTGATGTGTCTTCTTTATTATTTTATTTTAAATTATGTTTTATTTCATTTTTATTTGAGTTCGTGGAACCTTACTTCGGTAACGAAGTGATGGTGTTTTGAACAGCATAAGGGAAATATGATTGGACGACGGAGATTGGAAATAGAGATGTGTGCAGGAGGATGGCAGTATACTAATTGGGCGTAGGAAGTTGCGAAACATTTTCTTTTCGAAAATATGGCTAAAACCGCGGTTCTGTGCTGTAAGAACACGCAGTGTATGAGGGGTGATGTACGATTCATTTGAATTTTATTAATGTAATTGGAACTTTAAATTTTATGAACGTTCTAAGATGTCATCGCGGAGTCATCGAACACCGATATTATGGAATAATATATATATCGTAAGTTAATAATAGAATCAGATAGTTTAGGCTCGCCTGTAAAACTTTGCATTATACAGGTGATTCAAAAGTCTCTTGATATTTTCGTCAAATCAATATTATATGCCAAACTTGTTATTATATATGGAAAGTGATGACTACTGGATGATAAACTCTATACATTCCAATGTGGTGGCCTTCTAAGTCACGGCACTGACTCCATCTTTATTGTGTACAGCAAAACACTTTAGTCAGCATAGCTGGTGTGATTGCAGCCATCGTTGCAGCTATCCGGTTCCTCAATTAATATAAAGTGTTGATCTTCACTTCATACACTTTGGACTTAACGAAACCCCAAACAAAGAAGTCCGCCCAAATTCTCGGTGAACCACGGCCGATCCACCTACCGGGGAAAACTTATTTTAGGTGGTCACGAACAGTGATGGCAAAATGGGGTGGTACACTATCTTGCTGGAAAATCAAAGTATCTTGTACAGCATCCTGTGCCAGCTTCGGTTCGAGATATTGTTTTTGTTATTCCCAGCCACACATTTATGTTTGGTGTGTTTCTCTGAAACTCTTGTATGGCGTTTGGCTGTTCGCCTGCCCAAATCATACAATTATGCCTATTGATATGCCCACACGTGTGGAATGTTGCCTCATCACTGAACAACATGTTCCATGAGGCCTTAATTTTCAATGACATTTAACAGGTCACCACACATAGCTTGTCGAGCTGCATAGTCTTGTGCATTATGTGGATGAGATATGGGCGTTTGTTCAGTTTGAATCGCAAGGTACGCCATACATTGCTTTCGGACATACCTCTCTGCTGAGTCTTCTGGTTGATAAACCGGTATTTAGTGAGTTAGTGAGATAACATCCTGTAGGGTTTGCACGTCTTCATGTGTTATAGCCGGCCTCCCTCTACGTGCCTCATCAGCAACAGATCCCGTCCGTTTCATTTTCAGTACCAGATCTCTAATAGCTTGCCTGCTAGGACCTGGTTTTCTGAACTTTCTACTGGATTCTTCTTGGGCTTGCCCGTACGTTAATCTTCGTATACGAGCGAAAACGACAGCTAACCTTTCTTCTATTGCTATCATAGTTTCCAATGACCTATAACAAAAATACATAAATTAACGATATGAAGAAAATGTCATGATACTTTTGAATCACCCTGTATATATCCAAGATTTGAACTCACAATCACCTGTATTAAATCTCGCTAGTGTTGTCTATTATCCCGCTGATCCCCAGTGGACTTGATCCATGTATAAATTAATTCTAAATTGAGATTGCAAAATTATGCGGAAGTACACACTAACATGAGCACTCTACAGATTCAACAATTTCGCAAAAGTAAGTAATACCTAGTTATTACAAAGCCTTTGAATGTTACCAACTTTGTCAATATACCACTAAAATTGTTGGAATTTCCAGCTCTTCTACTACTAAGTTTATATTATTGAGTTTAACTAAGTTTATGTTAACACTAAGGTTCTAGGATTATATTAAATGTAAACTTACATTTACATAGTTGTTTGCAATTTTGACTGATATTTTAATACAGATGTAAGCTACAATATATCTGGCATTTAGAGACAAAGTTAGACTCAGAATTTCAAAATTATTTAGCTGCGTATAGAGCACATCTTCGATTCCGTTAAATTAAGTAGAAATAAAATATACCATTGTAATGTGCAGCCATCACATAGACGTATCTTATGATTATATCCTACGGAAAGATTCAGTAGAGTTCTACTAGTTTTTATTAAGTACTTTTAGTTTTATAATGATATTGTGAAAAGAAAAATCAATGTCTGAACTAGCAATCGAAACGTGGAACTCCTGTAAGCGTGCAAGACATTACACTATTCCAGACATGGCACAAACATAAACAATTCTTTCCACATATACAAATCTATAATTCTCGTTTCGTCCGCTGCCAGGTAGATGTCACCACCAACGTCAACGGCTGGCTTCATTTAGAAGTAACTATGTTTGTGAATTTTACACCACCACTTTTATAAGCAGTAAACGATGTTATTTAACAGATTCCAATATTGTTATTTTATCTCAGTTCCAATAATGAATCATATTATAATATTATAATGATATTGTGAAAACAAAAATTAATGTCTGAACGAGGAATCGAACCGTGGACCTCTTGTATTCCATATAAGCGTGCAATACCACTACACTATTCGAGACATGGTACAAACATTAACAATTCTTTTCACATATACGAATCTATAATTCTCGTTCCGTCCGCTGCCAGGTAGATGTCACCACCAACGTCAACGGCTGGCTTCATTTAGAAGTATCTATGTTTAGAGAATTTTACACCACCCCTTTTATACTTGTACGCTTGTGCGGTTCGATTCCTGGTTCAGACATTAATTTTACTTTTCACAATATCATTTTAATATGATCCATTATTGGAACTGTGTTAAAATAACAGTATTGGAAAGTGTTAAATCCTTAGACAAATTAGCTTCTTCACCATTCTAAGTTACTTGTTCTTGCAATAGTCTCCCTTCACCGACGTCTTTCCATCTGCAAGGTCAACCCTCTTAAGGGGAGTGTCCTGTGAAGAGGGATTAAAACTATCTCATATTTAAAAAAAATACAAATTATATGACATTATTATTACTTTTTTGTCTTTGAAATATGTCACTAACTAATAGCAGGCGTGCGCTGCTACGCCTATATAAATTATATGTGCTGTTATGTTTAGTTGTGTAACTAAAAGGCTATATAATTATAAATGCATATCGTAGTATTATTATTAAGTATTCCATGATGATTATCATTGCCTCACTATGATGCTTAACAAGCGGCTCGCTTTGTTTCCCCGCAGCTGTTATATGTTATTAAAATACAAAGATCTCGTCTGCCCCGACTACCACGATGTTGCCACATTGTTCTTCTCCCCTCAGTTTCAATTAAAACTCGGAACGTGGAGCAGTCGATCCAGCTATAAAATTGTATACCGTAATTAATTTTTATAATTATCAGTGATTTATTGTGATATGTAGCCCGAATAATAATACAAAATCTACATATTATATTAGTTAAATATATAAGTGATTATATCTGGCGGCCATGGAGAAATATTTCAGACCGAACAGTTACTAATAATAATAATATTTTCAGCTTGATGTTGTATGAATATTAAATTTATGTAGACCTACAAGCTATATAATGTTGGAATTAAATTATTTAATAAATAAGTACATCTATAATTTTTTTAAAAGTTAAACAATACCAAATAACATATAAATTAAATAACATAAATAATCAATGTCTTCTGTCCTTGTGTAATAAATGCCCACAGCACTATGGGAAACGTGACAACACCGCATGTCAAGCATTGCCGCGCGGCACCTGCTTTTATATAAACGGTTAACCATCAGAGTGAGGCAACATTACCTGTACCCCGGGAATCTACTTATCCCGATCTTCTTAGCATCAATTAGCTGAAAAACAAAAATTATTATTGTGAGTTATCCGTAAAAGATAGACATATGCTATCTGCCATTTTCTTCCAGAATGTTTTGAGATATTCAATTCTATGTATATTAATTTACTGTTATTGTTTAGGTAGCGTAAGCCACTTGAGCGTCCAAAAATGTACTTTTTTTAGTGCACCGATGCACTGTTTTAGCTCCGGTCCTGTAGTACGTACAATAATTGCCCCAGAAAATTTTCTAAATGATGATGAAAACCCCGTTCAAATCGGTCAAGTAATTTTTGAGCCCATGAAGAACAGAAAGACAAACTCACATTTATTTATTTATATAAAGCCTTTGTATTTTTAGATAGGACCTTTTTAAAACATTCAGTCTGAACTAAATTGTGACTAATTTAAGTTTGGTCATCGCATACCTAAACTGAGGCATAGTTTTCTTATCTTATGAAATAAATTTTTTAAAAAATACGTGGCTCGACAGGCCTCTAAGGCCATTTGTTTACTAGGGGCTAGCCTCATATCCTCATATCACAGAGGTTAATTATCACCCTGCCACTGTACGGCTCATGTGATCAGCTTATCCAGCCCCCCTGCCGTTGTAGTTGGTTTCCTCAACCTCGAGCCGCTACATGGTAGCTACCCAATGAAAAATTAATAACAGATAGCGATTACATCTTAAAAAAGTACCCTAGCAGTTTTATTGCTGTACTTGTAAGATTTTGAATAGAGGATTAGATTGAATTTAAATTTTGATAAACGATAAATTTTATATATATTTTTATATTTAATCTAATTATAAAAATATTGTTTTCAAGGACTATTTTACTGAACCTTGAGCTTTACATATACTGGCTAAAACGGCGAGAAAATTTCATAGCCCTACCTCAAGTACTCGTAATCTCTGAGAGAAGTGTAGCATTAAGTTGAAAAATGTGATTTGTCGAAAATTGTTCCAAATTATTTCGGAATTAAATGTTCAAGATATATAAAAGCTAAATGTGCGCTTAATAAACACAAATATATCTAATAATGTGGATAATAGAATCAGAAATATACATATTTTTTATTATGAGGTAATTCTACCTCTCTTGGCAGTCCACTTCCCTGAAAATAATGGACGTTTTACTGTGCAATTAACAAGATATTTTTCTTCATAGTATCGATTGCTTTAAGTTAGTTGTAACTGTGCAAGATATAATACGTACTGTGCTAGTAAACATGTACACACGCTGCTTTCAATTGGCTGAATTATGGTCACATAGCATGTGGTGGATTAAGTTGTTTAAATTAATTATAGCCACTATAATTGCTTGATGAGGTTTGACGATATATAAATACAGCATCGTGGTTCAATGTAAATTTAATACGGAATAAAAACACTAATTGACTTCTATCTACAGACAGAAACAGATTACATCTCTCTATCCTTTTAATGTCCACCGCTGTGGTCTCGAGGTGGCGGGCTGCCTTGTCACGCAGCGGGCCCGGATTCGATCCCCGGCCGGGGCAGTTTTTCTGGGTGAGGTTTTTATCGGGGTTTTTCCTTACCTGTAAGACAAATGTCAGGAAAACTTTAAGGCCCAAACGGTCTCCGAAATCATATGGCCATCATCATCATGATCATCCTTATCATTATCACCATCATCCTTCACCGGTGTGGAAAGCAACGGGAAGCTACCACACCTACACAATTCCCTAGTAAAGCTGCAAGAATAGCATCAAAATGCTATGATTGCAGTGAACGACCTGCCTTCGGGCAGAATTAGTACGGATGGATGAATCCTTTTAATGTCCACCGCTGTGGTCTCGAAGTAGCGCGCTGCCTTATCACGCAGTGGGCCAGCGTTCGAACCCCGGTGGGGACAAGCTTCCTCGGTGAGGTTTTTCTCGGGATTTTTCCTCACCTATAAGACAAATTTCAGGAAGTTTTCAGGCCCAACAGTTTCCGAACATCATCTGGCCATCATCATTATCATCGCACGGTGTGGAAAGCAAAGGGAAGTTACCTCATTTATAATTCCCTGGTAAGCTGCACGACATAGCACGAAAACTCTATGTTTGCAGTGAAGGGCCTGCCGTAGGGCAGAACACTATAGAATAGAATATAATGCTTTAAATATCTTCCCTTTCGACTCTAGGATTAGTTTCAAGGACAGCTATCATTAACATTTTCTAGTTCTAACTTGAATTCAAACCAAAGATTTTAAGCTAAAATTAAACTAATAAGGTATTAATAGAGTAGCTTCTTTAACTCTTAGTTGTTTTTCTAACAATCGTTCACTTTCTCCACAGTGCTTCCTGATTTCGCCTTGTATCAGGATGTTTCTCTCTTATGCATTTATAAAATGAGTGTATGACTGTAAAGCATGTATTAAGGTTGGAAATAGAGTTTCCTCAGAATTTGATATAACAAAAGGATTAAGACAAGGATGCGGGATGTCACCAACATTGTTCAAGATATACTTAGAAGATGTATTAATGAAATGGAATAAGTTATGTAGGGGAATGGGAATCAACATTAATGGTCATTTACTGCACAATTTATTATTCGCCGATGACAGATTATAATAGGACAAGATAAAGGAGATATAGAATATGTGATTAGAAAGTTGGTAGATGCATTTGAGGTAGGCGGACTGAAGATAAATGATATTAAAACAGAATATATGGTAATCGGATCAAATTCAGAAGACCTACGAATTAATAATTCGATAATTAAACGTGTTGAAGAATTTAAATATCTTGGATCTGTAATAGATATTTCTGGTACTTGTGAAAAAATATATTATTAACAGAGTAAATTGTGCAGGGAAGGCGATTAGATCCCTGAATGGTCTTGTATGGAATAGAAATTTGACCAGAAAACAAAAAAGTTATTATACAGACAATAATAGAAAGTATACTTACATATGGATCAGAAAGCTGGACAATAAATGAAAGGATGCATAAAACAATCTTGGCGACGGAAATGGATGGATTACGGAGAAGTATGAGGGTATTCCAGGTTACACCATATTCGAAATACATATATCAGACAAGAAATGGATGCACAAGAAACTGTTATCGAAAGGATAACAAAGAGAGCTATACAGTGGTATGGACATGTACAACGGATGTCGGAGGACCGGTGGCCTAAACATGAGTTAGATTGGATTGTACCAGGTAGAAGGAAGAGGGGGAGAGGTAGAAGAACATGGTATGAGGCAATATAAGATGCCATTATGAGGATGAGTATGGAAGAAGGACAATGGGAAGATAGGAATCTCTGGAAAGTAGGAATCAAGGGCAGACTGCTGTAAAGTGGAAAGCCTGTAGTAGTAGTAGGACTTTATTAGACAAAAAGTAAGATATTTACAATATTATTTACAAATATGGGTCGCACGAGCAGTAAGCCGTACGTGCTGTTGACAGTCCGTTACAATAAAGTAATAATTGGTACTAGTGTAAAGAAAAATAAACAACAAAAAAATTAAGTAATAACACAATAGCATTATACACTAAAATAAACAATAACATTATAATTACATAAAGAAAACAATAATATTACAATTAAATAATAACACAATAGCATTATACACTAATTAATTTATATATAATTGTTAATAATTAATAGTATTGCATTTTGATAACATATATTTATTCATGAATGAGTGTTGTCCTTATTTTTCGCGTTTTATCCAGAAATTTGCCGAGGTTTATCCAATTTTCTGGATTTACCAATAACTCGTAAGATGCCAATCTTTCCCGATTTGAATTTAGAAATCTTTCCGGTAATAACTGACGTCTCCAATATTCTAAATCATTACATTTTCCTAATATATGTATCTCATCTTCAAAGTTCCCGCACATTGGACATATTCGCATATCGTGATCGTCGCTAATTTTTAGAAATTTCCATGCCCCTAGCCTAAACCAAGCAAGCCCTGATCTCTCCTTAAATCCTAGGTTGAGTATATACGATTCTTTTCCCCAGACGTGTTTTAGGTCTCTTTGTAAACACAGTGAGCGTTTTCCCGTACATTCGGCGAAAGTATCTTGTTGGTTTATATCTAAGCACCTCCTCCTTATTTTTCTCCACACGTTCTTGCGATTTTCAGTCCCTTTTCCCATGTCCAGCCCATCCCAATCTTTTGGAGTTCTCTCCTAACCTCGTCTGCCCAAAATTTAACATCTATGTTTTTAATTTGGTGGTCGTAACAAATTGCTCTAAGCATTGTTTGTTCACCTTGGATTACTCGCAACCAGTATTTGAGTACACGAATTTTACAGTTAATGTCGTCCTGGAATGACCCGAATTCATATAAAATTCCACAGTTAGAAACGGCCTTACTAAGTCCTGTAATATACTTTAGAAAATGCGTATATACCTTATTTAGTATTTCCGTTCTTTGGAAACCCCAAATCTCACTACCATAGTGCATTACTGGCCTGACCATCGCTGCATACATTTTTTCTAATGTGCTGACTGGAATATCAGGCACTCGACCCAGAATACCGAGTACACTGTTAAGTTGTCCCCTCCCTTTAAATAATGCTATATCAATATGTTTTTTCCACTTTCCGTTCATTTTCAACGTCGTACCAAGATATTCAAAATGTTTCACGTTTTGAAGTACTTTGATCTCTGTATTTCCATTCCTCTGCTCTACCATAAACCGTCCCATTTTTAAAGGTCATTGTTTTTTTCTTACTAACATTTACAGTCAATCCCCAATTCCTACAGTATATTTCCAGTAGGTCAAGACCTCTTTGCAATCCCTTGATTGTCTTGGAACAGATAATTAAATCATCTGCATACAACAGGACTGGGATTCTAACATTTCCTATCTCCGGAGCCTCAATTTCTCCTTCTAGCATTACGTCTACAATATCATCAACGAATAGATTAAATAGCATTGGTGATAAAATGCAACCTTGTCTCACTCCCCGATTGGCTTCACTGCTCTCTGTAATGTGCCCTTGGTCTACTTTTATACAAAATGTAACATATTTATAAATTGACATTAAAGCATGTATCATTTTATGAGACAATCCTTTGCGATGTATTAAGTATTAAGTAATCGAGATGTTTACTTGATATCTAGGATATCTTACTTACTTACTTAATTACTTACTTAATTACTTACTTAATTACTTACTTAATTACTTACTTAATTACTTACTTAATTACTTACTTAATTACTTACTTAATTACTTACTTAATTACTTACTTAATTACTTACTTAATTACTTACTTACTTACTTACTTACTTACTTACTCACTGGAACTATCAAACCCGTAGGTTCATGGCCGCGCGGACATAAGCTCTCCATACATCCCTATCCTGAGCTAATGCTTTCCAATCATTCGCTGTATAATCTGCTTCCCTCAAATCATAGTTAATATTATTCTCCCACCTCATTGTTGGTCTACCAACTGGGCGTTTTCTCTCTGGTTTTCCTACAAGAAGCTTCCATGCAAGTCTTTCATTCCCCATACGTGCAACATGTCCTGCCCATCGCAGTCTACGAGACTTAACTATTCTTACTATATCTGGCTTCCTATAAAGACCATGTAGTTCATTGTTATGTTGTCTTCTCCATTCACCAGTCTGTTCATCTCTCTATCGTATAAAATGAACGATTATTTTTATTAAGCGATTGTACTTTTTTCTGACAATGTGTTGGTCCACCGCCACTTCAAAGCTTTTATATTATAAACAGTAACTGTCACATATATCATCTTCCAAATCTTGTACTTATTTGAATAGCATTATCCATCAACCGGTTATGCGCCAAGTTTCGAGAAAAATAAGTTTGAAGGTTAAGTCAAACTTCACTATTTATTGTAGCGCCAAACAAAAATACTGAATATTGCAAGTTATTTTCCTTGTTTGACTGTTATACATCAACGATCTAAGAGAGGGAACGTTTGGCGCTTAGCAGCTTGATGCAAAATTCAGTTTAACACATATACTTTCATGGCCGTTTGTTGCAAAACATAGAATCTGTGATAGCACTGATGGATCTACATGTTTCTTTCATAATAAGGATACATTTAAAGGTTTCAGGCAAACAGTGTGCGTTCATATACTTCATGTGCATCAAAATATATTTTTTTTGAAAATGGCGTAACATCATACATTTTATTATCTTTGCAGATTATTCCTAGCATTCATTTCTTCATGATTCGTTGTGTAGTCCGCAAACGATAATATATTATTTTCTTAGGATTAGCAATCTGATCAGCATATGAAATCCATTAGAATGGTAGTACATTCAAGCATTGTAAAAATTCCGCTTCATCATGTCGGCAATTGTTTATTCTCCAGCCCAACTTCGAATGTCAATTTTTTATTAGGAATCTTTTGTACACAATAGTAGTTTTTCCTTCAACATAAAGTAATTTTATTTTTCCAAAAATTCTTGAATTGCACATTTTCGTCTATAAATTGCTTCATATTCATATCAATCTTGATCCCATCCTTCCGTTGTTCCTGTGCTTTTACTCTTTTCCTTCTGTTTTCAGCATTCCATTATAAAATCATCGAAATTCTGCCTTCTCCCATTTTTTAACACGTCCTAACCATCTCAGGCCTTGTTTTTCAACTACTGCAATAATATGTTTATCCACTTTCATCTATCTAAGTATTTGGTTTCTTATTTTATCCATTCTTTATTCTCTTGACGCTCTACAAAAATATTAATTTTCTGTAGAAAATAATTTACTTGTATTTGGCCTGTTTAATCTCGACGTTTCAGCTCCATATAAGATTAATTTTCAGGTAGTGAATTCTGAATTATTATTTTCAGTTATTTACAATAGTCTTGCTACAAACAATTGCATTCAGCATTCCCATTATTTTTATACCTGTGCTCTATTCGATTTCGACTGAGATTCTTCCATCAGCTTCTAAAATGGATTCCAAATATTTAAATTGATTGGGTCCTTGAAATTAATCATGTTCAGTCTCCAGCTTTTCTTCATATTCAATCTTCAATGTTAAATATTCAGTTTTCTTAAAATTAATATTCAACCATCATTTTTAATATGCTTCAACCAAATTTATTTTCATATATGATGCATCTTTATACCCTGGAAAGTGAATTGAAAATCAAACAGGAATTCAATTAGAAAGTAAATAATTAGAAAATAATGTCAATTTTGTATTAGAAGATTCTGGGCTCGGAATGTTCTAATACATCGTTTCCCAACCTGTGGTTTGCAAACCCCAAAGGGGTTCGCAAAATTTCAAGGTGTTCATCAATAGTTTTCCGTAATGGCGGATTTCAAGGTTAGGCCTATTATTGTTTCCTTCGTTTCTGCGGCATTCTCATAATAATAATAATAATAATAATAATAATAATAATAATAATAATAATAATAATAATAATAATAATAATAATTATTATTATTATTATTATTACTATTATTATTATTATTATATTGTTTTAAAATTAAATTGATCCTATACTCTCCCATGTGTAACATTGGGAATTTATCACATTATTTCCACAATAATTTAATATTTACGCGAATACCTTATTTACAGTTATGTAACAACGTTAGTCATGCATTTGATTTCGTTACAATACAAATTTAGTCTGTTAGCTTCTTTGTGTTGTAACAAGACTAAGAACAGTACCGCAAAATTCGTTTTCTTCATATGCTTATTTGTAAAATAAATACAGTATCAGAAAGTGATTTGATACTTTATTTCACTTGTGTGGTTCCTGAGTTCAAAGCTCTGTGCCATGGAAAGCAGGCGCATCCTTCGCACTGAATTCCAAGGAAGAGTTGAGTGATTACAATGTAAACTTGTATTTATTATTGCAACTAGGGCTACACGTTGTGTAACTTTTAAGCCGTAACTAGAGTAACTTTAGGTTGTAACTGTTAAGGTTCTTAAACTTTTCTTGGAATTAAATTTTATGCATGTCTACTGTCCGTAAATTTAAAAGTCAGTGGTTCTCCCAACTCAGATCATTGTGGAAGCGGTTTGCGAGTCGAACAAACGGTTGGCAACCACTATTCTAATACAATGACTATCGGCAGTGAAAGCCTGCAATCTACAAATGTCAATTTATTTTGTATTAGGGATTTTCTGTACATTACAGTAAACCAGTATTACCCAAAGTAATAATATACTTACTTACTCACTGGCACTATCGAACCCGTAGGTTCATGGCCGCGCGGACATATGCTCTCCATACATCCCTATTCTGAGCCAATGCCCGCCAATCATTCCCTGTATAATCTACCTCCCTCAAATCATAGTTAATGTTATTCTCCCATCTCATTCTTGGTCTACCAACTGGGCGCTTTCCCTGTGGCTTCCCCACAAGAAGCCTCCATGCAAGTCTTTCATTCCCCATACGTGCAACATGTCCTGCCCATCGCAGTCTACGAGACTTAACTGTTCTTATTATATCTGGCTTCCTACAAAGAGCATGTAGTTCATTGTTATGTAGTCTTCTCCATTCACCTGTCTGTCCATCTCTCTTTGGTCCAAACATTTTTCTATGTACTTTATTTTCAAATACTTGTAATCTCCTTTCCTCCCTTAAAGTAAGAGTCCATGTTTCGCACCCATATAATATAACTGGTAGAATAATAGTTTTATATATTTTCAGTTTAACGTTTTTTGACAGGATTTGGGACATCAAGAGTAAAATTCTTGCAAAAATTCCTGTATTACGTACTTTTTTGTGCGATAGTGAGGTTTGTCGTACTTACCAGCAATGGAGACCACGATTGAAAGTTTAACTTCCTACATTTCGGGGTTGTCAACCTAAATAACCATGATGTAATGTTATTATTACAACCCATGTGCGGGACATAAAACCACAGTATTTTATGTATATATAAAAATATATTCAAAAGGTAGTGTTAATATATATTATACCAAAGAAATCGCCGCATTTTAAAAGAACTGAACTTTATATGAAACAATATTGAAAGTTGACTTGAAAAAATTCTACTGAAAACTTTTTGATTTTTTAGCTTTATGTCAAATATTCTTCTTTTGAGGAAGCTAACTAGTGTAATAAAATCTGCAATATTAAAACTTATTTTAAATTTATAATCGTCATCAGCATTGAATATTCTGACTACAAACTCACTGCAGACTTTAACGTCTCACTCCTAAGTACGAAATAAGCAACCATATTTGTTTCACTTACACTACAATTCTTCTCCTTCAGCCACTTTCTGAATGAAATATATGTTTTATCATATCTTAATTTATATTTCTCTGGCACTAAAGAAGCACATCCAACTTCCCACGCTTCTTCAATTTCGTCGTTTTGATTACAATCATTCATACTTGCAGCCATTTTATGCGAGATTGATAACAAGGCCTGCTGTAATCTCAATAATTATTTTCGGCGTTTAGCATATATACATTGGACAGACTGCTAACTTCAGTCAATTGTTTATAATCAACGCAATTATTTCCAACAAATATATTATTTTACTATTATTTATTATTTTGAAAACACCATCGCGCAAAAAATTATGTACAACGCACGGAAATTAAAAACCTCGCTATCGCTCGGTTTTTAAATGTTTCCTCGCTTCTGTAAAAACCACTTCCCAACTCGTATTTTAATATACTATTTTTCTGTAAATTCCGTTCTATTCATACATTGTTTAATTTAGCATTTTTTGTCCTACAAGAAGGTAAAATCTCTTCTGATATGGACCACTTATCTGCATTCCGACAAGTGACGGATTGTCGGACAAACTGCAGCGTGTCCATAATATGTGTATCAGATTCATATTTAATTTTCGAAAATACGATCACATTTCTCCATTATTCCACGAATTGTCATGGCTACATCTAAAAGAGAGAAGAAAATCGCATTGTCTAATTCTCTTATTTAAGGCCCTACAAACCTCGATTCCCAATTGTTTATCATCCCGTTTCCAGTATCTATCCTCAAACCATAACTTAAACACAAGATCACAACATAGTCTCTTACTTAATATACCGCAACATAGGGCATCACATCACTCCATGTCATATACCATCTTCACTTCTTACAACTGGAATTCTCTAGCACAAGAAATAAGGGGCTGCCGGACATTGGCATCTTTTATAAGAAATCTAAATTTATATTTGCTCTAACCTCGACTTCATTATTACCCAGTGTAAGGTATATATATTAATTGGTGTTTCTCGTATAATTTATCATATTTATATTATTATTATTATTATTATTATTATTATCGTATCATTATTGTTATTACCCTATAAAACGTTGTTTGTACATGAAATTTACTTTGCTACATTTATTGTATATTTAACTGTTTATAATTAGTATAGTGTATATCTATATTTGTCAAATATTTATTTGTATTTGTGCTGGTTGAGTGGAAGAGAGGGCCTTATGGCCTTAACTCTGCCAGAATAAATAAAGTATTGTTGTTATTATTATTATTATTATTATTATTATCGTATCATTATTGTTATTACCCTATAAAATGTTGTTTGTGCAGGACATTTACATTGCTACATTATTGTATATTTAACTGTTTATAATTAGTATAGTGTATATCTATATTTGTCAAATATTTATTTGTATTTGTGCTGGTTGAGTGGAAGAGAGGGCCTTATGGCCTTAACTCTGCCAGAATAAATAAAGTATTGTTATTATTATTATTATTATTATTATTATTATTATTATTATTATTATCGTATCATTATTGTTATTACCCTATAAAATGTTGTTTGTGCAGGACATTTACATTGCTACATTATTGTATATTTAACTGTTTATAATTAGTATAGTGTATATCTATATTTGTCAAATATTTATTTGTATTTGTGCTGGTTGAGTGGAAGAGAGGGCCTTATGGCCTTAACTCTGCCAGAATAAATAAAGTATTGTTATTATTATTATTATTATTATTATTATTATTATTATTATCGTATTATTATTGTTATTACCCTATAAAATGTTGTTTGTGCATGACATTTACATTGCTACATTTAATGTATCTTTAACTGTTTATAATTAGTATAGTGTATATCTATATTTGTCAAATATTTATTTGTATTTGTGCTGGTTGAGTGGAAGAGAGGGCCTTATGGCCTTAACTCTGCCAGAATAAATAAAGTATTGTTATTATTATTATTATTATTATTATTATTATCGTATCATTATTGTTATTACCCTATAAAATGTTGTTTGTGCAGGACATTTACATTGCTACATTATTGTATATTTAACTGTTTATAATTAGTATAGTGTATATCTATATTTGTCAAATATTTATTTGTATTTGTGCTGGTTGAGTGGAAGAGAGGGCCTTATGGCCTTAACTCTGCCAGAATAAATAAAGTATTGTTATTATTATTATTATTATTATTATTATTATCGTATCATTATTGTTATTACCCTATAAAATGTTGTTTGTGCAGGACATTTACATTGCTACATTATTGTATCTTTAACTGTTTATAATTAGTATAGTGTATATCTATATTTGTCAAATATTTATTTGTATTTGTGCTGGTTGAGTGGAAGAGAGGGCCTTATGGCCTTAACTCTGCCAGAATAAATAAAGTATTGTTATTATTATTATTATTATTATTATTATTATTATTATCGTATTATTATTGTTATTACCCTATAAAATGTTGTTTGTGCATGACATTTACATTGCTACATTTAATGTATCTTTAACTGTTTATAATTAGTATAGTGTATATCTATATTTGTCAAATATTTATTTGTATTTGTGCTGGTTGAGTGGAAGAGAGGGCCTTATGGCCTTAACTCTGCCAGAATAAATAAAGTATTGTTATTATTATTATTATTATTATTATTATTATTATTATTATTATTATTATTATTATTAATGGCAGCAACACGTTGAATGCACATCCCACCTCAGATTTGATACGATCGTCCTAGAGGATAGAGGCATGTTTGAAGTCACTAGAAATAATACCGAGTCTACTTAAAATAACACAGCGAGTTCAAAGGTGTTGTTGAATTATAATTTCACTGTGACAAGAACAAAACTCGTGTTAAATGAAAGAGTAACATCTCCATTTTACATTATAAGTGCATATGTGTTCAATGTGAGCCCCGTTTGTTACATGACAGACATCCAACCTGTTGGCTAATTATTCCCACACGTTAATAACCATGTCTGGGTTGATGGCAGCAACAAATTCTCGAATCCTGTCTCCCAACTCGGGCAGGTGAGCAGGCAATGGAGGCACGTTGACTCAATTCTTCACAAAACCCCTAAGTAAAAAAAAATCACATGGGGTGAGATCCGGTGATCTAGGATGCTACTGGAGGTAAGCCCTATCATCTGGACTATACAGCCAATCCAGCGGTCAGTGAGAACATCATTCAACCAATCTCGTACAAAGTCATGCCAATATGGAGGGGCACCATCTTGTTGCCAAACACTTTAGGACTTGGTAAGAAAGAGTCCCGAATGATCTGAACATTCTCCTCAGACACTCTTGGTCGTCCAACACTTTTTCTTTTACACTACACAGACAACCTGTCGTTGCTAACTGATTATACCACTGACGGATGTTGTTGACACTGGGGGGATCACGATTAAACTGCCTACGAAACGCACGTTGAACTGTCACAACTGATTTAAAACTCCCAAACACAGAACACTTTCTTTTGAGGAGTTTCCATCATTGTTATTATTGTTGCCATAGAAATGAAATCAAATAAAGCAATCCGCTCACTCACACAACTAAAACGATCTTCTTTCCTGTTTCATTTCAGTCTACATACAACTTTCTACACATCATCTGAATGATAATATTATTACTTAAAACTACTATATATTTTATGTATACACTTTTATATGCCATGAATATGACGTTTTCTGTACTTTATTCCCCAACCTTTATATAAAGATGGAAAACATTAAACTGATTATGTTAACTATCATCATTAACTTTATCAACTATTAGCTACACCCGGCGTGCGCTGTTACGCCGAAATAAATGAAAATGAATGAGATTTTATATTTAGTTGAATAAGTAAAAGGAAATATAATTAAAAACTTATATTTTTTTAGGTATTCTGTGCTGATTACCCGGGATTGCCCGGGAATCTACTTATCCCGATCTTCTTGACATAAATCAGATGAAACATGAAAATTAATGTGATTTATATTTAGTTAAATAAGTAGATGGAAAAATTATTTCGTAATTATTTTTAGATACCCCATGCTGTTTACCCGGCGTTGTCCTGGAATCTACTCATCCCGATCTTCATTCGCATAAATGAGCTGAAAGACAAACATTAATGTACTTCTTATGATTAATTGAATAAGTAAAATAAAATAATTATAAATATATATCGTAATTATTTTAAGATACCCCGTGCTGATTACCCGGCATGCCCCGAAAATCTACTTATCCCGATCTTCTAGACAAAAATCAGCTGAAACGTGAAAATTAATGGGTTTTATATTTACTTAAATAACTACGTGGAAAAATTTATATCGTAATTATTTTTAGATACCCCGTGCTGTTTTACCCGGCTTTGTCCGGGAAACTACTCATCCCGATCTTCTTCGCATAAATGAGCTGAAAGACAAACATTAATGTACTTCTTATGATTAATTGAATAAGTAAAATGAAAAATAATTATAAATGTATATCGTAATTATTTTAAGATTCCCCGTACTGATTATCCGGTGTTGCCCGTGATCGGAATCTACTTATCTCGATCTTCTTGGCATAAATAAGCCAAAAGAGAAAATTCGTTATTCTGAGTTATCCGTAAAAGAATACCCGCCATGTGCTGCTATACTTGCACAGGAATCTACGTACTTGTCTCGATTTTCTTGGCATCAATGAAAGACAAAAATGGTTAGGCTATTGTGAGTTATCCGTAAGAGATAAACATATGCTGTCGCGGACTTATTTGTAGAGCGTTTTGAGATATTCAATTCTATGTACATTAAGTTTGTGTATTTGTTATGGTTTAGGCAGCGTAAGCTATTTAAGCGTTCAAAGAGCTATTTTTTTCACGTTTTCCACTAAAAAGAGCGATTTTATGGGTGTGGGAGTTGAGTATCGCAACTCTCTTTCTTCTTCCCAGGAATCTTCGGAACATTTTGCAAAAGGCCCCATCACAATCTGATCAACGATATGGCCGCGCATAAAGTACGAACAAACAAACAAACTAACATTCATTATTTTTTTAATCAATTGAGTTGGTGTTTACTTGATGAAAATCCATATTTATTAATTTTCATATTTATTATATAATTCAGTGACAGCTGTTTCGGTACACTGTACCTTCTTCAGACATGTTAACAAATTATGAATTGTGTTCCAAATGATCTAAGCAACAATACAACAATATTTATTTAATTTTTTTTTAATTTAACAAAGGGGATTCATTCAAATGAAGTAGAGAATTTAACAGTTTTTTACTACTTTTAAATTTATTAATTTCTACAGCCTCCAAAATTCTAACGTGTTACCTTTATCACAAATAAGTAAAATTTCAAAATTTGGATCGAAACAATGATTAAATTGGAATAGGTGGTTAGCATATTTTGAATTTTCTAAATTTCTGTTATATGCTCTCATGTGTTTCTTTATCCGAGAGATAAAAGGTCTAGCAATTTGTCCTATATAGATATTGTCACATGTGCCACACTTCAATTTATATACACCTGATAATTTTTCTTTTTTTTGTTTTGGAAGCTGTAGAAATTAATAAATTTAAAAGTAGTAAAAAACTGTTAAATTCTCAACTTGATTTGAATGAATCCCCTTTGTTAAATTTAAAAATTTAAATAAATATTGTTGTATTGTTGCTTAGATCAGTTGGAACACAATTCATAATTTGTTAACATGTCTGAAGAAAGTACAGTGTACCGAAACAGCTGTCACTGAATTATATAATAAATATGAAAATCAAATAAAACTACGTTTTATTTTTATTTAATTAATTCATTATTTTATACTAACTAAAGTGTGTTATTTAAGTAAAATTTTATCACCTCACCTCATACTCTTTTTCTTAGACCAGTTTCGGGACCTTCTTAGGTTCCATCGTCAGTATTTTCACGACCATTCCTAAGTTGTCTTGAAGAGTCGCCTCTTGCTCTATCTGTTGGTAGACTGAAGTACCTCGAAATCAAATAATTTTCCCTGGGAATTTCGAAGTTCGTTCATTTTTCCTTTCCGCGTTTTTAATGTAGATTTTTCCACACATCACAACGTGATAGTTTATACCTGTATTTCAAAAACCCTGTATTGCGAGAGTGTGTCAGAGGTTTGTGAAACACTGTCTGTATTAGCTATGCATTGCAGCTGGTATTGCAATTTGAAGCTGTCATTTTTATATCCGCCATAAATCACGGTCATGTTATTAATATAGCGTTTACGACCAATCATTAGGTGCAGTACGGAAATAGATTGCCGCTATGTTTCCTGTGGTAGGACTATAATTTTCGCTAGACACTAATTCTACACGTTCATCACGGATATTGTTAGCCCAAATGACTTTATGAAATCACGGCTTTTATTTCATATAATTTAAAAAATGCCAGTTTTATTTCTAATAGCATTTCTAATATTTTTAACCTGATTATGAGCTTGTGTTATTCGTTGAATACCTGAGAACACTTCCATTAGAGATGTATGATTATGATGATGATAATAATAATAATAATAATAATAATAATAATAATAATATTTTATTTATATACAGATGTTCAATGTTTTCATATATCTCTGTGTCTAAAGTGTTATTTGCCTTCTCCACTTTTCTTTATCCATCCACTCCATGTCCTTCAGTCCTCTCGTTTTCATTCTGGTTTTTATTTCATGCATCCCCGGCTTTCGAGATGTTACCACCTTCCTTCTTCCAGAAGGACACCATTCCAATGTTTTCCTGGATAATAATAATAATAATAATAATAATATAAGTAATAATAATAATATAAATAATAATAACAATAATATAAATAATAATAACAATAATATAAATAATAATAATAACAATAATATAAATAATAATAACAATAATAATATAATTTATTTGAATGTGGCGAACCGCAGTGAAAACGGAATCTTGTATAACTGCTATTATTAGGTATAATTAGACGTACATTTAAGTGGTTTCTTTTTGTTCGTTGTCTTCTGATTTATTTAAGATATTAAATTAACTGAACCAATTGATGTATCCAAAAGGATATGTTACGAATTTAAGGGTGAAAGGAAGCTAAAATCTGAAAGTGTCTCATGTATTGTGGTAAAGAGTTCCAGATACAGTATAGGAAGTAGAAAACGGGTGGTTTTGTGCTTTAGAATATGAATTAGAAGGTTCTGGTGCGATCGTATCCTCAAATTGTGACTGGAGAATGGGAGATGGAAGTTTGATAAGAACTATGTATAATTTGAATAGCAGAACAAGAAAATTTGTTCTTCTGGAGACGAGCCAATTATATCACAAATAACTTCACTAGATACAAGAGGGGAAACAATTATACACATTAATAAAATAGAACTGATAATAAATTTTGTAAATAATTCCAATACTTACTTACTCACTGGCACTATCGAACTCGTAAGTTCATGGCCGCTCGGACATAAGCTCTCCATACACCCCTATCCTGAGCTGATACTTCCAATCGTATTCTGTATAATCAACTTCCCTCAAATCTAAGTTAATATTATTCTCCCAACTCCTGCGAGTTTTCCTTCAGGTTTTCCTACATGCACGTCTTTCATTCCACATTCGTGTCACATGTCCTGCCCATCCCAATCTACGAAACTTAACTGTTCTTATTATATCTGCCTTCCTATAAAGACCATGTAGTTAATAATTATGAAGTATTCTCCATTCACCTGTCTGTTCATCTCTCTTTCGTCTTTTCCTAAGAACTTTATTCTCAAATACTCGTAATCTACTTTCAGTCCTTAAAGTAAGAGTCCATGTTTCGCACCCGTATAATGTAACGATAGAATAATAGTTTTATATATTTTCAGTTTAACGTGTTTTTGAAAGGATTTGGGACATCAAGAGTCTCTGTAATGCATAATAGCAAGCATTTCCAGAATTGAGCCCATGTTTAATTTCTTTGTGCATCTCATTCCTATTTGTGATTATTGTTTCTAGGTATTTGACTTCAGCCACTTCCTCAAAATTTCCCACATTTGCGATTAGCTGTCCATTTCCATTATATAATGTATTTCTATATGTGAACATATATTTCGATTTATTGATATTTACTTCCAGACCCGATTTCTTAGTATTACTCACTAATTCAAACACTATTTGTAATCATATTTGAAGAGAAAAATTATACGCTCAGACCGGGACTTGAACACGGGACCCTTGGTTCTCTAGACCAAGTGCTCTACCAACTGAGCTACCTGAGCAAGTACCGATCTAAACGCAAATCTTTCTCTATATACATTGTAATTCCCATCCACCAAATGCTGTGAAGCCATGCTTCTATCTAGCAAATGGCAGCTCCTTTATTAAGAAGACATATTTGGGAATTATACATTACAGCCAGTACGGCTTTTTCCAAGTTTTTTTTTTTTAATATTGATTTCGTACATCTCATTGATGGATAAATCATATTTGACGAGAAAAATTATACGCTCAGACCGGGACTTGAACCCGGGACCCTTGGTTCTCTAGACCAAGTGCTCTACCAACTGAGCTACCTGAGCAAGTACCGATCTAAACGCAAATCTTTCTCTATATACATTGTAATTCCCATCCACCAAATGCTGTGAAGCCATGCTTCTATCTAGCAAATGGCAGATCCTTTATTAAGAAGACATATTTGGGAATTATACATTACAGCCAGTACGGTTTTTTCCAAGTTTTTTTAAATATTGATTTCGTACATCTCATTGATGGATAAATCATATTTGAAGAGAAAAATTATACGCTCAGACCGGGACTTGAACCCGGGACCCTTGGTTCTCTAGACCAAGTGCTCTACCAACTGAGCTACCTGAGCAAGTACCGATCTAAACGCAAATCTTTCTCTATATACATTGTAATTCCCATCCACCAAATGCTGTGAAGCCATGCTTCTATCTAGCAAATGGCAGCTCCTTTATTAAGACATATTTGGGAATTATACATTACAGCCAGTACGGCTTTTTCCAAGTTTTTTTTTTAATATTGATTTCGTACATCTCATTGATGGATAAATCATATTTGAAGAGAAAAATTATACGCTCAGACCGGGACTTGAACACGGGACCCTTGGTTCTCTAGACCAAGTGCTCTACCAACTGAGCTACCTGAGCAAGTACCGATCTAAACGCAAATCTTTCTCTATATACATTGTAATTCCCATCCACCAAATGCTGTGAAGCCATGCTTCTATCTAGCAAATGGCAGCTCCTTTATTAAGACATATTTGGGAATTATACATTACAGCCAGTACGGCTTTTTCCAAGTTTTTTTTTTTTAATATTGATTTCGTACATCTCATTGATGGATAAATCATATTTGAAGAGAAAAATTATACGCTCAGACCGGGACTTGAACCCGGGACCCTTGGTTCTCTAGACCAAGTGCTCTACCAACTGAGCTACCTGAGCAAGTACCGATCTAAACGCAAATCTTTCTCTATATACAGCGTATAATTTTTCTCTTCAAATATGATTTATCCATCAATGATATGTACGAAATCAATATTAAAAAAAAAAAACTTGGAAAAAGCCGTACTGGCTGTAATGTATAATTCTCAAATATGTCTTCTTAATAAAGGAGCTGCCATTTGCTAGATAGAAGCATGGCTTCACAGCATTTGGTGGATGGGAATTACAATGTATATAGAGAAAGATTTGCGTTTAGATCGGTACGTGCTCAGGTAGCTCAGTTGGTAGAGCACTTGGTCTACAGAACCAAGGGTCCCGTGTTCAAGTCCCGGTCTGAGCGTATAATTTTTCTCTTCAAATATGATTTATCCATCAATGAGATGTACGAAATCAATATTAAAAAAAAAACTTGGAAAAAGCCGTACTGGCTGTAATGTATAATTCCCAAATATGTCTTAATAAAGGAGCTGCCATTTGCTAGATAGAAGCATGGCTTCACAGCATTTGGTGGATGGGAATTACAATGTATATAGAGAAAGATTTGCGTTTAGATCGGTACTTGCTCAGGTAGCTCAGTTGGTAGAGCACTTGGTGTAGAGAACCAAGGGTCCCGGGTTCAAGTCCCGGTCTGAGCGTATAATTTTTCTCTTCAAATATGATTTATCCATCAATGAGATGTACGAAATCAATATTAAAAAAAATGAAAAAAAAACTATTTGTAATAATTAATCACATTTCCAGATTTTATTAATTACATCTCCAAGTAATATTGGAATTATTTATAATAAACATTGTAGGTGCTGATGATGGAATACTGCCTTGTGAAAGGCCTACTTTTTAAATATTTAACGATGTTTTATGAATATATTTTTTATGCAACAGGTTCAAATTTAATAATTTTAACATCTCCAAATCCTACATCTGATTCACGTTTCTGCCAAAATAGTACAGATATATCAATCATTTATTTTCAATTGGAATTAATTCAGTAAATGAGAAAAATATAGTTACGCAATGCAATGTGATATACTTCCCTAAGTACACGAACCTTAGCATTCCCTGTAATTTTGTTACCGAGTAAAATTTTATGTTTATTTTGAAATAAAAGCAAGTAATTAATTTACAGCCCTTTAAATAAAAACAAATTAATATCATATGAATCACACGGTACCCAAGCACAGTTGAATGCTGATTGTTGTATAATGCCAAAGAGCCCATTTGAATTATGAAAATCAATGTTACGAAATATCACAGAAATTCATATACTGAACTCCCAGAAAAATAAAGTCCCAAGAACGAATGTGGCTGAGCCGAACGCCACGCGAGTCTAGGTTTTAGTGTACGCTCGAAAACATAGTTTGACAATTAGCTGGAAGCATAATTAATAACTAATAACTAACTCACTAGCACTATCGAAAGCGTAGGCTCATAGCCGCGCGGACAATATGCTCTCCATTCATCCCTATTTTGAGCTAATTTTGCAATCATCCCCTGTATAATCTACCTCCCTCAAATCATGGTTAATATTATTTTCCTACCTCAATCTTGCTCTACCAACTACATGTTTTCCCTCTGGTTTTCCTACATGAATTTTCCATGCACCTCTTTCATTCCTCCTTTCATGCTCATCTGAGGTAAGGAGATTTAAATATTCTTATTATATCTGGATCCCTACAAAGACCATGTTGCTCACTGTTATATAGCCTTCTCCATTCACTTGTCTGTTTACATCGCTTTTGTCCAAACATTTTCCTAAGAACTTTATTTTTAAATACTCATGAAGTCCTTTCCTCCCTTAAATTAAAAGTCCATGTTTCGCATCAATATAATATAACAGGGAGATTAAGAGTTTTATATATTTTAAGTTTAACGTTTTTTTTAAGAGTTGGGACGACAAGAGTTCCTGTAATGTATAATAGCGCGCATTTCCATAATTGAGATTATATTTAATTTCTTTGTGCATCTCATTCCGATTTGTTATATTGTTCGCTGACTTACTCCTTATATTCATGACATTCTAGGAGAGCATCAATGTGGATTTAGAAGAAACAGGTCTTTAGTATAAGACAGATTTTAGAAAAGAAATGTAAATATAATGGTACTGTACATCAACTATACGTAGACTTCAAAAAGGCATACGATTCAATTAAGAGGGAGAAGTTATATAGTATCCTGCTGGAGTTCGGAATTCCTAAAAAGTTAGTTAGACTTATACGAATGTGTCTAAATGGCACAAAGAGTAGGATGCATGTAGGCAAACAGTTTTCGCACACTTTTGAAATCCAGAATGGGTTGAAGCAAGGAGATGCAATATCTCCCCTACTATTTAATTTTGTACTAGAGCATGTCATCAAATATTTAGAGAATGAAGAAGGCCTACAACTCAATGGTATTAATAAGCTGTTAGTTTATGCTGATGATGTAGTACTACTGGCCGATAGCGAGGAGTTACTAAAGGACAACACGCACGCACTACTGAGTAACACTAAGAAATTGGGACTGGAAGTAAATATCAATAAAACTAAATATGAAGGGCTTATTTCCAAAGTGTGTTAAATCCAAAATTCGTGATGTTGGATATTTTTATGTGACAAAAGTCTTTATTCCGTCAGGTATCATGTTAACACGTTGTTATGTTCCTAAGTGTCTTATATCCCCTGTTAAAACGGTTTGAAAATCGTGTTTATTTCCAAAGTGTCATATCCCAGCTGTTTTTATTTCCAATATGACTTATATCCATTTGACCAATCTGCTGATTCGGTACAAATCACGTGACACATCATGGGGGCTGCTATGGCACTCCTTGTTACATGCCGATGAACTACAGTCTGCTGTGATTTTCTGTAATGTTTTTCTTTTGTTATTTGTCAGTGAAAAACAAATGGCTGGTTGTGAAGAAGATCTAGTAAGCGATTTAGGACGGACAGCGAGAAAAAGAGCACTAGTACCTTCACAGTGGGCCAAAAACAAAGATAAACACTATGAATACACTAGTATACCGAAAGTGACATGTAATCACAATGATGGATTTTGTAAAACTTCTGAGCTCTCTACCGCAGACTGTTTCCATCCATTATTTTATAACAACAAAGCTAAAGTAGAACAAGATTCATTTTTTAAGTAAGTTAGGTACTATCCAGTACCATCATGCAATGCCATTCTGGCAAAAATTATTTTCAAATAGTGCAGCAGATGCAGTAAATGACTCTTCTGATAATGAACTCCGAAAGATTGTGATACATTGGTGTAAGGAACATCTTTTTTTTTTTTCGTTTACACTCTTTTTCCTTCTTGTTTTACCTTTTTTTTTGCTAAATTTATTTTATTCTCACATATAGACACATGGACAGGACACACACTCAGACCCAAGGTGGAGATTTAAAACCTCCTACCCCGTCGGGAATTGAACCGGGGTCGCAGGAGTGGGCTGTAGGGACTTTGTCAACTACGCCACGGTGACGGACTATTTCAAAACTTAATAAATTACATACTTTACTGAGTGTTGGATATTACTTTCTCCTACTAAAACTTTCCTTAAACCATGTTTACTTCCAAAACGTGTTAACTCCAAGTCATGTGACACTGTTACTACCACTTGTAATCGTGGAGGATTTTTGAGAGTATGTGACAGTTTTGCCAATGTAGTTATAAATAAACATAACTTATAATGAAAAATCCATTTAAAAATAAATACCTTAAAATAAAAATCGCGATTTCTGGAGTTGGTAATTCATGGATTTAAGACACTTTGGAAATAAGCTCTTCATATATGGCCACACGTAGAAATAAATTATATAATGGAAATGGACAGCTAATGACTAATGAGGGAAATTTTGAGGAAGTGGCTGAATTCAAATACCTAGGAACAATAATCACAAACAGGAATGAGATGCGCAAGGAAATTAAATATAGGCTCAATTCTGGAAATGCGTGCTATTATGCATTACAGAGACTCTTGATGTCGCAACTCCTTTCAAAAACGTTAAACTGAAAATATGTAAAACTGTTATTCTACCAGTTATATTATATGGATGCGAAACATGGACTCTTACTTTAAGAGAGGAAAGGAGATTACGAGTATTTGTGAATAAAGTTCTTAGAAAAGTTTTTCGACCAAAGAGAGATGAACAGACAGGTGAATGGAGAAGACTGCTTAACAATAAATTACACGATCTTTATAGGAAGCCAGATACAATGAGAAAAGTTAAGTCTCGTAGACTGCGATGGGCAGGGCATGTGGCATGAATGGGGAATGAAAGACGTGCATGGAAGATTCTTGTAGGAAAACCAGAGGCAAAACGCCCAGTTGGTAGACCAAGAATGAGGAGGGAGAATAATATTAACTACGATTTGAGGGAAGTATATTATACAGGGGATTTTTGAAAAGCATTGGCTCAGGATAGGTATGTATGGAGAGGTTATGTCCACGCGGCCATAAACCTACGAGTTCGATAGTGCCAGTGAGTAAGTAGTTAGTTAGTTACGTATTTGAATTCAGCGATTTCTTCAAAATTCCCTGATTTGTCAAAGCTTCCGTTTGCATTATATAATGTATTTCTATGTGTGAACATATACTTAGTTTTATCGATGTTAACTTCCAGTCCCAATTTCTTAGTGTTACTTCTGTAGAGTGTGCGTGTTGGCCTTTAGTATCTCGTCGCTATAGCCCAATAATACATCATCAGCATAAACTAACAACTTTTAATACCATTGAGTTGTAGGCTTTTTTCATCCTGTAAAGAATTTTTGGGCATGATGTAGTACAAAATTGAATAGTAGAGGAGATAGTGTATCTCCTTGCTATAACCCAATGTGAATTTTAAAAGTAACCGAAAGCTATGTGCCTACATAACATATAAAACTAATCATCATCATCTTCATCATCATCTGCATTCATGGTTTAGGTCTGTTGACCTGTTCCGACTTCAGCCCATCTCGTTCTAGGTCTGCCCACATCTCGGGTGCCTTTAGGTTTGTATTTTGTTATTTGTTTTGGATATCTATCTTCATTCATTCTGTCTATGTGCTGCTTCCGTTTTTGTCTACATATATCTATTTTATCAGTTATTGCAAATATTTCAAGTTCCTGTCTTATTTCTGTGTTCTTGATTCTATCTTCCTTAGTGCACCCTTTAACAGATCTCAAAATTTCATTTCTGCCGCCGTTATCCTACTTAGATCTTATTTTTTATGTATCCAGGCTTCTGAACCATAGAGCAGTACCGGTACTGCCAACGTTAATATAACGGTTAAACTAGTGTGACGTCATATGAGTGAAACAACCAAATGAACACAATAAGCCTCGCTCGGTAGCAGGAATCTTTACCTACTAAACTAGTTTGTTATGCACAGTACAACGATACAATAACCGCCACTTATCACCAGGTCCAACCTCGCACCGAGACATTCTTTCGCTGGGAGTCCCTATATACTGACATGGCTGTGCCAACCAGAAACGAAATCACGAAGCTGTGCTTTTTTAAATTTGTTTCCTTGAAGATCATCATCATCATTAACATCATCATCATCCTCCTAAGGCGCGACAACTTCAAAGGTGAAAGTTTTGGCCATCTCAACAATCCTCCTCCATGCCAATCTGTCTCTTGCCATATTAAAATTAGTCACTTCCATTTTGTTTAGATTGTTCCTTGTCTCATCCTCCCATCTGATCTTCCTCTTCCAACTGCCTGTAAGTTTCCATTTATAGAGCTTTTTGACCAGTTTCTGATCATCCATTCTTGTCAAACGTCCAAGCCAACTAATTCTGAGAGATCTTATATGGGTTACTATATTTTGATATTTGATTAATTTGTGTCCCGCGCCGTAGCCGAGCGGTTAAGATAGGAAGCCTTGGCGCAGAGCTACGGGACTTGCGCTGGTTCGAGTCTCCATGGGGGAAGAAATTTTCTCATGGTATTTCGGCCGGTATGGGACCGGTGCCCACCCAGCATCGTGAGGCAATTGGGTAGCTACAATAAGTAGCGGCTCCAGGTTGAGGAACCAGCTATAACGGCTGGGGGACTCGACATGCTAACCACATGACACCCCTACACTGGCTGTTGATCATCTACCTCTGTGATTGACACATGTGGATGTGAAGGGCCAGCAGCCGGCTGGTAAAAGGGCAACCGCTGAAAAGTGGAAAGTCCCTCAATCGGAATCGGATTAATTTGTTTAGTTCGTTATTTGTTTTGATTCTCCAATAGCTCTCAGTCCCTCTATTCCTTGAAGATATTTATAACTTTCCAAGTGACCGAGTTTGGTGCAATGAAGGGATCATTATGTTATAACTTAGATTCCCAAGCTGCACAATAAACTTGTTGCTAGTTCGCTCTCCAAATTTACTTCAAATTTGCACGCTTCAAACGTTTCCGTACACTGCAAAAATTGGTACTTTAAGTTATGGTTTAAGAAAAGTATTTTCTATAGAATCGTATGGAGAAGGAGTTCCAAGATAAAGGAAGAAGTCATTTCTATTCTCCGACTGTTAAACTGTATGTTAAGTATAACGTGCTATAAAAACCTGGAACTGCACCGATGGAACACATCAGATAAAACCTTTGGATTCGCTTCCTTAGCAAGAAGACTGGCCTGCCGCCTCGCATATAGGTTTTTTTAAAAAAGTTTTGAATTCTAGCTAATTTACTGGTATATTCGAACCCGTAGGTTCATGGCCGCACGGGCATAAGCTCTCCGCACATCCCTATCTCGAGCTAATGTTTTCCAATCATCCCCTCTATAATCTACATCCCTCAAAAATACAATTATCCTACATCATTCTTGGTTTAGATACTGGGCGTTTATTATTATTGTTGAAAAAAACAGCTCGCTTGAATTGAGAGATTATGATCGTGATATATTTCCGGGCGAGACTTTCTTTCAGGCCTCCGTGCATTCTCGACATATCGCAAAAGTAATGTCACTGAAGAAGAAAAATAATTGTTCTACAATATTCTGCATGTTATACACAGAAACTACATGTTATACACAGAAACTACATGTTGTCCCGCTCTACCAGGGGGTCGTTCTCACTGTTTTCTTGTAATAAACACAACAGATGTTCACGTAAAATTTTCACAATAACTTTATTCTTTCACATAACTTTCCAATGACACATAACTAGCAATTTTCTGCAATTATTAAGCTAGCTTTACACGTTATTTGCCGCACAATTATTTCCAATTACGAATGATTTCACTTGCCAAAGTTTCCTACTATCTCATTTCAATGTATCGCTGTTTTTCTAGTATAGAAGTTTCTGGGATCGAACTTTCCTGACATGGAGGGTGGATGCTTACAGAATAATTTACCACGGAGGTCCAGATTTTTAGCGACATTTCTGCGCGGGTGTTTTAACTTGCGAGTCATGAATTTGCGATTTTTCCATCCAGTTAAGAATTCGAGATCCCTGCTACCGTCGTCGCCCGGGCAATTCAAATTCTACTATACAATGCGTCACTATATTTTCGCTGGATACCGTCTGGGTAGTTTTCATGTTGTTTTGGTGTACACAGTGGTTCGTGTGCACAGATCGTGTAAAACTCTACAATAACTTTATTTAATTCTATAAACTCTTCCCGACATTCCACTAACAAATTGCTGAACAATTGATGTTGTTTTAAAGTTTATCTATCACACAATTATTATACAGTCACTAACGAATCCAGTCCCCACAATTTATTTAAATCACAGTCACTGTATCGCTGTCACCTCACAACTCAACTGATTCGCTCCCATCCCTGGCAATTGTTTATATTGAGCGGGGAGGGATATTTCTCGGCCTCTAATCGACACTTCTCCAGTATGGAAACTTCTAGCAACCATCTTTTCCGACAGGGAAGTAGATACTTAGATAAATCTCTGGAACGGAAGTTTGGGTTTTTGAATCGCGAGTCGGCGAATCATGAATGCATTTCTACCAATGCGAGACCACTGTTCTCGCCGTACCAGCTAAATTCAAACGCCGTTACACGATGTGTCATAATATTATGTCATAATATATTATTCACCAGAACTAAACTCAGACTTTTGAAATAATAAAATAATTCAATTAAAACAATTCGCAATTTTTAATGATTTTAAAATAACAAATACATTTTATAAGAAAAAAGATATTCACAAATACACATGGTCAGCACGAGGTTTTCGTTCACTGATAGATTATGTGTTATTCAATAAGAAAGCATCATCGTTATTAACGATACGAGAGTATTTAGAGGAAGTGACATCTATTCAGATCACTATTTAGTAATCTCAAAAATAAATATATTAGCGAGATGGAAGAAAACTAAAAACAAATATAGAAATAAAGAGACCACATTCAAAGTACATTTATTACAAGATAAAAGTATACAAAATCTGTATCAGAATAGGCTAAATGAACAATTCATATTAAAACCTACTTCCGAAGAAATAAACCGAGAATGGGATAATATAAAAGAGAGCATTGATGAAGCAGCATATGAGGCATTAGGAACAAAATATAAAATATATAACAAGAAGGTTTAAGAATATGGAATGAAGAATTAGAGAGGATAATAAAAGATAAAAAAGAGGCTTATCACAAATATTTAGAGAATAGAACATTAGAATTAAGAGCTGAATACAAACATAAAAGTGCAATAGCCAAAAGAGAAATTAAAAAACCACACAAAGTCAGTTGGGATAGATATATAAGCAGACTAGAATACGATATACATGGGTAGCAAAAAATAGCCTATAACGTAATGAAACATCTAAATAAACAAGAAAAAGATACAATACAGATCAATGCAATTGAGGAGAAACAATGGGAAGAACATTATAAAAAACTGTGGTATAATGAAAATAAAATAACTAAAGATAACATATATGAGTGTGAGATAGGAATAGATATAACAATGGAAGAATTAGAAGAAGCACTGAAAACAACAAAGAACAGAAAGGCAGCTGGAATAGACGGAATTAATATGGAATTAATAAAACATGGAGAAATTTTTTTAAACTGAGATTATTACATTTTTTAAATTTATGTTGGAAACAAGCAACAATACCAGAAACCTGGACAACAGCAATAGTACAATCTATTTTTAAGAAAGGAGAACGTAACGACTGCAACAACTACAGAGGAATAAGCATTTTTACTGCAGGCTATAAAATATATTCAAGAACCTTAACATTTAGGTTAAAACAAATAGCAGAGGTAATGTTAACAGAAGAACAAAGTGGATTCAGACCAGGACGTTCATGTATGGATAATATATTTAGGATAAAAGAATTTATAAACAAAAGAAGAGATTATAACAAGGAAACACACATAGCTTTTATTGATTTTGTCAAGGCATTTGATAAAGTAGACAGAGGAAAACTCTGGACAATTTTAAAAGAAAAAGGAATTCCGAAACACTTAATAGCAGCTATAAAGAGTTTGTACTGGAACACAAATTTTGTTATAAAAACTAGAAATGAAGTAAGTAAAAATAAAATTCATACTAATCAAGGAGTTAAACAAGGATGCAGTATCTCTCCAGTTTTATTTAACCTATACATCAATGATATAATAGAAAAATGGAACGAAGGAACAAATAAAGGAATAAAATTAGATAAAACACACTACTTGAAAACATTATCATACGCTGATGACCAGGTAATAATAGCAAATACAGAAGACGAACTTCAAAGGAATATTTTTAAACTACATAATATATGTGAACAATATAATCTCAAAATATCCATAGAAAAAACTAAGGTAATGGCATTCCAAGGGAAAAATCAAATCAGATCGAAAATAGTAATAGGAAACAAAATCATAGAACAGGTGAACCATCTCAATTATCTAGGATGTGACATTTCATTTAATTATGATAATGATATAAATAATAAAATAGCAAAATTCCAGGGAATGTGTGGTACGATAAAACGATCACTAAATCACAAAACAACAAGAGAGACTCAATTGAAATTTTATAAAATGTTGGCAGTACCGGTACTGCTCTATGGATAAGAAGCCTGGATACATAAAAAACAGTATCTAAGTAGGATAACGGTGGCAGAAATGAAATTTTTGAGATCTGTTAAAGGGTGCACTAAGGAAAACAGAATCAAGAACACAGAAATAAGACAGCTTGAAAAATTTGCAATAACTGATAAAATAGATACATATAGACAAAAATGGAAGCAACACATAGACAGAATGAATGAAGATAGATATCCAAAACAAATAACAAAATACAAACCTAAAGGCACCCGAGATGTGGGCAGACCTAGAACGAGATGGGCTGAAGTCGGAACGGGTCAACAGACCTAATCCATGAATGCAGATGATGATGATGATGATGATGATGATTAATTATCTTGTGTGGTAGAGTGAGTTTTATACTTTGAAAAATTCGCCTAAATTTGGGTTTATTACGCTCTTCAGTTTGGTAATCTTTTTTCTTCTTCTTCTTCTTCTTCTTCTTCTTCTTCACGGTTTAGGCTTATTTACTAGCCTGTTCCGGCTCCAAATTGCTGCTCTTTCCATATTTTCCTTGGTATATTCCCAAGCTTCTTCTTCCTCGTGGTGAATAGTTGTATGCTGCTTTTGGTATTCTATTCCCAGTCATCCTTGCCAAGTGTTCTTTCCAGTTTGTTCTGTACTTTTGTATTGTTGAGTTTAATTCCTCTATTTTTAGTTGTAGTCTTATTTCTGTGTTATGTTCTTTGTCTGTTCTTTGATATCCTGCTATTGGTCTGAGGAATCTCATTTCAGCAGCTTGTATCCTGGCAGATTGTTGTTGTATCACTGTCCATGTTTCGGATCCATAAGTAATAATAGGCACTGCCATTGTCTTGTATAATTTCATTATAGAATCTTTCCTGGCTTTATTTTTCAAAGTTCTTTTTAGTGTACCTGTTGAATAATTAAACTTATTTATTTTGTTATTTATATCTGTTTCTGCTCAGTTTGGTATTAATTTATTATATAATGTTTTGTTCATATCATTATCTTTTTCATTAATTCCTTATGTGTCAGAGTGTGTTTTATGTTTTTAAATGTCCTAAATTTGCTTTGTTTTATATAATTTCCTAATGACTTTAATTACCCTCTTAATTCTGATCTTAATCTATTCTATATTGCTTTGTTTATTTTATTTTATCTTGTATTATTTTTAAATAATTTGTGTCAGAATTTATTGTACACCGTGTCCACAAATATAGTATCACACTTTAAACTACTACCACGTCGCTTTGAATAATCGTATGTAAATGAAATTGATGACAATCAAAAGAGAAACTCAAAAGGTTTTTGCTATACCTCATAGACATTGCATGTGGCCCCCATGAGTGACGCTGCATACATCGGTGTCTGTTTAACCCATTCGCTTCAGATTTAAATGCTCAATGCATTTCCTCAGAAACCGGATTTAAGTTTACAGTAAATTATATTATCTGTATTTAGACATTCAAAACAAACAAAATATAACGGTACTTGAGATCTCAATATGGGCGAAGGCCAAAACATATTCCTCTACTATTCATAAGTATTAACAAAATTACTCTGCTAAGGTATGTACAAAATATTGCAGAATATATAACAGCAGAGTTAAGCGAGTGTACCTCGTCTTCTGAGTTGAAGGTCATTTAACTGAAGGCGAGTCTACCTCATCTTTTGAGGTAAATGAGTTAATATCCAACAATGAACCCATATCGACCACACAAATTAAATTAAATTCAGTTTTGTTTCTGTATTATTGTCCATTATTCTCCATTGTTGATATTGTTAACATGCACAAAACTCTTTTGACTGTCACCAATTTCATTTAGATACAATTATCCAAAGCGACGTAGTAGTTGTTTAAAGTGTGATACTATATTTGTGGACATGTATTTCTTGAAACTGGCTCGTACATTTACATATTTTGTTTTTCCTCTCCCTTTAACTAAAACTTTCCAATGCAGTCTGTATATTCTATTTGTATTATTTCTGTAACTGAACTGCACCCGAGAACGAGCACTTGCTCATTCTGGTGTCTATACTTTGTATAAAAATTTGTTTGTGAAAAAAAAAATAACTTTAATTGTTACAGTAATTTTTTGTTAATTATATTCACTCACTGTTGCTGTGAATATAAGAGTTGCGGAAACCAGCAGTTTTCTCTGAAAGAATGCAACGCTTCCAAATTTAGTCGCCTTTTAGCAAGGACAAAGTAACTGCAGCAAGTACCCTCTTAACTTACATCCACTTAAAATGTCCGTGGTTTAATGTATAATATTCTATAGAAAATATTTCTAAGGGCAACACATTAGAGTGGGTAGTCTGAAACCACTCTGCCTCTAATGTTTTAATGAAATACCAAGCTTATATCAGTATGAGAGAGTCAACATATTGCATCAGGAAATCAAAGCGGTATCGATCCATTATAAATGAGTTAATTTGTACTTTATTGGCTTGATAACATGCCGACAAAAAGATTACGGCGATAGTAACACTAATACTACTAAAGCACTGACTCTATCGAATCCGTAAATTCATGGCTGCGCGGATATAAACTCTCCATACATCCCTATCTTGAGATAATATTTTCCAATCATGCCCTGTATATTCTACTTACCTCAAATCATTGTCAATACTATTCTTCTTACTTACTTACTCACTGGCATTATCGAAACCGTAGGTTCATGGCCGCGCGGACACAAGCTCTCCACACATCCCTATCCCCAGCCAATGCTTTCCAATCATTCCCTGTATAAAGTTCTAACATTCCATGTTCCTAGGAACATGTCCCTGTGTTTGAGTCTTTGGCATGGGTTCGCTGAAGTAGTCCCCGCCCGGAGAACCGAATGGGGGACTATTTGACCTCCGGAAAATTTTACCCCAGATGAACCCATGTCCGCATTTCTTGACGGTTGTATTTTTACGGTGAAAGATCGTCACTCTTTCGCCCAAGGTACTTTTTTTCGTCTGGCTTATCACCTTCGACCAGTCCGGCATGGGTAACCCTATCGGCAGCCGAAAAATCTGGTATCTCATCTTAATTTAACAACTGGGAATTTTCCCTCTGGTTTTCATATAAGAAGCTTCCATGCCACTCTTCATTTCCCATTCGTGCCACATGTCCTTCCATCGCAGTCTACCTGGCTTAACTGATATATATATATATATATATATATATCCATCCATAGTAATTCTGCCTGAGGACAGGTCCTTCACTGCAATCATAGCATTTTCATGCTATGCTAGCAGGTTTACTAGGGAATTGTAGGTGTGGTAGCTTCCCGTTGCTTTCCACACCGGTGAAGGATGACGATGATGATGCTGATAATGATAAGGGTGAGGATGAGGTTGATGATGATGATGGCCATATGATTTCGGGGATCGTTTGGGCCTGAAAGTTTTCCTGACATTCGTCTTACAGGTGAGGAAAAACCCCGATAAAAACCACACCCAGAAAAACTGCCCCGACCGGGGATCGAACCCGGGCCCGCAGCGTGACAAGGCAGCACGCTACCTCGAGACCACAGCGGTGGACTTATATATATATATATATATATATATATATATATATAATGTATGTGTGTGTGTGTGTGTATGCAGATCACTGTTATGCAGTCTTCTCCATTCGCCGATCTGTTCTTCTCTCTCTGCTCGAGAAAATGTTCTAAGAACTTTATTCACAAATACTCGTCTTTTTTTCTCCTCCCTTAAAGTAAGCGTCCATGTTTTTCATCCACATAATAGAACTGGGAGAATAACAGTTTTATATATTTTCAGTCTTTGTAATGCATAATAGCTCGCATTTCCAGAACAGAGCCTATGTTTAATTTATTTGTGTTTTCTGACTCCTATTTGTGAGCATTGTTCCTTGGTGTTGATTCACCCACTTCACTGCTTCTACTAATAAAATTAATACATACTTAGGAACTGTAATCATGAACAGGAATGAAATTCGGAAAGACTTTCGAGTAGTTAAGAATTCTTAGGAATAGTTTGGACCAAACACACGAATGAACGAAAAATACACAGTGGAGACCTACATAAACTTTATAGGATATTTTATGTAATGAGAGGAATTAAGGGTCGCATGTTTGGACGCATTAGACAGTAAAATTCCTTCTCTGCTGAGCAAGTTGTATGCTAATACGATTTTGCTTACTCAGAAATCTGTTCATGCGATAATAATTGGTTAAATTTGTAAGCTACCTGCGGAGGTACCTTACATGAGCAACTCAAATTAAAATCCCGAAGGGAACCGAACGGGAACCGATGGTAATCGATGTACTTTGCTGCTTTATCCAAGATGTCGGACCTTGAAGACTTCGATCATGTTTTCGGTATACACGGAGAAGAGGAATTTGATAGTCTACCAAAGAATTCAACTGGAAGAACAGGAGAATCGGCGTAATATTGCGTGTCGCAGACGTGTTTGTATACGGTATTATTTGCGGGATGCAAGCATAAATGCATTCCTCTATAGCAGACGAAAATAACGGAAGTGGTTTTATCGCTGAGAATTCTGGGTAATTCGTTGCCAATATTACGAAAACGTCGACGCTCGTGCATGACCGATAAGTCGGCCGTTAATTCGTTCTCAGCAATTGCTCACGGTGAATCAGCTCACTAGTGATTGGAAGTAATTTGAGTAGAGAGTAATGTTCTAACATACGACCCTAAGTCTCTTATACTGCGATAGACAGGGCATATGGCACGAATGCCAAATGAAAGAGAAGCAAAAATATTTTAGGAAACCAAGAGGGGCGTACAGTACAGTAAGTAGGTCAAGAAATGGATGGAAAAGTAACATTAACCATGATTTGAAAGAAGAGAATTATATAAGAAATGATTTGAAAAATATCAGATTAAGATAGCGATGTTTCGGGAGTTTGTTTTCTCGCACTGTGAACCTTCGGGTACGATAATACCTGTGAGTTAGTAATATTACCTATACATACGTAAATATGACCGACATCGTCTACACAATCCGAACGAACTAGATGGGATTAAGTAACCAAATTTTATCTTTTATCTGGTATTACAAAACCAAATAATATTGTGGTCACAGATGTTGGATGTGACATCAAAGGTTTAGGAATAACTCAGGAATACATTCAAGAACGCGAACTCTTACAAAGACACATTTCAGATATTCTAGGAAAAACACGAAATCAAAAAGTGGGGTGATCTGTATGAATCGCGACCAAAAAAAAGTCTGTAATATCGGTTTCATTATCGGTAAGACAATTATGCTTTGTACTTCATGATTTAATATAATGTTTTATGAACATTTTGTACTAGTTACAGTTTCATTAATCGAATATATAAGGAATTATTGACATTTATATTACAATAATGCATGTCCCTATTCATCCTAATTTGTTAGGATGAATAGAGAGAGTCTTTTGGGTGAATCGGGATAGTTTCCTGATGACCTATTTCGGTGAAATATTTATTTCTCAGACATTTTTAACATAATTTTATAACATAATTTTCATAAGTAATGCCACGAGTGATTTGCAATTTATGTAGAGAATTTGGAAATCAAGAGTGGCATTTGTTAGAACTATTTAACGAATAAAATTAAGCTGTTTACTCACAAATCATTATTTAACTATAGTTATTTTAAAATATTTATATATTTAATGTAAACGGCGATGTTTGAAGACAAATGAGAAGCGATAGGTACGCTTCATCTGCTTCTTTTGTTTATCACTGCAACCAGATCATACTTGCCAAAGGAACGCAATATTGTAAGAATGCTCTCTAGTGGAGAAAAAATTAAACACATCAAACTGTATATTAATTCATTTCTGATGTCGTATGATGTAAATATGACAATTATATTTTTATGGATTGTTACCTGGGAAAAAATACAATTAAGAAAGTGCAAACAGTGGTTTCTTTTTTTGGTGGTATAATCAATTGCTACAAATGTTTTTATATTAACTCCCGCATACGGCATGTGTTGACATTCATGCACTATATATACAATCTGGTAGCCGTATTTCTCACAGGCTCTGTCACTGCAAAATAATGGTTAGACCTGTTCCGAATATTGAAAGGAGGAGCCTTCTTTAATATGGTAATTATAACACTGATAAATATTTCGTGAAACACGACTCTGATTGGTAGTAAAACAGAAATCATTGAAACGTGATTGGCCATTGAGTCCCATTTGGGGCATGAGTTAAATAGTCTCTGTAATCTATCATAGAATACGATTTATTTCTTTAAATTAGGCTTACAATTGCCCCCCCCCTCAGTTCTAACACCATTTTCATGATACCATTTACATCCTTTACCATGACACCAGATGCATTCTCCCAGTTGTAATGAAATGTGATAACTATATTTCATAAACAAAACCTAATTATAGCGTTGTTCTGTTCCGCCTCTCCAGTATCATCGTCGTTTTCTACTTCTTATTCTGACTCTGACGACGATAAATTTGTGTTTATTTAATTTTCCTCCGCGAAGCAAAAAAAATATCATTTTTGTATTGAAATTTAATCTAAATCAACATCCAGACAAATGGAAGAATTCTCGTACCAACTGATATTTTCAGTGAATCATCGCTTCCACTGATACGGTGATTGATAATCCAAATAACTCTGCCGCATCATACAATCTCCTCCCCTGACGGAATGCTATAATAGCTCTATGCATATCAACTTTTGTCCAACTCTGTTTAGAATTATACACCCGTAATCCAATAGTTTCAAATCAATTAATGAAATACGCTGTCCCGATTCAGCTGAAAATTAGTGTCCCTAATCACCCGATAGGAGGTGTTTAAATTTTCTTAGGTTGCCAACAACTAAACCGTTGTCCACGAAGACGGGAATTATCACAATCCCTTTGGGGATATACTTGATAATTTAGCAAACATTAATACGTAATAAGTTAATAAAAACTTATTATTATTATTATTATTATTATTCTTAATTTGTAGGATTTTCATCCTGTTTATTTCCCAAATCACTCCTCGGAGGACGACGTATTGGATGTCCATCCCTTGGCTTGTTTTCCTCTTGCCCATATCTTCTTTAGCTCTTTTTGCAAGTGGGTTGTCTTCCATTCTTTCTACATGACTTTTCCAATTTTTTCGTCTGTCTTTAATAAATTTGGTTATGTCTTCAATAAGACATTTGTCCCTAATTTCTGTATTGTGTTTTCTATCAAATAATATTTTTCCCTGAATAGTTCTTGAGATCTTCTTTTCACATGTGATTATTATTTGTGTAGTATTTGTTGTATCAGCCCTAGTTTCTGCTCCATATACGATAATTGGTCGAACTATCGTTTTGTATATGCGGATTTTGCTTTCCACTGACATAATTACAAATAATATGATACTAATAATAAACGAAAATTTTAATCTACGAAGTTATTATTCAACTTGACAGGAACATCAATTCTTTGTTCTGAAATATTCAGATAATCTAACGAGAAACAAAATCTCACACAGCTGATTTTTGATACACGAAGTACAGGGGTTAGTCGACAGATGGGATTCTTAGATTTCAGTGGAGAGAACAACATTTAAGTGTCCCTATTCATCCCGTGTCACGATTTGCCTAGTTTACCCTATATAGATTAAAAAGGAAGAAAAAAATAGGAAACACACAGGATACAAATCAGAGAATACTGAAAAAAATTAAAACAAAACAATTGAAATTAAAGTATGGTTTTTAGTAGACAATTCTAAGAAAAGTACAATAATAATTCCTTTATTATTTTAGTATAACCTCTAATTTTGTACACTTTTACATGAACCATAGCACCAGGGCTTTAGAGTGACATGACCTACCAGAATTCTTAAATTTAATTCATACATACAGAGTGTAAATGAATTATACCACACACATTTAACTGCTTACAAAGAGGTATTATACAAGTAATTTGAGATAGGGACCAATGGTCTACGAGAGAAATTGGGTGAGTTATAGGGAATCAAAGTAATCGACAATTAATACAGATAAATCACCAGGAGAGCAAAGTAGGAGACAAAATTATACTAGAATAACTTCAGATCTTAGTATTAATTCCGAGATCCTGATATCTGATAATTCATCAAAAATGTTTATGAAATATTGGATTATAAAATGTCGAACAACTTGGGGGTCACCTTACAAACAACTGGAACCGCTTTCTCACTTCATATACAGGATCGAGCACACAGCTGCAACGAAAGCCATGTACGATATCCCAAAACTCCAAAGACTATCCTTCTCAACTGCAATGAAACTCTTCAACCTTAAAGTAATGCCGGCCGCAACATACGGAATCCAGCTTATATGGAATTACTTGACAGTGAAAAATCTTAAGAAACTGGAGAACGTTAAATCAAGGTTTCTCAAAAGAGCACTGTCAATTTCAAAATATACAAGAAATAGTTATGCCTATACAATAGCCCAGGAATCCTTCTTCATCAAAGATATCAGACACTGTTTCAGACTACTGGAAACGCAAGCATACAGAATCGTCATCGAGGAGAGACAGAACAAAGCCGCCCAGATACCGACAGAAATTATGGAAACAGACGCAATGAAAACAGAAACCTGGAAGCAACCGAATTTCGAACTTCGAACTTCGACACCTGTACACACGTTTCGCAGCCCATGGATTTCATGGGAATATATGCCTGAACAACATGTACCATGAACCCAAGGAGGACTGCATCTGTAAATTATGCAACTATCCATGTCCAAAATATCATCTAGCGAAGTGTAAAAACAGGACTCTGCCTCTAAACAATTTAATTAAAGACTGGTAAAAAGCTAAATTTAATTTGATGTACACATTGTGTTTAATAAATATATTAATAATAAAATGTCGAACTTAGCAGATGATTGCACACCACTGCTCTGGTTGAAGCAGAATCGGTACAAAGTGAGCCTTAGCTCATAGTGAAACATGCAGAATCATTGCAGTTAACATGTGGCTTAATGGTTAACGCGTTGGATTTGAGATTCGAACATTGACGGTTCAAATCACGGCAGACTACTTTTTTCCCTTGTTTTTTTCTTTCTTTTCCTGCGCGTATAATGTGATATATTGACACTGAAATTTGTTCAGTATACGCATGCGCAAAATATCTATTTCCCTATTAGTTATTACATGAACGGCTGATTAAAAGTTACTTCAGTATCAGTCGCAATACATGAAAGCATCATGAAACATCTTTACAGTTATGCTGAACTTGCCGAAATGCTACTGATTTGTGGTGCAGCACAAGGTAATGGTGCAAGAGCTGCTGTCATGCATGAGGAGGCGGTATCCGAATAGACTCCATCCTCACCGAACAACCTTCGAGTCTGTTGATAGGCGAGAGCATGGGACGTTGAAGGTAAACAGAGTAGAGGACGAAGGAAAACGTACGCGCCGCACTGCACAGTTCGAGGAAAATGTTCTTCATAGGGTGAAAGATAATCCTTCTAAGAGTACTCATGCTATCGCACGAGTAATGGACACGAACCATCAAATCTTATGGAAAATCCTGCACGAAGACCAGCTCTATCCCTTTTACCTGAAGAAAAAAGACCAGCTCTATCCCTGTAGGAAAAGGTAGTTCAACTGTAGTGTGGCCACCTCGCTCTCCTGATCTCTGTCCACTTGATTATTTTTGTGGGGACACCTGAAAACACTAGTGTATTCGATCCCTGTTGATACAGATGAACTGTTAGTTGCACGCATAATCGCAGCATGTGATGTGATCCGCAAGAGACTCGGTATCTTGAACAGGGTACGATGATGCTTTGGTCGCCGATATTGTCTGTGTTGTGAGAATGGAGGTGGCCTATTTGAACAACTTCTCTAATGAGTCTGCAGGTGCTTTACTTTTTTTTTCTGGTTTACTCAAATGTATTTCTTTTCATTTCTCAATAACATTTTGTATGTCATGTGTCCATACATTGTACCTTTACCTGTTATTAATACTAATAAAAGTCATTGTTAAAACCGTTGAGGTGGAGAGTCATAAAATAAAATAAGTCAAAAAATACCTTCTTAGGTAAAATCCGTCGTCCTCAACTTATAAAATGTGTAATCTTTATGCCTGTAGGCCTTTCAGGACATCCGCCCCATCTTCAGCAGTTCATTCTTCGCTACAGCATCCAGTATGATGTTTGATGCTGTTGCGAGGAATGAACTGCTGAAGATGGGGCGGATGTCCTGAAAGGCCTACAGACATAACGATTACACATTTTATAAGGTGAGGACGACGGATTTTACCTAAGAAGGTGTTTTTTAACTTATTTTATTTCTAGTTATTACTCTTGTGATCACTGCACTATAATTTATCCAAATACATAAATACTGTGCAGTACAATTACACATTTTATTTGCGAAGCCTATTGTACTCTACAGTGCGTGTATTATTATTACCTTTCAAACAATTGTCTGTACAATACGTATGTAGATAGTTCAGTAACTCATAATACTGCGCCGACATTCCAATACCGTATTCTGTAAAATAATGAATAAACAATTAAACCAGAAGTAAATCTAAGTTACAATACGTACATAATGAAGGAAGAAAGGCAAAAAAAGTTATACACATACTGTAGGTAGTTTCGAACACAATGCATCAATCTTACATTTGCGTCGGTAGTAAGATTGCTATAACCACTAAGCTAAAGGCGTGCACTTGTTGCAAGTTACATCCTCTGTATGATATTATTCCCATTTTAATTTGAAATAATCAGTGGCGTGCCAACCATTTCATAAATTGAATCATAACTTGGACATTTTTATTCGTAAATCATTAGTTCATTATCTCAAAATACTTATATAATACCCTCTATACGTAGTTAAATTTGTGCGGTATAATTCATTTACACTTTGTATATATAATCTTTTGACCAGACAAGGACGTGAAGGGCCTTCAAAATGAGGGATCAGCTCAATGCGAGGCCATTTCCGGGAGAACATAAACATTTATTACAAGACACACGATCCAACAAGACGAATATATATATTAGGATAATTATGAAGGGCAAATAGTGATTGTAGACTATTTGGGCTTTAATGTTTTCCGACATTTCACTTACAGGTGACGTAAACACGCTTATACAGTTACTTGTTGTTAAGTAATTAATTATTCTCGAGAACTAAATTTATTCTATGTCATTAGTAGCACTTTTCTCTCATTTTTCTATATTATACATATTATTTTTCATTCATTGAATCTAGATTAAATCAAAATATATTGTAAATAATTATATTATAGATATACAATACAATACAATACTTTTGTTTACTGTATTTTAGCTGAAATAATAATTTTTGTATTTTCTTTCTAACTTAGTTGAGTGGTAGACAAAGCCTTAAATAATTAACTCTGCCAAGTAAAATAAAAGCTATTGTTATTTATTATTATTATTATTATTATTACTATTATTATTATTATTATTATCATTATTATTATTATTACCACTAAGGATTTTCTTTAATTGCAGTAGTTATCCTTCAGCCCTATTGTATTTTGCTACTCCACAGATTTCTATCCTCAGCATCTTCTTCTTTTAAGTCTCTGCTGATATTGTTTCCTCTCACTTCATCCATCTACTTTACCCTGGGTTTCCCGCTCCATGTCCTACGTTCAGCAATCCATCCATTCGAGGGATTCTATTATTCTCCATCCACTTCAGATTATTATTATTATTATTATTATTATTATTATTATTATTATTATTATTATTATTATTATTATTATTAATAAACGTGCCCAGGAAACTAGTCCCGACATGGGATCGAACGCTATCCGCTGTTTATGAGACGTAGATTATACCCCGTGATCACTGCGATGGACTACAATAATAATAATAATAATAATAATAATAATAATAATAATAATAATAATAATAATAATCAATAAAAATATCTGTCATTCCTGTATGGAACATAGGCGTCTCAGAAAACTTATCCATCTGACTCTAATCTGGGCTGCTCCTTGATCTCGTTCCAAGTCTTCCCCATCTTCTTAGCTTCTGTGAGAACAATTAGATTCCATGTTATCTTGGATCTGCCTATTTCCCTACTGCCCTGTGGGTCAAATCCAATGCCATCCTGGCGGGGTCATCTATAGGTCGACGAAGTAGTCATCCCCACTTCCTATGTCGAATTTCAAATTCATCTGGATTTGATTTCGTTTTTAATCACAAGGTTTTCATTAGATACCTTGACCGGCCAGGATATTTAAATATATTTCGCAAACATATATTAATGAAAACTTGTAGTTGATTGGTAATGGTTTTAGTTATTTTTCTAGGTTTCACAGGCATAAAAAGCATGAATTTGACATTTGTGCTAAAAATTCTTAGTTTAGTTTTTATTGTGTAAGCAGTACTCGTCCATAAAGGCATATTTTGCCATTTTTATCGTTACTCTCAGATCGCTAACTGCACCACCTTGTTGGGAGACAATGGAGCCTAAAGGATATCTGCTCTTAAAGAGATCCTCATCAAAACAAAACCAAGTGACTTGCTCGCTTTTTATTGGTTATGGACACCGACATACGATGTAGAAGCAATAAGTAGGCGAAAAATTAGTTCCCTTCATTAAATTAAAAATATAACATCTTGTTACTCTTGGTGAATGAAAAAAACAGTATTCAAAACATAGAGAATATTGTAAAATATACCTAATCAATAGTTACAACTTGATTATATATGGATGATGCAATTGAGTCGAGCTTCAGTTAATTCTGATGCAACAAAATGGCAGAAGACGTCGTGTTTTGTTGCTCTGTCTCCATCTAAATTTTTAAAACACAAGTCTGGCAAACTTGTGACTAGTTGTAAAAAAAACAGTTTTTTTTAATATTTTACAAGTTCTATGAAAAATCTCACCAGCTTTCTTGTAATCTACCCCATTCAACTATCACATGTCTTATATACTTCACACGTGCTCCCTGTCAATGTGACAGCAATTGTGGTGCGAATGTCGGAAGGATACAATTGACGTTTGTTTATGTTAGAATCAGTGTAACTAAATAAGTCTGGAGAAGGAACTCTTCACTAGGGTGCATCCAAGACCACAGCAGGACGAACAAGGAAGAATAAAATATCTAGTGATAACTCTGGTCATTCTGTTGACATCTGTTGCCAGTTAGTGTTGGTGAAAAAGTTGAATATTGGTTCAATTTTGAGCTCCTGTAAAAATATCTTCATTTTTATGCGTTCGCTTTCAGTGTGACTGCTGTTCGGTCCATAAACTCCATCTCACCGACTGTAATTCTATTCCTTATGCACAATCCACACTTCACTTCCATAATATAAGATAGGTCTTGCGAGGCAACATATGGACGTTTCCTTTTATGTCTTTGTACCAGAGATGGTTTCATTACTCTAATGGTAATGGGGCAACAAAGACTGCTTACAACCTTTGACATATCTACACTTCCAAACATTACTATAAATAATATAATTATCCCTTATTCTTCTTCAGTAATAGATCTAGGACTACATCTAGACGCAAATTTAACCTGGCAAACACAAGTGAAACACATATGTAAAAAGACTTTCTCCATCTTACATTATCTTAGACGTTTAAAGAATTTTCTCCCAGTTTCGTTAAAACAAATCCTAGTGCAGAATCTTGTGTTACCACACTTCGATTATTGTGACATTATATATAATGATCTAAACTATGCCTTGTCGCAGAGACTGCAGCGTGTTCATAATGCTTGCGTTCGATTCATTTTCAATATCCGCCGTTATGACCATATTTCCGAACACTTTAATAACCTCTCTTGGCTCCGTCTTACTGACAGACGTAAATTGCACTCTCTTTCACTACTTTTCAAGCTTCTGAATTCCTACATTCCTACTTACCTGGCGTCCAGATTTGAGAAGTTATCCTCCTACCACAATATTGACACTAGGTCACAAGATAGCAGTCTGCTAACAATTCCTCTTCATAGCACTTCCTCCTATTCTACTTCCTTCACAGTAGCCTCTGCCCGCTCCTGGAATCTCCTTCCTCAAGATATCAGGGGTTGCCGCACACTTGGCACCTTTAAGTCACGCTTATACAGTTACCTGTTGTCTAATAATTAATTTTTCTCTATTTATTTAATTTTATACTATGTCATTAATCTTTTCCTCGTTTTTTATATATCTTGTACATATTATATATTTAAATCGTTAAATTTAGAGTAAGTCAAAATACATTATAAATATTAATTGTATTGTATTCATAACTTGAAATCGTTTATATATATATATTTTAATTTAGATTTAAGACTTTTCTTTTGTATTTTTTTAAACCTGGTTGAGTGGTAGACAAGGCCTTAAGGCCTTAACTCTGCCAGGTAAAATAAAGCTATTATTATTATTATTATTATTATTATTATTATTATTATTATTATTATTATTATTTAATGTAGTCAAAGATTTATTAAATATTCTTCTTCTACAAGGTTTAGGTTATGCAACCTTCTTCTTGTAATCTTGTAAGCCCTTCTTTCCCTTAACAGAGATTTAGGCGCTCTCCCCCTACAGGGAAGAATGTGAACTATACTAATTTAGTTACACTTGTTTTCGTATAGATGTCATTTTTGAGTGTTCCGTGGTTAGCGTTACGCCTCATAATGATATCTAGGAAACCAAGGTAGTACTAGGATAATAAAATAGATTAATTCATTCATAGTAAAATACAGGGCAAGTCAAAATGTTGTGCAGGTTTTCAGAAATTTATTATGTGAAATGTAATGAACATATACTATCGTGAGACATATTGTATGAAAGGTAAACTCTCAAAGTTTAGTTGTCCACTTCTAAAGTTCCGCGTTCACCCGCAAGATGTCAACAGCAGAGCAGTAAAAGAAAATGGCGTTGACTTGGGATCAGAAGTCTTTCTGTGTGCTTGATTACCATGTAAACAACTCTGTGACTAGTGTTCAACGACATTTCCGTACCAGATACGATAAAGACCCGCCGGATGGGAGATCCATTCGTAAGTGGTACACACAATTTAGGGATTCAGGCTGTATCTGTAAACGAAAATCGACTGGCCGTCCGTCGACGAGTGAAGAGACAGTCGAACGCTGTTCGCACATGCTTCGTGCGGAGTCCACAGATATCCACCTACCGGGGAGCGACAGAACTTCAACTACCCACAAAAACTGTATGGCGGATTCTCCGGAAACGTTTACAGATGAAACCCTACCACTTGCAACTGGTTCAAGCCTTAAAACCCGCCGCTTATGCTTTGCGAGCGTCCTTCTGTGTTGATTTTCTCGCATTAATGGAAGAGAATGAGTTCCATGAGAGGGTAGTTTACAGTGATGAAGCGACTTTCCACCTTTCAGGAAAAGTGAATAGACACAATGTAAGGATTTGGGGAACTGGTAACCCCCATGCAACTCTGGAACATCAACGCGATTCTCCGAAAGTGAATGTCTTTTGTGCCATTTCCCATGCAAAGGTTTATGGGCCCTTTTTCTTTCATGAACGTACTGTGAACGGACATGTTTTCCTTGATATGCTACAACAATGGCTCCTTCCGCAGCTTGAAGCGGATAGTCCAGATTTCATTCTGCAGTTGGATGGTGCCCCTCCACATTACCATGGCAGTGTTCGAGGACCATTTGAATACGGCTTTACCACAACGCTGGATAGGCCGTGCATCTCAGGGTGATCAACAACTCATTCATTGGCCACCTCGTTCACCAGATCTAACCCCGTGTGATTTCTTCATGTGGGGTCTTGTAAAGGATCATGTTTACGTACCACCACTTCCAACAACACTGCATGAACTGCGTGCCCGCATCACAGCAGCCATTGCTGATATCGACCGCGGACTGCTACAGGAAGTTTGGCAGGAGATTGAATATCGGCTTGACATCTGTCGTGTAACAAAAGACGCTCACATAGAACATCTGTGAATATTTAAAAAAAACTTTGAGAGTTTACCTTTCATACAATATGTCTCACAATATTATATGTTCATTACATTTCACATAATAAATTTCTGAAAACCTGCACAACATTTTGACTTGCCCTGTATACACTTAAAAAAATTAGTCTAATTCTTGATAAACTTAAAAAAAATAAATCTTAAAATGAAAATAAATTGATTAATATTCAAATCTCCATGCATATAATCATCTCTATAAAGAGTAACTATTAAGAAAATTCCCTCAATTTTTCTTAGAGGCCTTTTCATTCACGCTTAAGGATTTTTTACGAGCCTGAAAATCTTCAGACTCGGGACCCACGGCTTAAAGTCCCTCCCGGAGGACTTGCTCCTTTGATTTTTCCATCCTAAAAAATCCATCGACCTACGCTGGGTTTGAATCCGCGACCCTCGGGATCTGAGGCAAGGAGCATAACCACTAGTCAACCTAATAATTAAAAAAAAACACTGTATAATGGAAATAGACAGTTAATGATAAATTAGCGAAATTTTGAAGAAACTGCTCAATTCAAATACTTACGAATAATAATTACAAACAAGAATGAGGTATAGAAATAAATTAAACATAGGCTCAATTGTATAAATACATGCTAATATGCATTACGCGATTGAAGTAAACTCTGGGGTCAAACAGGGAGATCCTTTATCTACGACATTATTCTGTATAGTAATGGATATGGTCTTAAAACAACTGGATCTAAGAGGAAATATTTCAACAAGACTAAAACAATATCTTGCATATGCTGATGATGTAATAATAACAGCAAGAACAAAAAATTCCCTACTGGAAACCTTTGAGAAATTGAAAAATGAAAGTATAAAATATGGGCTTATAATCAATCTAAATAAAACAAAATATTTGAGATGTATGAGAAATAAAACAAATTTGACTGAACTAACTATAAATAGTGACTGTATTGATCAAATTAACTCCTTTAAGTACCTAGGCACAATACTAAACGATAATAATACTGTTAAAGAAGAAATCAAAACGAGAATATCGCAAGGGAATAAAGCATATTTTGCTAATTTCGATATATTCAAAAGCAAATTAATATAAAAAAATGTTAAATTCAAACTATATACAGCAATAATAAGACCAATCATATGTTATGGAGCTGAAACCTGGGTGCTAAAAGAAGCAGATAAATTAAGACTATTAACGTTTGAGAGGAAAATATTTAGAAGAGTGCTAGGTCCAGTAAAGGAAAATGGAAATTGGAGGTTGAGAAGGAATGACGAATTATACCTCAAGAATAATAAAGAAAATATAGTTAGTTTCATCAAATCCAAGAGATTACAATGGTTTGGACATACACTAAGAATGCCAAAGGGAAGATGGCCGAATGATATTTTGAATTGGAAGCCACAGGGAACAAGACCAAGGGGAAGACCCAAGGATCGATGGGAAGATGACGTAATTGAGGATTTGAAAGAGATGGGGATTTTTGATTTGAAATCTACTGCACAAGATAGGAAGAAGTGGCGTAAACTGGTTGAGAAGGCCAAGACATTCCACTGGAAGTCGTAGAGCCTGACGAAGAAGAAGAAGAATATGCATTACAGGGATTCTCGTCGTCCCAACTTCTCTCAGAAAGACATTACACTGAAAATATATAAAACTGTTATTCTCCCAGTTTTAAAAATGCGAAACATGGACTCTTACTTTAAGGGAGGAAATGAGATTACGAGTATTTGAGAATAAAGTAGCCGAGCGGTTAAGGTAGGAAGCCTTGGCGCAGAGCTACGGGATTTGCGCTGGTTCGAGTCTCCATAGGGGAAGACATTTTCTCATGGTATTTCGGCCAGTACGGGACCGGTGCCCACCCAGCATCGTGAGGCAATTGGGTAGCTACAATAAGTAGCGGCTCCAGGTTGAGGAATCAGCTATAACGGCTGGGGGACTCGACATGCTAACCACATGTCACCCCTACACTGGCTGTTGATCATCTACCTCTGTGATTGACACATGTGGATGTGAAGGGCCAGCAGCCGGCTGTTAAAAGGGCAACCGCTGAAAAGTGGAAAGACCCTCAATCTGAGGAAAAAATGTTGACCACAGAGAGACGAACAGAGAGGCGAATGACGAGGGCTCATAACAGTGAGCTAATAATATATTACAATGCGAGATTGGGAAGTGGTTTTCACAGAAGTGAGGAAGTGATTAAAAACCGAGCGATAGCGAGGTTTTAAATTTTCGGTATTCTGTAAAACGCGTCTTAAACGTGTGTTGTACATTATTTTTTTTACGATGGTGTTTTCAAAATAATAAATAATAGTAAAATAATATCATATTTGTTGTAAATATTTACATTTATTATAAACAACTGACTGATGTTAGCAGTGTGGCCAAATTATATACGCTAAATGCCGAAAATAATTTCGTTGAGACTACAGCAGGTCGTGACACTAATCAGACATAAAATGGCAGAAATTCCGAACTTATTTTTTATATTGTTTCAAATAAAGTTTAGTTCATTTAAAATGCAGTGATTTGTTTCATGTAACTTATATTAATCCTAACTTTTGAATATATTTTTGTTTATACATTGTATGTAGTATACATAAATGGCAGTGGTTTTACTTCCCGCCGTAGGTAGGTCATTTTTAATATTACAGTATAGCTATTTAGTTATTTATAGGTTGGCAACCCTGAAAATTAGGACATTGAACTTTCAATCGCTGTCACCATTCCTGTAAGTACGACAGAACGCACTATCGTGCAAAAGTGACATTTATAGGGAACCAGATATAACAATAACAATTAAGTCTCGCACACTACGATGGGCAGGGATGTGGCACGAATGGGAAATGAAAGAGGGGGATGGAAGCTTTTTGTAAGGAAACCTGAGGGAAAGTGCCCTGTAAGCAGGACAAGAATGAATTAGGAGGATAAAATTATCCACGATTCGAGGGAAATAGATTATACAAGGGATGATTGGAAAATATTAGCTCTAGGATATGGATCTATGGAGAGCTTATGTCCGCGCAGCCACGAAACTACGGATTTGATAGTGCCAGTGAGTTGACTTAGGTACTTAATAATGAAAATTTTCGTAAGTAATGCCACGAGTGATTTCCAAATTATCGATAAATTCATGACTCACGAAGTGAGGGGTGAATTATCTAGAGAATTAGGAAATCAAGAGAGTGGCATTTATTAGGACTATTTAACGAATAAAATTAAGCTGTTTACTCACAAATCATTATTTAACTATAGTTATTTTAAAATATTTATATATTTAATGTAAACGGCGATGTTTGGAAACAAATGAGAAACGATAGGTGCGCTTCATCTGCTTATTTTGTTTATCACTGCAACCAGATCATACTATTTATTGCCAAAGGAACGCAATATTGTAAGAATGCCCTCTAGTGGAGAAAAAATGAAACACATCATACTATAGGCCTATATTAATTCATTTCTGATGTCGTATGATGTAAATATGACAATTTTTTCTGGATTATTACCTGGGAAAAATACATTTCAGAAAGTGCAAACAGTGGTTTCTTTTTTTGGTGGTATAATAAATTCCTACAAATGTTTTTATATCAACTCCTGCATGCGGGATGTGTTGACATCTATGCACTATATATACAATTGGTAGCCGTATTTCTTTTGCGATCAGTCACTGCAAAATAATGGTCAGACCTGTTCAGAATATTAAAAAGGAGGAGCTTTCTTTAATATAGTAAATATAACACTCATAAATATTTCGTGAAACACGACTCTGATTGGTTGTAAAACAGAAATCATTGAAACGTGATTGGTCATTGACTCCCGTTTGGGGCATGAGTTAAATAGTCATTACAATCAAACATAAATTGTAAACTAGGGTTTTTTCAGCTTTGGGGAAGCACAAAATCATTAAGCAGTTACGAATATATAGTGAATAAATGTAATGCTGGGACGATATAGTATTCCCTGTTAGTACAGATTTATTTGATATGAAAAGTAAAATAAACCGTACGTAGTAACTTAAATCATTACTTCTATTTAAACAACAAAATCTATTTCTTAAAAATAAATTTGTCTTACAAATAATTATAAATGTTATCTTAAATATTGTTTGGAAAATAAAAACGTCATTAAAACCGTATACAATTTAATATTACGCCAACGAAAATAAAACTCTTTCGGTTATTCTATGCCACCGAGCCACCTATGAATATTAGATCAGATAACAAGTGACTGATAGCGTCATGTTGGTCAATGTGATAACATACGTTCCCGCTGGAGGAAGTTACCAACATGTATACTCGCATATAATAGGTTTCTATCCCAGTAGTCCATCTACATTAGTGTTCAAGTTAGGGTGAGAAAATGGAAAGTTTGTACACCAGATTAGTTTAGCGTTCACTTGTTTGTTAGTGAATTTTTGTGATAAGTTGTCTACACTGTCTGAACAATGAACAATTCTTTTTTTACATTATAAATACGATGATTTTAAGGTTATTTAAAGCTCAGCATCTCACTTCATTTGAATGCATTTCTCACATATTTTGCAATATATATATATATATATATATATATACATACATATATATGGTATGATAAGAAAAATAAATGCCTGGACGAGATTCGAACCCGCATCTCTGAGTCTGTACCTCAGCGTGATATCCATTACACTACCAGGCAAATCAAATTCAAACACTTATTTTTCTTATATATGTATTATACTCTCCATTATTACCAGATGTCGCATATATATATATATACATATACATATGACAAGAAAAGAAAAATAAATGCCTGAGTCGGGATTTGAACCCGAGTCTCTAAACTCTGTACGTTTAGCGCTCTAACCATTTGAGCCACTCAGGAATCCTAATACAAACATTTATTTTTCTTATATATAGGCTACTAGCTAATACTCCTAAATAAAATATTAATTTTACCACCAGCCGTGCGCTGCTATACTCTACGTTTTTGTAGAGTTGTTATAGATGTTTAATTCTGTGTACATCAATTTGTATATGTGTTATGGTTTAGGCAGCGTAAGCCATTTATGCGTCAAAATAGGGACTTAATTTCACGTTTTTCACTGCAACGGTTGATTTTTAATGGTGAAGTGGTTGAGTATTACAACTCTCTTATAGCCTATGCTCTTTCCCGGAATCTCCTGAACATTTTTCAAAAAGCCCCATCTCAATCGGATGACCGGTATGGCAGAGCACGCTTGCCCGGGAATCTACTTATCCCGATCTTCTTGGTATCAAAAAACTCAAAACGCGACAGGCCTAGAAGATTTTTGGCTGACCAGCCGGCTCTTGGCCTCACATCCACATGTGATAGTTAGAGGTAGACGATCATCTAGCCAGTGTAGGGTGACATGTGTACAGCATGTCGGATCCTCCAGTCGCTATAGCTGTTATTCTCAACCTGGGTCGCTACTTATTGTTGCTAAGCAAATGCCTCACGATGCTGGTTGGGCACCGCCAGTGGGCCAGATACGCAATCTAGCTGGAAAAAAGTATTTTACTAACTCTCGCCAATTCAACTTTCTTCACTCTAAAATTATTGCCAGATGACTGTTCTTCACTTATCTGCAAAGGAGGGTAGAATTCTAAAATTGTTGTGGACAATATAAATATCGGAAGTTGCCGATAGTTAAAAACTCATCTGGTCCGCATCCCAGTTGTGTACCGAGCTGTAGAATACATACTTTTGCATTAAAGTCCAGTGAGTTCTTCTTCTTATTCTATATGGATACTTTATCTCAAGGTTTGTACTTTTCATTGATATAATTAATATGTTTCTATATACCCAGCTATTGTATTAAATACACGTGGAACCATACCTTCAAAACACTAAAAAAATTAGACAATCGTTTTACTTTAAATTGAGCTACGAAAAACAAAACAGTTATAAACAGTAGTACAAATTTTACTTAGAATATAGAGCGATTTATGGACTTCAATTCCCGCACAATGACATGTGTGCAAATTAGTGCGTTTTTTTGTAATTAGCTTTTTTATTAGAGGAGGTGGCCAGCAGCTGAGGCATACCTTCGCGCGCAGAGAATTATTATATTTAATACATGAAGAAAAGTAATCGATAGAGGCAATAAGTGATCCTCTACTAATAAATTACAGTTAGGTTATGTTCAGAGAATGTTTTAAAAATGTTTTTAAACATTTTTTTAAAAGCGATTTTCTAAATCATAAGAAGTTGTGCCAGAGAAAAAAGTTAGATTTCTACTGAAATATTTTGATTGGTTAAAACTAAGTAATAAACTTTCCCGTTATTAAAAATTTAGAACACTGATAGTCGTTGGAAAATCCTATTCCATCTGCTAATGGATTTTGTAAGACCCAAAATATCTTTCTAAGAGTCTGGAACAAAAACAAAAAAAAAGTCTTATTCATCTGAAATGTCTGTCTTGGGAAAGGTAGCATAACAAAATTGCTTCCCTAGAAGCATTATAGGGTTTATAAAATATCACAACCTCTCTTTTTCACACCTTACCTCATTTTATATATCGACATATTGATATTTTGTTGTGAAAAAAAGACAATGCTTTGTCCGACATAGAAGATAGGGGAGTGGGAGGGGGTGATTTGTAATCTTTATTATTATTTTGAAGCATTTTTTTGTTTTTTTTAGTAACGTCTTTAAAACAACAGCAATATCCCGTTTACCATATGATTTCTGTTACAAGAGCAAGTTCATCGCGATAGAATTCCTGCCTAAGTGAACATATCTTTTATTCCAGCCTCTTCGAAAGTTATTTTGGGTCTTCCAATTCCATAAGCGGAGGGAACAGAATTTTCCAACGACTGTCATTGTTCTAAATTAATTCTTCAGAATGGGAAAGTTAACATCCACTTCTAGCCAGTCAGAATATTTCATTAGAATATTTTTTCTCGGGCGCAACTTCGTACGTTTGAGAAAATCGCATTTCAAAAAATATTGATTTTTAATATAATTTAAAACATTCTGCTAACATCCCCCTACCCCTAATTTGTTTACTAAATTATAACTTATTTCTTCTATCTAACATTTTTCTCATATTAAATCAAACAATTATTATCTGAGCGCAACGGTAGGCCTCAGTTGCTGGCTACCTCCTGTAATGAGAAAGCTAATTAAAAATAACGCAATAATTTGCACACATGTTATTGTGCGGGAATTAAAATCCATAAATCACTCTACATTATAACTGAAAACTTGTACTACTGTTCAGAACTGTTCTATTTGTAGCTCAATTTAAAATAAGATGATTGTGTAAATTTTTTAGTGCATGGAAGGTATGATTCCACATGCATTTAACATAATATCTGATTATATAGAAAAACATTAAGTATATCAATAAAATTACAAATCTTGAGGTGAAGTATCCATATAGAATAAGAACTTGAACACACTACGCTAATACCACAATTGGGATATAGACCAAATGAGTTCTTAACCATCGGCAATTCCGATGTTTATATTGTCTTCATAAACATTACAATTGTACCCTCCTTTGCAGATAAGTTACGAACCGTCATATAACAATTATATTAGAGTGAAAAAAGAATATAAATTGATGAGGGTGAGTGAAAATAGTTTTTTTTTCCAGCTAGATATAATTTGTGGCCCACTGTGCACCGACCCCATAGTGGCCGAAATTCCATGAGAAAAATGTCTTCCCCATGGGGACTCGAACCAGCGTAAGTCCCGTAGTTCTGCGACAAGACTTCTTGCCTTAACCACTCGGCTACGGCGCGGGACTTATAGTTCTTATAATAAAGTGAAAGGTTCACCCGAATGGGTGATATTCTCTTGGTATCAATGAAAGACAAAAATTATTATTGTGAGTTATCCGTAAGAGATAAACATATGCTGTCGGGGACTTTTCTGTAGAACTTTTTGAGATATTCAATTCTGTGTACATTAATTTGTGTATTTCTATTGGTTTAGGCAGCGTAAGCTATTTGAGTCCAAAGAGCTACTTTTTTTCACGTTCTCCACTACAAACGGCGATTTTTAAGGGTGTAGGAGTTGAGTATTAAAACTCTCTTATAGCCTATGTTCATCCCGGGAATCTCCTGAACATTTTGCTAAAAACACCCCACCACAATCGGATTAACGGTATGGCCGCGCATAAAGTACAAACAAACAAAACATTAATTTTTATACAGGCCTATAAGATAGGCCTATATACAGTATTCTCAATTTACACGAGAGGTAGCGAGATATCTTAGGAACTGCCATAGTTTAGCCACTATAACAAGTAAGCATATTTATTATATATATATATATATATATATATATATATATATATTTCTGTATAACTGAACAGCACCCGAGAACGAGCTTTTGCCCTCTAGCGTGTCTATACTGTGAACATTTATTTATAACAAAATTATATTCTTATAAACTTTAAAAAACTCCTGCATTCACAATATCACAGGTACAACTATAAACATCTATGATAGATGTTCTATATATAGTATTACTTTTAGTTACAATTTTATATATTTATCACAGAAGATGAAAAAAATTGTACAACTAGGACTTAAGACTTTAATTTATTAGAATATGTGATAAAATATTATTAGTTTTTTATTAATATTATTATTATTATTATTATTATTATTATTATTATTATTATTATTATTATTACTTTACTTACTTACTTACTCACTGGCACTATCGAAATCCGTAGGTTCATGGCCGCGCGGACATAAGATCTCCCATTCATCCCTATCCTGAGCCAATGCTTTCCAACCATCCCCTGTATAATATATTTCCCTCAAATCATAGTTGATGTTATTTTCCCACCTCATTCTTGGTCTACCAACTGGGCGTTTTTTCCCTTCTGGTTTTCCTACAAGAAGCTTCCATGCAGGTCTTTCATTCCCCATACGTGCAACATGTCCTGCCCATCGCAGTCTACGAGACTTCACTGTTCTTATTATATCTGGCTTCCTATAAAGACCATGTAGTTCATTGTTAAGTAGTCTTCTCCATTCAACTGTCTGTTCATCTCTCTGTGGTCCAAAAAATTTCCTATGTACTTTATTCTCAAATACTTGTAATCTCCTTTCCTCCCTTAAGGTAAGAGTCCATGTTTCGCACCCATATAATATAACTGGTAGAATAATAGTTTTATATATTTTCAGTTTAACGTTTTTTGAAAGGAGTTGGGACATCAAGAGTCTCTGCAATGCATAATAGCACGCATTTCCAGAATTGGGCCTATGTTTAATTTCTTTGTGCATCTCATTCCTATTTGTGATTACTGTTCCTGGGTATTTGAATTCAGCCACTTCCTCAAAATTTCCCTTATTTGTCATTAGCTGTCCATTTCCATTATATAATGAATTTCTACGTATGACCATATGTTTAGTTTTATTGATATTTATTATTATTATTATTATTATTATTATTATTATTATTATTATTATTATTATTATTATTATTCATAGCACTAAGAGGACAAAGTGAACTAGGGTTTTCTCACAACATTCTCCATCTCACTCTGTCCCCCGCCACATCTATCATCCTGAAACACACTTCGTCTATCCATCGTTTTCTTCGGTCATCGTTCCTTTCTTCCTCCCTTCATCCTTGCATCCTTCCTGTAACTGATCTATCTACTTGTTAGTTATTTTCCTCCAGATTCCTTTACAATGTATTGGTCCATAAATTCGCCGAACTATCTTCCTTTCAAAAATATACACAAGTTATTTTCATCTTCGAGTTTAATTTGACTATGTTTCCGCTCCATAAGTGATTACTGGACGGATGAGAGTTATATATAGCTTTAACTTTGTTATTTTGGACAATATACTTGATGTGAAGAAGAAGTAAGTTCTGTCCACACAGTACTCTTTTATAAATTCATTTTACATTTTATTTTCATTACTGATGGACGAGCCAATAAATAAACACTCTTTAATACCTTCAAAATTATAATTCCCAGTTTCAAAATTTACGAACCTTCCGTTACCATGTTTATTCATTCTCAGGATATTTGGTTTCCTCTTCGTTTGTTCTCAAACCAATATGTTTACCTTCTTTCTTCAAGTCATATTTTAATAGATGTATGAAATCTAATATATACAAATTAATGTTTGTTTGTTTGTTCGTACTTTATGCGTGGCACGAAGAGTGTGCGGATATGCATTTCATGTAATATAGGGCTAATGGCAATGCACGGGAGGCTGCACGCTTATACCAAGAAACATATCCTGATCGAAGACACCCCGAAAGTCGTACATTTACAAGTGTCCATCAGCGCCTAAGAGAAAATGGGGGTTTTTCACACGGCAGAGTAAAAGGTAGACCTGCTCGCATTACGCCTGAGGTTGAGGATATGGTGTTGGAAGCAGTACAGCTCTCTCCAGGAACCTCGACTAGATGAATTGCCACACAAGTGCCTGTACTAAGCCACAGTAGTGTATGAAGAATTTTACAGCGCAATTTACTGTACCCTTACCACCTCCAACGAGTTCAATGTCTCAATGATGCGGACTTTGTTCCTATAGTGATGTTTTGTCAGTGGATGCAACAACAGACCCTCGTTTCGCATGTAACTTTTTATTTACAGACGAAGTAGGATTCACACGCGATGGTGTTTTTAATTATCATAATACATATTTTTTGGTGTGAAATAAACCCACATGCTCTTCATGAGTCACCACATCAGTACCGTTTCTCACTGAATGTGTGGTTAGGGATACTAGGTGATCATCTCATTGGGCCACACATTCTTCCACGAAACTTAATGGACGGAGGTACCTTAGGTTTCTGCGGCGTCATCTTCCAGGATTGATTGAGGATGTTCCCCTTCAGCAATGTCGGAGTTTGTGGTTCATGCTTGCTGGAGCTCCGACACGTTTTGCTGCTGCTGTGAGACCGCATCTATCGCGCAGATACGACCAAAGATGGATAGGTTGAGGCGGATATGTACCTTGGCCTACATGATCACCTGACCGAAATACTTTGGATTTTTGTGTCTGGGATCACCTCAAAAGCGAAGTGTACAGCACACCCGTTAACACGGTTGAAGAACTGGAGCAGAGAGATGTACATGCTTGTCAAGAATTCAGAAGTGATCCAGGGGTTTTCAAACGAATTCGACATTCATTGCAGAGACGAGCACAGTATTGCATCCAGATGCAAGGAAGACACTTCGAACACCTTACTTAACAGGTAACCCATCAGTGAAGTGAACTGTGAAATGTGAACTAAATGAGATGAAAAATTAATAGTAATGTCTCAATTCAAATTAACTTGTACTATCCAGGACGATGTTTACAGTGAAGTCAGTGGCGGCTTGTAACCATACATTCGTAATTGTCTCGCAAACGGCTCGTTTGCAGACCCATGTTTACTGGGACATTGTTGCTTCTATTATCGTGCACTTTCAACCATGTAAGTTTGCGCCATCCTTTTTGATATACCCTGTATATATATATCCTCGGAGTATACCGTCAGTAATTGTGTTAATATTGAAGATAATTTTTTGATATGTAACGTTTAAGAGCAACATTCCTCTAAAATATTTGCACAGTATTTTGTCTCATTTTTGTAAACCGATGAGATGAACCCAACAGAGCATTCCTTTTTGGATTTCTTCTTTAACCCAAACACAGTGTAATTATTTGTGTATTCCCAATAGTAACAAATTCCCTCGATTCTATACTAATTCTGCTTCATAATCTTCCACTGGTGTGTTATTATTTTCATTTTTTATATGACGGCTTCAATTTCGTCTATTCCTGGGAGATTAATCTTCTGTTGTTCTATTGAACATATTGGTTCTACAATTACATTATGTTTTGGATCCAATTAAAAATTCTTGATAGTATTCCTTCCATTTACCCTTTATTTATTCTTCATCATTTAACAGGATACCTTCTTTCTCCTTGCGTAGAAAGTATTTTAGACTGAAATCCTTTTCTCATGTTTTTTTTAGATAGATCATCGGTTGATTAATGTGTTTGACATCGTCCGATTCCTAATAGCCAAATTTGTCGTTCCATCCAATCTCTTGATTGCAGATGTTCCACCTTCATTTATGTACTCGCTTCGGCGGTACATATACTAAAATTGGAACGATACAGAGAAGATTAGCAAACTCGCGAGACAAGACCGCGAAAATAGGCGTGGCAATATCACACAGCCTCGGGATTGGCTCAGAGACACGACTGCGTTTTAGGCACTTTAAATAATCAAACTAAATTGAAAACACGTCAAATGCATTCATGGACCACATAATATATCACAGAATCGAAATAACATCAATATATATTTCGAATCGTCCAAAATAACACATTTTCAAAAAAGGGGCGTGGCATCCCCAGACAGCCACGCGAATGGCTAACACAAATTCGTGACAATAATATATTTTAAATTAAATTAAACTAATAATATCTCGGTATTAGATTTAAACAAGCATTAAGAACACCATGGATATCACTTGAACATGATATCCTAATAAATTAATACAAAAAATCAAGCTTCAAAAAATCACCAGCCTCTGATTGGCTGACGGCCACAAGCGCCATATTCAAAAATTACGAACTCATATACTAGTCGGAGCACATCGTCGCTACCATGCAGGTTAGAATGATGGTTTTCGTTCTAATTTATTATCATATCGGTACTTATTCATTTTCTAAATCACACCGGGGCTAATGCTTAAGCAGGAACCCGGGGCTCTCCTTTCTAGGACATCCTGGAGAGTCAAAAGCAATTGCTCACCGCTTGTCATTAATTTGGCTAGCCGCAGGGCCTTTCCACCAAGACTACATTCAGACCTTCATTTATAAATATATTCCCTGACTCCAGGAGGTTTTACGTCTTCCTTCAGGTTTACTTTCCAAAACAGATTTTGGTAGCCGATTCTCTTCCATTCGCTGGACATGTCCGTACCATCTTAATTGCTGAGTTTTAATATAAACTAATATAGTGTCTTCAGTTTCATTTTCTCCCTTATAACTGAGTTCCTAATGTTTTCTCTTCTTGAAATTCTTGCTGCCCTTCGTATAAAATCCATTTCCGTTACCAAAAGATACTTATTTGTTTTTGTTGTTAATGACCAAGTGTCTGCTCCATAAGTAATGATGCTTTTAACAACTGTATGATATAGGCCTATATTCATTTAATTTGTATTACTTATATTTTTATCCCACAATATTCCATTGAGGCAAGCAATTGCAAATTTTTCCTTTATTTTTTGTATTTCTTATTTCCTCTTCATAACTTCCATTTTTATTTATTTTAATTCCTAAATATGTCATGTCACTACAAGATTTTATTGTTTCTCCAGTCTCCAAATTAAATTTTGTTCTGGTTCATCAATTGATAAATATTTTGTTTTTTTCATGTTCAAAATTAATCCCCATTTATCATATTTTTCTATTACTTTTCTAGTCATATATCCTAAATCTTCATAATCTTGTGCAATTAACAATTGATCATCTGCAAAATGTAAGTTGTATAAAATTTTGTTGTTTGAAATAGGAATTCCCATGCTTGAACATTTTCTCCTCCAATTCTTTAAACTTTCATGTATATATATTTTAAACAGAGTTCGTGATAGACAACAACCTTGACGAAGACCTTTATTTATCGTAAAACCATATGACAATTTAATGCCAATTTTAATATTAGATATGCAATTGTCATATAAATGTTGTATAGCTTCAATTATTATAGTCTTAATTCCCATACGTCTTAAAGCAATCCATAGTTTCTCTATAGAGACCTTGTCGTATGCTTTCTTTTTATCTGTTGATAAAATAATCTACTTTCGTTCTTTCCCATCTGATTCCTCTATTTTTTTTTTAATTTATCGCGTATCATTCCTCTTTTCTTTTGCCTACATATTTTATAAACTTTACTTCCACTCTTTGTCATCATCATCATCATCATCATCATCATCTTCTTCCAGGGATTAGGCCTGTTGGCTCGTTCCGGTTTCATGAAAGCTCTTTTTATATTTCATAATTTGTTTCTCTCTGTAGCATTATTTGTGTACATATAATGTTCTCATTGACCGGTTCCATACATTGCCCAACATACCAGTCCTCTTTTCTTCTTCCTTTCTTTTCCCTTAACACTTGCTAACTGATTGAGATAATGGCATCCCTTATACTCTTCCATTTACTTTCTATATCCTCGTTGGTTTCTTTTTCTTCCAGTTCAGCTTCTAACTTCCTTTGATTTTCTCTCTTTATATTTGTGTCCTGTAGTTCTCATACATCCCATTTTTCCTCCCTTGTTCTTCCCACCTAATATTGGAGCAGGAATCGATATTGTGGAGGCATGGGTGTACCAGTCCAAGGTGGCACAATACATTCCTTATTATTTGCAGACGATCAAGTGTTGATAGCTCAGAGTCGTGAGGATGTGAAATACATGATGAGAAAACTTCTTAATGCTTTTGAAATAGGAGGATTAAGAGTAACATGGCAAAAACTGAATATCTTGCAGTAGGAGGAAGTGGACGAGATATATCCCTATCCCAAGGAATTATTAGAGCTGTTAAAAAATGTGAATATTTGGGATCACTTATTGATGAATCAGGGAGTTGTAAAGCTGAAGTAGATAGGAGGTTAGTACAAGCACGAAGAGCCATAAAAATTTTGACTGGAGTACTGTGTAGTAGGACCATGTCAAACCACACGAAGAAGAGGATTTTGAAGTCTATTGCGGAAAGCATAATGACTTATGGTGCTGAGGGATGGACTTTGGTAGAGGGACAAACAACTAAGATCTTGGCAGTGGAGATGGATGGAATAAGATGCAGTGCCAGGGTGTCCAGGTTGGAAAGAAGAAGAAATGAAGAAGTAAGGCAGATGATGGATATGGAGGAGACAGTGGTGGAAAGGATCGAAAGACGAGCTCTTCAGTGGTATGGCGATGTCAAGAGAATGGAGGATGATAGGTGGCCCCAAACTCTTTTGGAATGGTCACCTTCTGGTAGAAGAAAACGGGGTAGGCCAAGAACAACTTGGAGAGGAGAGATCCATAGATTGATGAACGACCGAGGTCTGGAGGAGGATGAATGGCGTGATCGGCAAAAATGGCGAATGGGAATACAGGGTAACCGCTGAAAAGTGGAGAGGCCCTCAAAGTAAAAAAGTAAGTTCTTCCCACCTTATGAAGTTTGAAATCTTGAATCTCATTCTGTCTCTGATAAGGAAATATCCAGAGTCATAATTGGGTCTCTACATATCCTCACATCTGTAATAATAGACACACCTGTTGCTGAATTCAGTATCTGATCGATTTGATTAATGCGACCTCCTGGTTCTGACCAGGTACTCTTATGTACCTTATTATGCTGAAACAGGTACTCTGTAGCAAACTCTCTCAAAATAATTGCATTTCCACTTCTGATATCGTGTAGAGATGCTTCCCTGTCACTGCCTCCATGAAGTCTTTCCCCTCCATTGGAATTAAAGTACTTTAAACCAATAACATATCATGTTCTAGGGGCTTTATTACAAATTTCATATAACATGTCATAAAAATTATATTTTTCCTCTTGATACTTTTCTTCATTTTGGTGCAGGTGCTGTTATAATAGTGGCATTGTTAAGCGGCCCTTCGATTCTCGTCTTACACATTCTTTCATTAATTGGTGCAAATTACAATAAACCTTTTCTTACATTTTTATCAATAATGAATCCTGTTCTTTCGTCTGGGCCACTAAACAACAGGGCATATTATTTGTTTTATCAAATCTGTCATGTCCTTTCTACCTTATCTCTTGCAGTCCTACTATATCGATCTCAAATCTAAGTACTTAATTTGCTATTTAATTAATTTTGCCTGTTTATAGCGTAGTTCTCACATTCCAGGAGGCCAACATAATATATTATCCGTAAGTGTTTTCCTTTTTCTATAGCCAAGTCTTATGTTAGGAATTCCATCCTTGTTCTGAGGTTGTTATATGAGCTTCTAAACAATGCATTTTTTTACGGATGTCAACCCCACACACCAATCCCCAAGCTGGAAGACCAGCGTATTTGTTTTTGTAAGGTTCATAGTCCTTGACCTGTCTCGCATATGAGACCCTACCAGTAACTACGCTACCGTCAGCATAGCATAGAGTTATTTGACCACACAAACTCCACCACTTCGTCAAAGTATAGGTACCGTCGGGGAATTATTATTATTATTATTATTATTATTATTATTATTACTTACTTACTTACTTACTTACTTACTCACTGGCACTATCGAACCCGTAGGTTCATGGCCGCACGGACATAAGCTCTCCATACATCCCTATCCTGAGCTAATGCTTTCCAATCATTCCCTGTATAATCTACTTCCCTCAAATCATAGTTAATGTTGTTCTCCCACCTCATTCTTGGTCTACCAACTGGCCGTTTTCCTTCTGGCTTTCCTACAAGAAGTTTCCATGCACGTCTTTCATTCCCCATACGCGCAACATGTCCTGCACATCGCAGTCTACGGGACTTAACTGTTCTTATTATATCTGGCTTCCTATAAAGACCATGTAGTTCATTGTTATGAAGTCTTCTCCATTCACCTGTCTGTTCATCTCTCTTTGGTCCAAAAATTTTCCTAAGAACTTTATTCTCAAATACTCGTAATCTCCTTTCCTCCCTTAAAGTAAGAGTCCATGTTTCGCACCCATATAATATAACTGGTAGAATAATAGTTTTATATATTTTCAGCTTAACATTTTTTGAAAAAAGTAAAGTGATCCCACAACAGACCCGGAGGCCCTTGGGGTAGTAGGAGGTTAAGGCTCCCACTTTTTCTAGACAATCGGCACTTTATGTCAGCCGGGTTGTCAGCCCTGCGTGACGGCCGCCTTTACCCCCAGAACAATCGTCTGGTACTCATTTCCGTTAGAGGCTGAGTCGACCCCAGGGCCATAGTGCCGCCAGAGGGTTTGGGTCAGTTTAAAAATCCTGACCCCAACGGGACTTGAACCCTCGACCCTCCAGCTTGTAGCTCAGTGCCTTAACCACTACGCTACTATTATTATTATTATTATTAATATTAATAATAATATTATTATTATTACTACTACTACTAGTGTTATTATTATTGTTATTATTATTTATTTATTTATTCAGTATGTTTCACAATTCTTCAGAACATCCTCCTGCGCCCAATTAATCTTCTCCACGTCTCTCTGTCATTCCAATTTTGATCGTTAAATTGTTTTTTCACTTGTGCTGCTCAAAACAGATTTGATAAAAAACTGCAGAAAACACAAGAGTTTGATACTACAGAGCATCTCTATCAACACATTAAAAATAGTATTCATGCGGCAACTAAAGAAGAAAATTCAAATGAAACATAAATTATAGAGAGGGAAATTTTGAGGAATTGGCTGAATTCAAATACCTAGGAACAATAATCACAAATAGGAATGAGATGCACAAAGAAATTAAACATAGGCTCAATTCTGGAAATGCGTGCTATTATGCATTGCAGAGACTTTTGATGTCCCAACTCCTTTCAAAAAACGTTAAGCTGAAAATATAAAAACTATTATTCTACCAGTTATATTATATGGGTGCGAAACATGGACTCTTACTTTAAGGGAGGAAAGGAGATTACGAGTATTTGAGAATAAAGTTCTTAGGAAAATTTTTGGACCAAAGAGAGTGAACAGACAGGTGAATGGAGAAGACTACATAACAATGAACTACATAGGAACTTTATAGGAAGCCAGATATAATAAGAACAGTTAAGTCCCGTAGACTGCGATGGGCAGGACATGTTGCGCGTATGGGGAATGAAAGACGTGCATGGAAGCTTCTTGTAGGAAAGCCAGAAGGAAAACGCCCAGTTGGTAGACCAAGAATGAGGTGGGAGAACAACATTAACTATGATTTGAGGGAAGTAGATTATACAGGGAATGATTGGAAAGCATTAGCTCAGGATAGGGATGTATGGAGAGCTTATGTCCGTGCGGCCATGAACCTACGGGTTCGATAGTGCCAGTGAGTAAGTAAGTAAGTAACATAAATTATAGAATAGAATAGATTTATTTAGCCTGGTGGAGTTAAGGCCATGTGGCCTTCTCTTCCACTCACCAGAATAAACATATGTTACATATGAATACAAAAAAAATACAATTATAGTCATATTAAAGAGGACAAACATATGTTACATATGAATACAAAAAAATACAAAAATGATATTACTCAAGAGGAGAAATAAAAAGAGAATACAAATTAAAAATGAAATTTACAAAAGTGGTTGAATTGAAACAAACTTGAAGACAAAATAAAATACAAGAAGCACGAACAAACATTAGGATAAAAGTTACAGAAAAATAGTGAGACCTGGCAGAAGGCATGTTCTAGTATCTTGGAGGTCAAAGAAGCAACTCCATCAACAGGCGTCAGAGGCCTAGATGGTCCTTGCCTACCAGCCGGCTGCTGGTCCACATATGTTAATCACAGACGTCGACGATCATAAGCCAGGGTAGGGGTGACATCTGGTCAGCATGTCGGATCCCCCAGTCATGCTTCTCAATCTGGGGTGGCTACTTATTATAGCTACCCAAACGCCTCAGGATGCTGGATGGGCACTGGTCCCATACTGGTCGAAATTCCATGAGAAAATGTCTTCTCCCATGGGGACTCGAACCAGCGAAAGTCTCCTAATTCTGCAGCAAGGCATCGTGCCTTAATCAGTCGGCTACGGCGCTAGACAAAATAATCACTAACTTGAGAAAAAATACCATCAAAAATATTTTATAGACTATATTTGACTTGAAATATGGGAAACTTATTTCAAGGAACTTCTGACTGAACATGTCTTTTGATAAACATGACAGAAGAATTAGAAAAAGGAATTTAGAAGAAAAAATATTATAGACTCTGAAGTAATGAGAATTGTCATTAGATATTTTAAAAAAAGGAACAAGGCATGTGCAGTTGGAGGAATTTCGGCGAAAATTATTAAATATTGACACTTCCAGTATTGGGGTTGCGACATAACTTGTAAAGGACACGATATAAATAATATTTGTGGAACAATCAGACAAACACTGAGAAACAAAGTAAGAAAGGATACACAGCTATGAATTTACTCAACGATGGCACTACCAATGGCGATATATGGAAGAGAGGCCGGTTGCTAAAGAAAAAAGTAAAATTGAGGCAGCGGAAATGAGATTCCTTCGGGCTGTGAAAGGTTGTACAGGAGAAGAACATATTAGAAAAGAGAATATTAGAGAGGAACTAAAAGTACAACCACTACTTCAACAATAGAAGAACCCAGGAACAATTGGATAGAACATCGGCAAAGAATGACAGTGGATAGGATACCAAAGATGACACTGATGTATAATCCTGGAGGACGAAGACCAGTAGCAAGACCAGAAAAGCGCTGGGCTAAACTGATGTGAGATCGGAACAGGTAAAGACCTATTTCGTGACAGATGATGATGATTATTATTACTTACTTACTTACTTACTTACTTACTTACTCACTGGCACTATCGAACCCGCAGGTTCATGGTCGCACGGACATAAGCTCTCCATACATCCCTATCCTGAGCTAATGCTTTCCAATCATTCCCTGTGTAATCTACTTCCCTCAAATCATAGTTAATGTTATTCTCCCACCTCATTCTTGGTCTACCAACTGGGCGTTTTCCCTCTGGCTTTCCTACAAGAAGCTTCCATGCAAGTATTCTTTCATTCCCCATACGTGCAACATGCCCTGCCCATCGCAGTCTACGAGACTTAACTGTTCTTATTATATCTGGCTTCCTATAAAGACCATGTAGTTCATTGTTGTCGAGTCTTCTCCATTCACCTGTCAGTTCATCTCTCTTTGGTCCAAAAATTTCCCTAAGTACTTTATTCTCAAATACTTGTAATCTCCTTTCCTCCCTTAAAGTAAGAGTCCATGTTTCGCAGCCATATAATATAACTGGTAGAATAATATTTTTATATATTTTCAGTTTAACGTTTTTTGAAAGGAGTTGGGACATCAGATTATTATTATTATTATTATTATTATTATTATTATTATTATTACTATTATATTCCACCGCTGTGGTCTGGAGGTAGCGTGCTGCCTTGTCACGCAGCGGGCTCGGGTTCGATCCCCGGTCGGGGCACTTTATCTGAGTGAGGTTTTTTCGGGGGTTTTCCTCACCTGTAAGACAAATGTCAGGAAAACGTTAAGGCCCAAACGGTCCCCGAAATCATGTGGTCATCATCATCATTAACATCATCATCATCATCATCATCCTTCACCGGTGTGGAAAGCAAAGGGAAGCTATCACATCTACAATCCCCTAGTAAACCTGCAAGCATAGCATGGAAATACTATGATTGCAGTGAAGGACCTGCCTTCGGGCATAATTACTATGGATGGATTATTATTATTATTATTATTATTATTATTATTATTATTATTATTATTATTATTATTATTATTATTATTATTATTATTATTATTATTATTATTATTATTATTATTACTATTATTAACCTCTCAGACGTTTGTATTTTTCCATTCATTGTAGTAGTAAATTATGTTTGAGAATATTTTGTACTGTGACTTTGATTATGTCAACCTTTGCCATTATAGTACAACACTTGAATAGCTGATTAAAAGGGGCCATGACTGCCTTTTTCAATCAAAATGGTGGGAGTATTTGTTTTCAAAGCGCAAACTGCATGCTGCTATGGAGTAAAGGTTTATAAATCCTTTGTTGTACACATAAATAGAACATAAGTATCATTGGAATCCCTAGGTTACAAAGATCCACTTAATTAGTGGACACAGAATTCATTTTAGTTTGTTCTTTGTTCCGCAATCAATATCGTTATTAACGAGTATAACTCGCGCACTCTAAACTGGCGGTACGTGACGTCATTGTTCTATTTGCAGAAATAAGAGATGGATTCGTACTACCAACGTCTAAAAGTAAGGTAAGAGTCACAGATCGTATCGGAAAACTCCTACGAAAATACAACATAACAACAGTTTACAGACCTACAAGAAAAACAGAAGACTGCCTTCGCTCAGCTAAGGATCCTCGGCCACCTCTCTCCACTTGCGGCGTATATCGACTTCCTTGTTCGTGTGGTAAATCATATATAGGGACCACGAAAAGAAGTATAGCCACCCGTTTATCAGAACATAAAAGAAACTGCAGACAAGGAGAAATGGATAAATCAGCTGTAGCAGAACATGCCATTATGAATGGACACCAGATTCTATTCGACGATACACAAGTTTTAGCCACAACTTCCTACTATTTCCCTAGATTATACCGAGAGGCTATAGAAATATACAAGCATAAGGGAAATATTAACAGAAAAGAGGAAGGTATCAAACTGAATAAGGCCTGGTTTCATACACTAGAAAATAAATGCATTAACACCAGTGACAACAAGGAGACGACCATTAGCCAATCAGCAAGAGCCACGCCCACTCACCCTGCACCCAACACTAATACAACGTCCTCTACGTCCACAGCGCTCACTCTAAGTAGATCTTCCGACCAGGAAACACGCCTAGAAGCACTCGCCACTGAAGATGCCCTCCGCAGTTGAGGGCAGTTGAGGTATCAACACCAACTATGGACCACGGCCACATAACCCGGAATCACTCAACATTAATGGAATTTATTGCCTTTTTTCAGTAGAAAAAATGCATATGCATTTACATTGCGCACGGGCCTGCTTGGCCGTACGTGCATTATTTTTCCATGAATAAAAAGAAAGCTAATCATAATATAAACAGATACCTACAAATACACCTGTATCAAAAACAATAACAGGCTACATATAAGTAAAATCTATGTCCACACTACATCACAATAATGTACACATCCATGAAAAGACCATGTGTATAAATAAATAAAAAAGTCTCATTATGTACATTAATATTAAAAAAAATGCTAGAAAACAAATTAGAAAAAAAACACACACATACACGCACGCACATATACACACGCGCACGCTCGTACCCCCCTCCCCCCGGCTCTGCAGACATCAAATGCACTATCAGACTATTCAACTTATCAGACCTATTTATTAAATAACATAATTAAAGATCGAAAACAAAGACCATATTGAGATTCTTCTTATTGATAATATGCATCCATAGTAATTCTGCCCGAAGGCAGGTCCTTCACTGCAATCATAGCATTTTCATGCTATGCTTGCAGCGTTACTAGGGAATTGTGTAGGTGTGGTAGCTTCCCGTTGCTTTCCACACCGGTGAAGGATCATAATAATGATAATGGTAAGGATGATAATGATAATGGTAAGGATGATAATGATAAGGATGATGGCCATATGATTTCGGGGACCGTTTGGGCCTTAAAGTTTTCCTGACATTTGTCTTACAGGTGAGGAAAACCCCCGATAAAAACCTCACCCAGAAAAACTGCCCCGACCGGGGATCGAACCCGGGCCCGCTGCGTGACAAGGCAGCACGCTACCTCGAGACAACAGCGGTGGACATTGATAATATATATATCCTTAATGTATCATTTTGCTATACCTCAATTTCCTTACTGTACCCAAAAATCTGCATGTTTTTGATTCACTTTCGATCCGTCCTAAAAGATCCCAACACGAATCTACTCATATGTTATTCCTGAAAAGACATTGTGAATTTTATTTAAGTGCTTCTAAGTTAAGAAAAACTTATAACTGACTGCAAGATTATCGCGTGTAGGACACGACAGGAACTACCGCAATACGGACACAAACAAGAGAGACAAAGTTTCCTTTCAAGTCTGTACTATACTAAAATCAACTTTAAAGAAACAATTATAAAAGTTGTGGGAAATAAACAATTACACCAGTTTTGACATTTGAAGAGAACGAATGAAGATATATTGCCAGTTAGGAGTTTGGAATGGATTCCAAATGGGAGCAAAAGAAGAGGGAGACCTAACAATAGATGGATAGAGTTAATTGTGAATTTGGTGAAGGACAGTTGACTGCAGGATGGTGACTGGAAGGATAGAGATGAATGGAGGAAGAGAATCAAAACTTGATATTGGGCTCAGCAAGATGTTGTATACATTTAAAACCTGTTAAATAAATAATATTAGGGGTTGTAATATAGAGTGGTCCACTGCTGTAGTCTCGAGGTAGCGTGCTGCCTTGTCATGCAGCGGGCCCGTGTTCGATCCCCAGTCGGGGCAGTTTTTCTAGGTGTGGTTTTTATCGGGGTTTTTCCTCACCTGTAAGACAAATGTCAGGAAAAAAAATTAAGGCCCTAACGGTCCCCGAAATCATATGGCCAACATCATCATCATCATCCTTATCATTATCATCACAATCATCATCATCATCCTTCACCGGTGTGGAAAGCAACGTGTTACGTTCCCGCTGGTTTTCTTAGGCTTAAAGACCTTTGGGACTTGGAAAATCTGGTAGTGTGAGTTACCTAGCCGACCGGTAGCATGAGGATGTATACATACGTGTTTTGAAATAAACAAATGTATTCTTATTTTAACTATTTTATTACTAAAGTATAATAATTACAATCCCTAAGTATTTGAAATGAAAGTAAATGCGGACAAATGTGCAAATTGTTAGTAAATTTAGTCTAAGCAAAACTTGTTAAACGATAATTGTCTTTCCGCACACTTTTCGACGTGATATCGTTCACATGGATTGTTGCACAGTTCGCATATGCATTCTTGGTTTGGCTCGTGGAATCGCTTTGTGCTGCAAACCTTGTGGTGAAAGCCATGGATTGCATACCGTGTTAGGATGTGCCTCATCTCGTAGTTTGGTCGTGTCCACTCTCTCGTACACATAGCCTCTGTTGTGTAGAATTCGCTGCAGATGTCATTCCTCTTCTCCTGTAGTCCTTGCATTGTTGTCTCATATGCGCAGGTGTTCGGTAGGAATAGCTGCCGTCTAATGTCTTCAATGAAGAAGGTGTCTTGTACGTCATTCTTGAAGGTGCTGTTTTTCCAACTCCCAGAACTCTTTTCATGAAGCGTGCTTTTACTGTTTCTATTTGTGTCAAGTCTCTGTTTGTGAGTTTGTCCCATATTATGTTAATTACATATGTTCTTATGGGAGTTATGACTGTCTTGAAGAGCGTCATAGCTGTTTCTGTTGATAATTGGTGGAGATTTTTGATGCTGTATATCGCTCTTATTGCAGCTGAAACCTTCTGTTGCACATGTATTCTGTAGGATTTAATGGTTGTTTGTAGGGTGATGCCTAGATAGGTGAATTGCGATACAACGTCTAGTGGCTCACCAAGGAGCAGTAGCCTGTCATTTTCAGTAGGTTTTCCTCCTTTTCTGAAGGTCATCTGTTTAGTTTTCTGATGGTTTATTTGCAGGCAGTTTTCATTTGCCCATTTTTCGAGTCTATTTAATGTGCATTGTAGTTCATCTTTGTTTGATGATCCCAATACCATGTCATCAGCGTACATTATGATCTATGTCGCACTATCTTTGGTGATATCCACAATATCAGCTGTCATGATGTTGAAGAGCAGTGGGCTGATGGGGTTCCCTTGCTGTACCCCATTTGTTTGCTTTATTTTCTTTGATAGTGCGACCTCGTCGTACAGTTGAACATAGTTGTGATCCAGGATGCTTGTCACAATCGTTGTTAATGGGCTCGAGTCTTCTAATATTCGCCTGAGTTTTTGAATGAGTACATCTCTGTTGATGAGGTCGAACGCTTTCTTGTAATCAATGAACACTGCGAAATACTTCTTTCCTTTATGTCTTAATGTGTCTTCAATTGAGTCCATGAGGCAGTTCACCGCTTGTAATGTGCCTCTGCCCTTTCTGAAGCCAAATTAGCATTCCGGAATGTGTCTATCCGCAATGTTCGTGATCCTGGTTGTTAAGATTTTTGAGAAAATTTTGAACGCAGAGTTTTCAAGAGCAATGCCGCGGTACGAGTCTGGGTTGTTGGTGTCCCCTTTCCCTTTATGCATGATCTTTATTACTGATGTTCTCCAGGCTTCTTGGATTTTTCCTATGTTTATACATTTGTTGTATAAGTTGTGCCATACGTCTTCCATTAGGTGCAAGGAGTCTTTATGTGTTCAGTATAGGTGCCGTCGGGACCCGCTGCTTTCTTGTTCTTAGCCGATATTATGGCGTGGTTTATCTCTTCTTTAGTTATGTGCTCTGGGTGTTCAGTGATTGTTCTGGTACGTGTTTCTTGTGACATAGTTCTTTGGTGGTGGTTTAAAAGACCAGTGTAAGTGATTTTTCCCAATCTTCCGTGGGTAATTCCCTCGCGTTCATTGAGCCTGAATTTCCTGAGAACTATGTAAGGATCTTTTCTTGCTTCTTCGGCTATTCGTTTTGCCTCTTCTTCAATGTGGTTGGTCCTAGTTTCTTTTATTAGCTTCTTGTATTCTTTTCTATGCTTCGCGTACCTATTTAGGTCTTCATTGTTTTTTGTGGTTCTTGCTCGATGTAGTGCTGTGATCGTTTCTTTCCGTTTGTCATAGCAGTCTTTGTTGAACCAAGGCTGTGATTTCCTTTTCTTGTTTTCGCTACTGCATGCTTGTAAGATTTCTGTGATTTGTGCGACACTCTTGTCTATCTCTTCCTGATTTATTAATTTATTTACTTCTTCTAATTTTTCTTTGTTGCGTTCTAGTTTTTCCGAGTCTAGCTTCCTTGAACGTTTGTGTAGCATTGATATGGGAGTTGTTGGAATTTGATGCAGTATTGCTGTTGTTACTATTGATATGTTTTCTTATCGGAGTTATTGCTGATGTCCATAATCCTTCTTGGTTAGTTATGGTCATGTTTTCTACCTTTGTATAGTACACGATCGATGGAGCTGGAACCATTAGGTGCTATATATGTTTTCATTGCGGGCTTGTTTACTAATGTGAGACCTTTATCTGTTAATGTTTCCATTATGAGATTGGTTTTGCTATTTGGTTTATCTATTGTACAGTTCATATCACCAGCAAGGATTATTCTTTCATCGTTATTTGTATGCGTGAAGGCTTCTTCTATTTTCTCGACTGCGTGAGTTGTTGTAGTCTGAGGGTTGATGTATATTCCTATGATTGTGATGATTGGGGTTTTTACTATCAGCATATTTTCCTCTTTGATTACTTTCTTTATTATTCCTAGGGTTGGTTTATAAATATAGAAACCCCGCCCGCTGGTCTTCCTGCTGTAGGTTTTGCTAATGTGTGAACTCCATAGTAATCTTGTAAATGGTAATTTTCGGTTAGAAATGTTTTGGTGGTTATTATAGCGTCATAGTTTGCTATTGTTTCCAGAGGTATATAAGTTATTGCGTTTCTTAGACCTTCTATGTTCCACAGAAGGAGATTTGCGTGTTTATTCAAGGTCGACTCCTTCATCTCGGTAGGTTTTTCGAAATCGAAACCTCCTTACCCTTATTCCCATGGGCCGGAAACCAGGCTGTTCTGTCTCCTTCAGTTGGTGGAGTGGGAAGCTTACCTTTAAGGCTTTCGTATCACCTAGTGTGTTCAGTTCTTCGCAAGTTATTTCCCCTGAATTCCATTTCTCTCAAGATATCTTGTGAGCGATTCTGTTGTTGTGTTCTTTCTGAGCTTTCCTACGTACAGCCTGGCTCTCCTATCAGCTGCTTGCAGTTCGTCATCCGTTTTTTTGGATCCATCAGCGATATTCCGGTCTAGTCGTTGTCTTCTTGATTTTATTACTTCCCATTCTGCATTTCCCCCTTGTTCTGGTCCCTCTTCTCTGATTCCTTGTTTCTGTCTTCCTTCAGGGAGGGGAGCGTTTGATCTTCTTTCCGGAGTGGTAAGTCGGCTGTTTATACTGTTTTGTATATTTTTATCAATGATTGAGGCCAGTTTGTTTGAAATAAAATCCATGATGTAATCTACTTTTGATTTTATTCCCATTGAGTCATCGTTGTCGGTGCTATTCCGCCGCTGTCCTTTGGGTGCTTCGATCTGCTCTTCATCTCTGTGCGAAGATTCTTGCATCTCCCCGCCAGATGTCGTTAGCTGCTGGTCGACTCTTTCTTCTTCTATTGCAGAGCCGATAGATGGCGCTAGTTGTCCCTTAGAGGTGCTGTCTCCTTCCCCTTCCTTTGCGACTGCTTGCTTACCGTTAACCTCATTGTTAGATGTTTCCTTTTCACATTTTTATCAACTAGATTGAATTTCATTGAGGCAAAGCAGTTTCTAATATCACTTACCGCTTGCTGGATATTTTCCCTCATGTCTTTGCTCAGGTATCCCGTCGTTCCTGTGTTAATTTCCTATGATTCTAAGAGCACTTTCTAGTCGTTCTTCAACACTGTTCGCCATCTTGTTCATCCCTAAGTATTCTAGCCCTAATTTACTAATCTAAGCTTATATTAAAACTACAGTACTTTCTGGGGGTTGAGAAGAGGGAGTTGTGGAATTTATAAATCTACCCTAATCTACATTGTTTAGAATTCGATTTATCCCTTGAAAATATAGTATTAAAACAGTCCACTTTGTTTAGAATTCGATTATACCACTGCCCTAACAGTAGTCCTTCACTCTAGAAGTAGAGATTTACAGTTAGGCCAAGGAACTTTTCTGAACTATACCATGTCTAAACTTTATTCCAACAGACTTTGCTTGAAAAATAAAATAATCTATAAAACAATTAAATATCTATATAAACGACTCTATGTATTCATAACACAACGGGAAGCTGCCACAACTACAATTCCCTAGTAAAGCTGCAAGCATAGCATGAAAATGCTATGAGTGCAGTGAAGGACCTGCCTTCGGGCAGAATTACTATGGATGGAATATAGAGTGAGAGGTAGCACTTAGACAAATAGTGCGCGAAGTGCCTGTGTAAACTACTACTTACAGGTAGAGGTAAAACCAAATAAATTTTCCGCATCGCAATTACACGTTTGACCCAGACATACCTCCTATCTCTTTCATCCCCTCCTCACCCCGATAGCGTCAATGATATTTCACATCTATAAATGCAATTACCCGCAACTCTACTCACGGTGACCCCCTAGGCTGTCTCCTACCTGTCAGCTCACTTTAAACGTCACTAAACCACGCCTGTTCGCGCATATCACGGACAAATTATTTGGCTATACTTCTACCGTGCCGAGTGAAACTCCATTGATAAAATGGCTATACCTTCGATTTATTTACCTTGAGAGAAATAAAATAATATTTTGTCTATTAAGGGGAAACGATTATGTTAATATGGACGGCTAAGGAGTTACAGCCAAGGACTTCCTGATCCTAGGATAAAATGTATGCACAATGTTCATAGCTGTTTTGTGGCGCACTAGTGATAAAGTCTTACTAACGTAACCCCACAATTCAAGAGTGGGGATTTCTAAACTGCAAAATTATAGTTAGAACATTATACTCGTAGTAAGATTTGAAGTAAAAAAGATATATATATATATATATATATATATATATATATATTTATATGTATATATATATTCCACAGAGTACTTATATTATTAGGCAAATTTATCCACAATATTTTTACAACACAAATCACTTACAAAAAATGTATAATCACCTTAAGTAACTAACTAATTCACTAACTCACTGGCACTATCGAACCCCTAGGTTCATGGCCGCGCGGACATAAGCTCTCCATATATCCCTATCCTGAGCCAATGTTTTTCAACCATCGCCTGTATAATCTACTGCTTCAAATAATAGGTAATTTTATTCTCCCACCTCATTCTTGGTCTACCAACTGGGCGTTTTCCCTCTGGTTTCCCTACAAGAATCTTCCATGCACGTCTTTCATTCCACATTCTTGCCACATGTCCTGCCCATCGCAGTCTATGAGACTTAACTGTTCTAATTATATCTGGCTTCCTCTAAAGACCATGTAATTCACTGTTATGAAGTCTTGTCCATTCACGTGTCTGTTCATTCCTCTTTGGTCCAAAAATTTTCCTAAGACCCTTATTCTCAAATACTCGTAATCTCCTTTCCTGCCTTAAAGTAAGAGTCCATGTTTCGCATCCATATAATATAACTGGTAGAATAATAGTTTTATATATTTTCAGTTTAACGTTTTTTGAAAGGAGTTGGGAAGTCAAGAGTCTCTGTAATGTATAATAACATGCATTTCCAGAATTTAAATTATGTTTAATTTCCTTGTGCATCTCATTCCTGTCTGTGATTATTGTATGTATAATCAATCATCTTTGTAACATAAAACGTTAAGAATGATGTTCATGTACCTCCATATAATCCTGAGATCTTATAAAAAAGTTTCATTCACAGGCATAATTTTTTCTTGCGAAATTGTAAAATCAACTTTGTTAAAGCAGCCGCAAATGTGTGCTATAAAAGTTCATTATTTTCAACGTATTCTGTTATTCAACCAGACTGATATTTTTTTTAATACTTTATTACGCCACTTTGTTTTAATTGTTAAACTAAACCTAAAATAAGAAGAGACCAGCCTCTCAGAGCATCTGACTCGAGTTCATGGGAATCCTCGTTCAGTTCCCGGTTAGATCACAAGAATTTGTTTTCTTTAAAGAGCTTTCATGTGCCCCCCCATGTTCTTGATTTAGGATAAGTTTAAGTTCAGGTGGTACATTTGTCTTTCATCACCTATCAAATCAAGGGGGGAAATGTAGCCTAACTCTGCCTTCCAGGCTCCCCAACTTAACAAGTGGGTTACAATTCCGCCAAGCGAGGAGATAACACCAAAAATGTCATAAAGAAAACGTGGTGGCGTTGGTAACAAAAAAAATATAAATTTTGCCCTCAAAATTACTATCTTAACTTATTATAAAATAACGTTATTAATTTTATTTGGGATTTATTTTACACAAATAAATCATCCTTGGTGAGAAATGTATGTGATTAAGTGATTAATCTAATTGTAATTGAAATTGAGAAATCTGTGTTAATTAAAGGGTTATGTAAATAAGATTTTACCTGCCGAAGCTTGATTTCAGACTGCCGCATGTTTTTGGCACAATTAATGCCACTGTAGATTTTTTCTCGTGAAGTTTTGTGTTGAAAATAATTGCTAATGTCTTAAAAACTCTAGGCTCAATTCTGGAAATGCATGCTATTATTCATTACAGGGACTCTTCTCTCCCATACTCCTTTAAAAAACCGTTAAACTGAAAATATATAAATCTGTTATTCTCCCAGTTATATGGATTTGAAAAATTTACTCTTACTTTAAGAGAGGCGAAACGATTACGAGTATTTGAGAATAAAGTGCTTAGGAAAAGTTTTGGACCAAAGTGAGATGAACAGACAGGCGAATGGAGAAGACTACGTAACTGTGATCTACATGATATTTATAGCTGTGGCTCCGTAGTAGAAATAAAATATAAATCCCCTATCTTTTCCCGGCTTTGGGTGAATTAATGAGGAATTTGTAGTAGTAGGACTTTATTAGACAAAAAGTAAGATATTCACAATATTATTTACAAATATGGCTCGCACGGGCAGTAAGCCGTACGTGCTGTTGACAGTCCGTTACAATAAAGTAATAATTGGTAATAGTATAAAGAAAAAAACAATAACTTTACAATTACATAAAGAAAACACAATAATATTACAATTACATAATAATACAATAGCATTATACATTAAGTTATGTATAATTATTAAGAATTAATGGTATTGCATTTTGATAACATATACATAACTCCATGTCATATACCATCTCCACTTCTCGCAACTGGAATTCCCTACCACAAGAAATAAGGGGCTGCCGGACATTGGCATCTTTTAAAAGAAATCTAAATTTATATTTGCTCTAAACTCGACTTCATTATTATATATAATTATTAATTGGTGTTTCCCGTATAATGTATCATATTTATATTATTATTATTATTATTATTATTATTATTATTATTATTATTATTATTATTATTATTATCATCGTATCATTATTGTTATTACCCTATAAAATGTTTGTACATGACATTTACATTGCTACATTTATTGTATCTTTAACTGTTTATAATTAGTATAGTGTATATCTATATTTGTCAAATATTTATTTGTATTTGTGCTGGTTGAGTGGAAGAGAGGGCCTTATGGCCTTAACTCTGCCAGAATAAATAAAGTATTATTATTATTATTATTATTATTATTATTATTATATATTATTATTATATTATTATTATTATTATTTATTCATGAATGAGTGTTGTTCTTATTTTCCGCGTTTTGTCCAGAAATTTACCCAAGTTTATCAAATTTTCTGGATTTATCATTGACTCGTAGCATGCCAATCTTTCCCTACTCGAATTTAGAAATATTTCCGGTAATAACTGACGTCTCCAATATTCTAAATCATCACATTTTCCTAACATGGACTCTACTGGTGAAACTAAGGGGAGTACTCTGATATTTATTTTGGCGCTAAGAAAACCACCAGAAATCTTAACAGAGTAATTGATTTAGCTATATCTATATGGACCAATGTTATAATTTACATCGTTCTTAACATATGAGGCGTAAAATAATTAATAAATTACAATAGGAATTAACAATATGACGTTCTTCTTAATAAGTAAGTTGAATCTGGGGTTATCTTACCACAAAATATTGTGTATCTATGGATATATTTTAATACACCTGCATATCATCTTCAGCTTCTCTAGACTGTTATATTTTATGTTGTCGGCCCTGGATATGGATGTCCTCTCCATATTTTGTTAGACCGAAGAACTTGCAAATCAAATACTTTTCCCCGGGAATTTCAAAATGCTTGATTTTATCTCTGGTTTTACTTTGCATTTACGAACTGTTTTAATATCTTGGTGTTAACATATATTTAATGTTTTCTGACCAAACGTAAGCAGCTACTGCAGATGCATATTAAATGGAGAAGTAGACAAATCTGCAGTAGCTGCTTACCCTAAACCTAAAATTGACGTTAAGACAAATTTATTAAAACGGTTAGGAAATACATAATACCTCATCGTTTGAGAGAAGATCTATATCCAGAAGAGCAGAGATAAACAATCTAACTCGCAGGCTTTAGTTTCATGGCCGCGCAGACATAAGCTCTCCATGCGTCCCTATTCCGAGCTATATTATTTCAATTCATCCCCTGCATGGCACGGATTCCCTGAAATAGTCCACGCTCGAAGAACCAAATAGGGGACTATTTAATCTCTGAAATTTTTTTATGCCAGTGGAACCAATGTCCGCGTTTCTTAACGGTTGTATTTGCACGGAGAAATTTCGTCTCTTTTCGACCAAAATACTTTTTTTTTACCTGGCTTATAGCCTTCGATCTGATCTGCATGGGTAAAACTTTTGGCAGCAATTTTACCGCTGGCATAGCTCTCGGGGTCATTTAAGGACGCACACCACTCCACCACGACAAGGTAAAGATACAATGCAAAGATATAATCATGAATTTTGAAATTTGCGGGATAAGGATTTCATTTGTATGCTCTTTGGTCTACTAAAAGATGGAGAGAGAGAATCGACATACAGGGCGACAAACATTCAATTCAACAGTCTGGACAAGCTGAAGATGATAAGCATGCATATTGAAACATGTCCAGAAAGAAAACAACGTTTTATGAGGTAAGGTGTTACAGGCTCACCCTATTTATGTAAAATACTTCTTTGTAAAAAATGCTTTATTGAATGGTATATTCAATCCTTTAGTGATCTAACAATGGGACTACTAGGTGCACTTAATATGACAGAAGAGATATTACAAGAGTACAGTACAAGTTCCTTCTTCGCGGGGGATACGTTCCGTAAATATGCCACGAATACAGAAGCCCTGAATATGGAATGGTACTTTGTATGGGTATATAGGGGTTACGTGCCGAGGTTCCAAAATAAAATGAAATAATTAAAATAAAATCATTTTAATGAGAGATTTTCAACAATTTCTATTAATTATTACTGTACGGCGCAGGCAAGGACTTACAGAACTTACTATTTTTTCTGTTTTGCCGCTTTTATAAGGTCTTTCAATTCATATTGATATTCAACTGTGAACTCAGCGATAGAATTTCTTATTGTCTTCGGATTTCTTGATGAATCGTACAGTTGATTCATTATCATTGAAACAGCGTGACGTGGATGCAAACGACTCTCCAATGCGTGAACGGTGAATCATTTATATTTTTACACTAAGCGCCAACACTACTATTTTCCGCTTCGGAACTGATTTTTCTTTCTTTTACTGGGCATTATAAATTGGGAACAAAGCAGAAGAGACACGTGTTATTCTATCAAAATTATTGCAACGAATGACAATTTGGAACAATAAAACACCGATCGTGGCGAGAGCGGCATTTATCAACGGACATAACGGCGTGTGAATTACGGCGGCTGCTTTTAACAACGAACTTTAGGCATAATGACAATAAGGTTTGTTTTGCATTGATATTTATTTGTCCATTTTGTTGGGATCGTTGTTTGTAAAATACGACTTGACATGTGCCTACAGTAAAAAAAGTTGTATATGCGTAAATAAAGGATACTCCATCCATAGTATTTCTGCCCGAAGGCACGTCGTTCATTGGAATCATAGCATTTTCATGCTACGCTTTGCAGCTTTACTAGGGAATTGTAGGTGTGGTAGCTTCCCGTTGCTTTCCATGATAATGATAAGGATGATGATGATGCCCGGATGATTTTCGGCGACCGTTGGGCCCTAAGCTTCCTAACATTTATCTTAAAGGTGAGTAAAAACCCCGAAACAACCTCACCCAGGAGCCTGTCCCGACCAGGAATCGAAGCCGGGCCTGCTGCGTGACAATGGCAAGGCTGAACGGGACGGAGAGAATTCTAAAATGTTCCCGTAGTATAGGTGATAGGATTAAAAACTTTATTACGGTTCCAGTTAGTTTTATAATCCTTGTAAAGTTTTATTTTTAAGGGGGGTAGAATATAAGTTGGGATATATCTAAATTGCAATTATCAATAATTGTGAATTTATAGGCTGAACGGGAGGAGAGACCACAGCGGTGGACATAAAGGACACTAATCGTTGTAATATAGGCCTACCGATGCGTGCGCCAATAAAGACATTTCAGGTAAATCACCATTTCTAATGGTCTGATTTATCTAATTTTTTGATAGCATACACCGCTTTTATTTTAATAGAATATGCTACGTTTCGTTGCGAAACATCGAAAATTGCGACCGCTAGAGCGATTTTTTAATTTTTGTTTCAGGTGAACTCCTACACCTAATGGTTTTAGAGAAAAATGTATGGTGGTTAAACACTCGGTCTACATACAAATTTTCGATAATCCAACAAATATACTTTTTCTAGTTTTGCGATCACAAACGTACGCAGTTGAACTTTTATAAATATTAAAGTGATGAATCGGCCTTGTTCAGCTTACTGGACCAAGTGGGGGTAACAGCTTCATTGTTTCTGTAAGCTTCGTGACACGTGCACTGTTAAGAATCATACAGATTGGAATGCATATGAGTAACAGGATATGACTTACGCGTTCCTTTACCACTTACAGAATTGTAATGACATTGTGAAAAGAAACATTAATGTCTAAACCAGGAATCGAACCGTGGACCTCTCGTATTCCGTACGACCCAGGAAGACCACTACACTATTCGGGACATGGTACAAACATCAACAATTCTTTCCACATATATAAATGTATTCTTTTCACAATATAATTATAATATGGTCCATTATTGGCACTGTGTTAAAATAACAATATTGGAAGGTGTTAAATAAGATCGCTTACTGCTTGTAAAGGTGGTGGTGTAAAATTCTCAAAAAATAGATACTTCTAAATGAAGCCGTCCGTGGTGGTGACATCTACCTCAATTGAGGCGAGACTGTAGATAAAATAATAATGAATAAGGCTATAATTATTATTATAAAGATTATTTCTCTTGTAAATACAAACTTTTTGATTGGAAGTCAAATATACTAAATATATTATAAATAATAAATAAATAAATAAAGACTGGTATGTCCCTTTAGGGGAAAGGCCTCCCTGTACAGGGGTTAAGCTCTATTTGAGAGTGTCACCCGGTGAGCTACTCCGTGGTGAGAAGTTGACTTGGATGTAGCACTTGGTTTGTATACACTGTCTGTTCTGTGATTAGTTAATACACAGTTGGCTCTCCATCGTTCTCCAGCTTTTCCTGCATCTGGCGACTCTGGACCATTGCGCCCCTGCTCGTTCTTTGAAGATGTCAGCCCATCGTCGTCTTGGTCTTCCGCGCTGTCTCTTGCCTGTGTACGGGTCCCACATGGTTGTTTTTATTGTCCACCTGTCGTCCTGTATTCTTGCGACGTGGCCTCCCCACTTCCATTTTTTCCTGATGGCTTGTTGTGCGGGATCACTTGTTGAGGATATCGCTTGAAGTGTTGTATTCGAGATTCTGTCCTTCAGAGTTATGCCTAAGATTTTCCTCTCCATTTTTCTTTGGCATACTTGGAGTGTGTGCTTCAGTTTGGCAGTAAGATTCCAAGTTTGGCAACCATATAACAGTGTTGGAAGAACACAGGTTTGTAGTGTTTCCATTTTGAGTTTCCGGTTGAGTGACTTGTCCAGCAGTATAAATTTCAGTGACCAGAACGCCTTCCAGGCGAGAGCTATTCTTCTGCTTATTTCCTTCTCTACTTTCTGATGGAAGGAGAGTAGTTGTCCTAAGTATATGTACTCGCTTACATATTGAAGATCCATTGCATCGACTTTGAATGGGTTTTCCGGACCATTAAATATATTAGATAAATATATATTATATTATATGGAGGCAGCAGCTTGATATTGACATTTTGTAGATGTAGTATGACTATTCCTCTATATTTCAATTTACTGATGAGGAAGATAATATAATATCATATATATTTATCTAATATATTAAGTATATTTGACTTCCATTAAAAAAGTTTGTATTTACAACATAAATAATCTTTATAATAATAATTATAACCTTATTGATTATTATTTTAACTACAGTCGTAATAAGTCTCGCAGCGGACAAAACGAGAATTATGGATTTGTATATGTGGAAAGAATTCTTGATGTTTGTACCATGTCTCGAATAGTGTAGTGGTCTAGCACGCTCGTACGGAATACGAGAGGTCCACGGTTCGTTTTCTGGTTCTGACATTAATTTTTCTTTTCACAATATCAATATAATATTATAATATGATCCATTATTTGAACTTTGTTAAATAATTAACTAACTAACTAACTAACTAACTCACTGGCACTATCGAATCCCTAGGTTCATGGCCGCGCGGACATAAGCTCTCCTTATATCCCTATCCTGAGCCAATGTTTTACAATCATCCCCTGTATAATCTACTTCCCTCAAATCATAGTTAATGTTATTCTCCCACCTCATTCTTGGTCTACCAACTGGGCGTTTTCCCTGTGGATTCCCTACAAGAATCTTCCAAGCTCGTCTTTCATTCCCCACTCGTGCCACATGCCCTGCCCATCGCAGTCTACGAGACTTGGCTGTTCTCATTATATCTGGCTTCCTATAAAGACTATATAATTCACTGGTATGCAGTCTTCTCCATTCACTTGTCTGTTCATCTCTCTTTGGTCCAAAAATTTTCCTAAGAACTTTATTCTCAAATTCTCGTAATCTCCTTTCCTGTCTTAAAGTAAGAATCTATGTTTCGCATCCATATAATATAACTGGTAGAATAATAGTTTTATATATTTTCAGTTTAACGTTTTTTTGAAAGGAGTTGGGACGTCAAGAGTCTCTGTAATGCATAATAACATGCATTTCCAGAATTGAGCCTATGTTTAATTTCCTTGTGCATCTCATTCCTATTTTATCATTATTGTTCCTAGGTATTTGAATTCAAACATGTTAAATAATACTTGCAGAATATCACGAAATAATATTGATTTAAGTTTTAAGGCATAATGCTTGGCACAGAGCTACAGGACTTCCGCAGGTTTGTTTCCCTATGGGTGAAGAAATTTTCTTATGGAATTCGGCCAGTATAGGACCGGTGCCCACCGAGCATTGCGAGAAATAAGTAGTGGGTGTGGTTGATAAAACTAGCTATAACGGCTAGGGGACCCGACATTCTGACTTCATATCACGTCTGAACTGGCTCGTTGATCGTACACATTATATGTGATTAAGACATGTGGATGTGAGGCTGAACTACAACATTTTTTAGAATTAATAATTATCCCTTCAACGTTTTGGCTTATTCCCTCACGGTACTTCATTCTATGAAATTGTATCCTAAGTGCCCTTCATAAAGAATTTAAAACATTAATTCGGTCTAGCAGCCGGAGTGTAGACCAAGAACTTTCTAGGCCTGTCGCTGCAATGGGGTTTTTTTTACGAGAAAAATATATTCAGAAACAGTACTGATAAAATTCATATCAAATTCCGTTGAAGTAAATAGTCATAAGATACAAATTAAAAATAGTAGTAGTAGGACTTTATTAGACAAAAAGTAAGATATTTACAATATTATTTACAAATATGGGTCGCACGGGCAGTAAGTCGTACGTGCTGTTGACAGTCCGTTACAATAAAGTAATAATTGGTACTAGTGTAAAGAAAAATAAACAACAAAATCAGCAATATCATTACAATTACATGAAGAAAACACAATAATAATATTACAATTAAATAATAACACAATAGCATTATACACTAGAAAACATTAACATTACAATTACATAAAGAAAACACATTAATATTACAATTAAATAATAACACAATAGCATTATACACTAATTAATTTATATATAATTGTTAATAATTAATGGTATTGCATTTTCATAACATATATTTATTCATGAATGAGTGTTGTCCTTATTTTTCGCGATTTGTCCAGAAATTTACCGAGGTTTATCCAATTTTCTGGATTTACCAATAACTCGTAGCATGCCAATCTTTTCCGATTTGAATTTAGAAATCTTTCCGGTAATAACTGACGTCTCCAATATTCTAAATCATTACATTTTCCTAATATATGTATCTCATCTTCAAAGTTCCCGCACATTGGACATATTCGCATATCGTGATCGTCGCTAATTTTTAGAAATTTCCATGCCCCTAGCCTAAACCAAGCAAGCCCTGATCTCTCCTTAAATCCTAGGTTGAGTATATACGATTCTTTTCCCCAGACGGTGTTTTAGGTCTCTTTGTAAACACAGTGAGCGTTTTCCTGTACATTCGGCGAAAGTATCTTGTTGGTTTATATCTAAGTACCTCCTCCTTATTTTTCTCCACACGTTCTTGCGATTTTCAGTCCCTTTTTCCCATATCCAGCCCATCCCAATCTTTTGGAGTTCTCTCCTAACCTCGTCTGCCCAAAATTTAACATCTATGTTTTTAATTTGGTGGTCGTAACAAATTGCTCTAATCATTGTTTGTTCACCTTGGATTACTCGCAACCAGTATTTGAGTACACGAGTTTTACAGTTAATATCGTCCTGGAATGACCCGAATTGATATAAAATTCCACAGTTAGAAACGGCCTTACTAAGTCCTGTAATATACTTTAGAAAATGCGTATATACCTTATTTAGTATTTCCGTTCTTTGGAAACCCCAAATCTCACTACCATAGTGCATTACTGGCCTGACCATAGCTCCATACATTTTTTCTAATGTGCTGACTGGAATATCAGGCACTCGACCCTGATAAAAAATATACCTGCTGGCAGGTATCGTAGTCCTCAACTTTGTTAAAACAATGTACGCAAAATATTAACAATTGAATATACTCCATCCATAATTTACCGAGAAAGAATTCCGGCTAAAATTAATCTACTGGAAGAGCTTGAAATCAAGAAACAAGTCGAAAACAACGTGCTACTGAAAGAGAACACACCTCAAACATACAATCCCTTACATGAGATACTTAAAATTCAGTGAGTTCCTACTGGAGACGCATCAAGACCAACAACGTCTAACGGCGTCTTAATTACTAGTAGATCAGTCATCCCGCTGATGATGGAAGTTAACTTCCGAAAGGCCTGCAGTTAATATTATTTTACATGCATTATTTTAACAAGGTTGAGGACGACGGCACCTGCCAATAGATACATTTTAATTTTTAATTTTTATCTTATAATCGGCCGCGGCGGACTATAGGTTATGCTTCTTGCCTCTGGTCCCGAGGGTCGCGTGTTCAAACCCGGCCGGGGTCGATGGATTTTTTAGGACGGAAAAATCCAAGGAGCAAGACCTCCGGGAGGGACTTCAAGTCGTGGGTCCCGAGTCTGAAGATTTTCAGGCTCGTAAAAGATCCTTAAGCCTGAATGAAAGGCCTCTAAGCAAAATTTACCGAATTTTCCCGTCCTAGTACTACCTTGGTTTCCTAGATGTCAGTGTGAGGCGGAACGCTGACCACGGACCACTCAAATTACATCTATACGAAAACAAGTGTAATTAAATTAGTATGGTTCAAATTCTTCCCTACAGGTGTGAGCGCCTAAATCTCTGTTAAGGGAAACATGGGCTTACAAGATTGTATTGTAAGCCTGTGTTTTCCATTTACAGAGATTTAGGCGCTCTCCCCCTACAGGGAAGAATTTGAACCATATTAATTTAGTTACAATTGTTTTCGTATATATGTCATTTTGAGTGGCCCGTGGTCAGCATTCCGCCTCATACTGACATCTAGGAGACCAAGGTAGTACTAGGACGGGAAAATTCGGTAAGTTTTGCTCAGAGGCCTTTTCATTCAGGCTTAAGGATTTTTTACGAGCCTGAAAATCTTCAGACTCGGGACCCACGGCTTAAAGTCCCTCCCGGAGGACTTGTTCCTTGGATTTTTCCGTCCTAAAAAATCCATCGACCCGGCCGGGTTTGAACCCGCGACCCTCGGGACCAGACGCAAGGAGCATAACCACTAGTCCACCGCGGCCGATACAAGACACAAGAAGATAATTTTCTACTATATAGGGCAAAGTAATCCCCTGATATGTTAAGATTAAAAAGCATTGTTAAACAAAGTAACACCTATATACCTAGCTTCAATGAATCGGTTATGAACCCATGAACCGCGGAAACAATCTGAAGCTTGTTAACAAGATTAATTTTGTTAAGTTTTACTCTAATTTCTAGACTGTATCTAAGCATTTTTAAAAGAATTATTATTATTATTATTATTATTATTATCATCATCATCATCATCATCATCGTCCGCGTGAACTAGTGCTTATGCTCCTTGTCTCTGGTCCCGAGGGTCGCGGATTCTAACCCGACCGGAGTCGAAAGATTTTTTAATATCAAGGAGGGACTTTAAGCCGTAGGTTCCGAGTCTGAAGATTTTCAGGCTCGTAAAGGAAGATTAAGCCTGAATAAAAGGCCTCTAAGTAAAATTTACCGATTTATCCCATCCTAGCACTATCTTGGTTTCCTATATTATGAGGCGGAACGCTGACCACGGCCCACTCAATGACATGTATCTTTAAACAAGTGTAACTAAATTAGTATTGTTCAATTTTTCCCCTGTAGGGGGAAAGCGCCTAAGTCTCGTTGAGAGAAACAAGGGCTTACAACAAAGTTATTATTATTAATATTATTATTATTATTATTATTATTATTATTATTATTATTATTATTATTATTATTATTATTATTAATTTTGAACATCTTGCTGCTCTCGTCAAGAAATCTATTTCCATTGACATATGTTTTTGTTCTAATTTTAATAAAATAAGAAATACTTCATACGAGAAAAAATGAATATTAGATATTCAACAGTAGATGATATAAGATACAAGCAATTAAATTGATATGGGCAAGTAAGACGAATGAAAGAAGGATTACCCAGAAAACATTAGAATCACGTCCACCTGCAAGAAGAAGGAAAGGAAGATTTCGAAACTCGTGGATGCAAGAAATAAGAACTGGAATGAGAACAAGAGGACTGGAGGAAATAGAGTGGATGGATAGAGACGAATGTATGCGGTGGACTAGTGGTTATGCTCCTTGCCTTTGGTCCCGAGGGTCGCGGGTTCAAATCCGGCCGGGGTCGATGAATTTTTTAGGATGGAACAATCCAAGGAGCAAGTCCTCCGGGAGGGACTTTAAGCCGTGGGTCCCGAGTCCGAAGATTTTCAGGATCGTAAAAAATCCTTAAGCCTGAGAAAAGGCCTCTAAGCAATATTTACCGATTTTTCCCGTCCTAGTACTAGTCAATGTGAGGCGGAACGCTGACCACGGACCACTCAAATGACATCTATACGAAAACAAGTGTAACTAAATTAGTATGGTTCAAATTCTTCCCTGTAGGGGAAGAGCGCCTAAATCTCTGTAAAGGGAAAACATGGGCTTACAATACACAATAATAATAATAATAATAATAATAATAATTATACCGATTGAGGGTTTTTCCACTTTTCAACGGTTGCCCTTTTACCAGCCGGCTGCTGGCCCTTCACATCCACATGTGTCAATCACAGAGGTAGATGATCAACAGCCAGTGTAGGGGTGACATGTGGTTAGCATGTCGAGTCCCCCAGCCGTTATAGCTGGTTCCTCAACCTGGAGCCGCTACTTATTGTAGCTACCCAATTGCCTCACGATGCTGGGTGGGCACCGGTCCCATACTGGCCGAAATACCATCAGAAAATTTCTTCCCCCATGGAGACTCGAACCAGCGCAAATCCCGTAGCTCTGCGCCAAGGCTTCCTACCTTAACCGCTCGGCTACGGCGCGGGACATAATAATTATTAATTTTATTATTATTATTATTATTATTATTATTATTATTATTATTATTATTTCGTTCACGTTATTTGGATCTACTGATGAAAATTAGGGTGTTTAATTCTAAAGCCTATTTTTTTCGCACAATACCAGAGTCTTCTTCTTCTTTTTCTTTCATCCAATATAGACAAGGTGTCTGCTCCTCTTCAATGTATTACCTCAATTGTATATTTCCATATTTTCTTTGGGAATTTGGGAATTTATCCCTGGTTATTTTAACTATTCTGTCGTTTGACATTCTTTTATATGTTCATTCCATTCTTTCCTTCTATTGTTTATCCAATTTGAAATTTGTTCTATTTGTAAATGTTCTCTTATCTTATCACTTCTAATGTGGTCTCTTAATGTTATGTTTTCTAAGATTCATATCACATATTCTCAGTAGGCGTCGCGTATCACTTGTTTCCGGTATAGTTTCTACTGTATATGTACAAAGAGGTCTGATTAATGATTTATATAGGCCTATTTTCGTTTTAGCATTTTTTCTTAGAGATTTATTTTTCCAAATGGTTTCTTTTAAATATTCTGAAACTCCATTGGCTTTATTCATTTTATGAGGAATTGGCTGAATTCAAATACCTAGGAACAATAATCACAAATAGGAATGAGATGCGCAAAGAAATTAAACATAGGCTCAATTCTGGAAATGCATGCTATTATGCATTGCAGAGACTCTTGATGTCCCAACTCCTTTCAAAAAAACGTTAAGCTGAAAATATATAAAACTATTATTCTACCAGTTATATTATATGGGTGCGAAACATGGACTCTTACTTTAAGGGAGGAAAGGAGATTACGAGTATTTGAGAATAAAGTTCTTAGGAAAATTTTTGGACCAAAGAGAGATGAACAGACAGGTGAATGGAGAAGACTACATAACAATGAACTACATGGTCTTTATAGGAAGCCAGATATAATAAGAACAGTTAAGTCCCGTAGACTGCGATGGGCAGGACATGTTGCACGTATGGGGAATGAAAGACGTGCATGGAAACTTCTTGTAGGAAAGCCAGAAGGAAAACGCCCAGTTGGTAGACCAAGAATGAGGTGGGAGAACAACATTAACTATGATTTGAGGGAAGTAGATTATACAGGAAATGATTGGAAAGCATTAGCTCAGGATAGGGATGTATGGAGAGCTTATGTCCGCGCGGCCATGAACCTGCGGGTTCGATGTTGCCAGTGAGTAAGTAAGAGTAAGAGTATGAATGACGTATTTTTTAAACTTGCACAGCTGGTAACATTTACACCAAGTAAGTGAAATTTGATACTTGCTGTATTATGTTGTCATCTGATAGCAGCTTACATATAATGGGGAATCGTGAGATTGTCATTTTTTTCTTGATACAATAGCGTTAAATACCCAAGTAAACTTTTGTAAGATTCGTGATATGTTCCGCTGAGGTATTGTTTCAGTTTTGAATCCTGCTGATGATGGAACTAGTCCCGGAAGCGCTACAGATAAATAACCAATATAGTTGAGGAAACGGACCTTTTAGGTAAATATTTCATAATTTTATACCCAAGTAACCTCGTAAAATTCTTGACTATGGCTCCGTTCGGGAGGGAAGTAAAATTATGAGTCACGTGTCATAAATTTACTTACTTACTTACTTACTCACTGGCACTATCGAACCCGTAGATTCATGGCCGCGCGGACATAAGCTCTCCATACATTCCTATCCTGAGCTAATGCTTTCCAAATATTCCCTGTATAATCTACTTCCCTCAAATCGTAGTTAATGTTATTCTCCCACCTCATTCTTGGTCTACCAACTGGACGTTTTCCCTCTGGCTTTCCTACAAGAAGCTTCCATGCACGTCTTTCATTCCCCATACGTGCAACATGTCCTGCCCATCGCAGTCTACGAGACTTAACTGTTCTTATTATATCTGGCTTCTTATAAAGACCATGTAGTTCATTGTTATGTAATCTTCTCCATTCACCTGTCTGTTCATCTCTCTTTGGTCCAAAAATTTTCCTAAGTACTTTATTCTCAAATACTTGTAATCACCTTTCCTCTCTTAAAGTAAGAGTCCATGTTTCGCATCCATATAATATAACTGGTAAAATAATAGTTTTATATATTTTCAGCTTAACGTTTTTTGAAACCAGTTGGGACATCAAGAGTCTCTGCAATGCATAATAGCACGCATTTCCAGAATTGAGCCTATGTTTAATTTCTTTGTGCATCTCATTCCTATTTGTGATTATTGTTCCTAGGTATTTGAATTCAGCCACTTCCTCAAAATTTCCCTCATTTGTCATTAGCTGTCCATTTCCATTATATAATGAATTTGTACGTGTGACCATATATCATAATCATAATTTATCATAAATTTACAGCACACAAAAAATGAAAACGTGTAATTAGGGATCTCTGACCAAAATTTGTCTCCTCTTTAATTAGCAGTCTTTAATTATGGAGCTGACGACCTAAGATTTTATAGATGCGTTGTTAAAATTAACATATTAACTGCAGTTAGTGAATAAGGGTTTTCATTACTGATCTGTTATTATCAATTTCTTTAATTATATATTTATCATTTTAAAATGGAAACAATTTTAAAATAGACTGCGGAGATAAAATCGGTAAACAAAACATAGAAATAAACCAGCGAGTAAGACAAGGGTGTCCATTGTCACCAGTATTATTTAATTTATACTTGGACAATGTCATAAATGAATGGCAAGAACAAATTAATATAAATAGTGTATTGACAACTCTGCAGACGATCAAGTAATAATGACAGCATCAGAAAATACTTTACAACAATTCATTTATTCTTTAAATAGTATCTCTCTAAAATACAATTTAAGAATAACTTATCTACATCTAAAACAAAAATATTAGCTCTGAAAGGAAAATGTACAATAAGAACAAAAATAATGATAAACAATGTAATTATAGACCACGTTCAGAATTTTAATTATTTGTGATGTCATTTAGGCAATGACAGAAATTTAGATAAAAACACTAAAATACAACGATTCAATTATCTATGTTACACAATTAAACGCACTTTATTGAATAAGACTAGAAAAGAAACCATTTTGAAGATTTGCAAAGTATTGGCAGTTCCATCTCTTATATATGGATGTGAAACCTGGACATTAACAAAGGCAGATAGTAAACAAATAGAGGCTGCTGAAATGAAGATGTTGAGAGCAATAGCAGGATACGAAAGGACCGATAAAAAGAAACACGAAGATATAAGAACAGAACTTAATATATTTAAATCTCTGTGAAAGAATAAAATATTGTCAAGATGCTTATCTTCAGCACGTATTACGAATGAATGAACAGCGCATACCAAGAAGAATGAATAATTATTAACCAAAAGGGAGAAGAATGTTGGGAAGACCATTGAAGAGATGGAGGGACCAATTTGACCTATAATGAGATCGGAACAGGCCATTGGGCTTAATCTTTGTTGATGATGATGATAATAACGATAATTTTTAATAGCAAAACTATTCGTATTTGAATGCTTTGATGCAAATTTTCTTATCAAATATACCGATCCTCAATTCTCGTGAACTCTGCAATAATCAAGTAGAGCATGTCTGATGTCATTAACAAAATGAAAAACGGCATTTTTGTGTATCGCACAGATACATACGACAATTTCCGTTATGTTAAAAAAAAGTACTCACTCCACATTTTCGCATCGGATCTCAATTTGGCGGATGGAATTGAATATCTGTTATGGCGTCCCTGCACGCTTCATAAACTTGAATCGTCACGTTAACTGACAGTGCTGCCACCTGCAGTACGTAACAGTCATTACCCAATCTAGGAGGCGGTGTCGTATGTCAAAATCATACAGAATTGAAACACGTGTTTAAAACATACACATAATATTTATGACTGTAAAACGTGTTTCGTTATTTTATGTAATTGATGACACCCACGTTCAATACTTACAAACGATTTAACAATATTTACGTGGCGAAACCTAGCCAACAAAGAAAGCCATTTTTCATCATTTATGTTACGTGTTTACCATAATTTATAGCAACGCAAATGTTTTTTTTATTGTATGAATTTAACCCACAATAAAATGATGCTTTCACCCGTCAGGCAGCGCTCTCTCCTCGTCCGCATTTCACTCTGCCAGCCGCTCGTCCTTGAACTAGTCAGTTTACTATCGTTCGACAAGATGAGACGTCAGCTGACATTAGAACAGCGCATTTATGTGTGTAAATGTTATTATAAATACGAATCAGCTCGTCGCGTTCGCGAGGAATTTATTCGGAACTTCCCTGGACAATTACCTCCTTCCAGATCGACAATCCACGATCTTGTGACTAAATTTGAGACCACTGGTTCAGTACAAAATAAGAAACACACGCGAAGGCGTACGGTTCTCACCGAAGAAAAATTAGACGAAATTGGCGAATGGAACGTTCACCACAAAAATTTTTACCGAAATAAGCACAAGAAGTTGGGATTTCAGGATCTTCTGCACATACAGCAACAAAATTGTTAAAACTCAAACCTTACAAGTGTACACGTGTTTATTGTCTAAACCAAGCTGATCCCATAGCACGTGTGTGGGAGGACAACATTTCCAGCATTTTCTATAAGGTAAGAAACAGTTCAAGGACGGGTGGCAGGCAGGGTGAATTGCGGGAGGAAGAGACAGCACTGCGTGCCGGGTGAAACTCCGTGAGGCCGGTCTGGTTTTATATTGGAAGCCCGTTATATTTCCATCAGTACTTTTTTATTCCTCTGCCACACTTTGTTATAAAATCTGACTACTTTCTGATGAATCAGTGGCTAATCCGTTTTATAACCATAACATGGATTCCAACCAATTATATATGACAGTCTCATCAGTTTTATTGTTTTACTGTTATCTCGCCCACGTTTAATTATACATTTTTTAAATTTTTTGTAATTCATCAGAACAGAGAAATGAAATATCTTCATAAATCTTGGTAACGTCACTGTCGTAAACATTAGCGGAAATGATTTGCCGATATAAATAGCAAGTAGTTTGTTCCATGTGTTACAGAAACTTTTATATGAAAAATAGAATAGTATACTCATACCAAAAAAATCAATTTATAATTTTTATTTGTTTTTATTACCGCAAATTAAAATAAGAGTATTTTATGAATATATTATTTAGTTCTTATAATCTAATTATAATAATATTCAAAATACATATAACACCACATAAAAATAAATATATTATATACTTACTTACTCATTGGCATTATTGAACCCGTAGGTTCATGCCGCGCGGACATAAGATCTCCATACATCCCTATCCTGAGCTAATGATTTCCAATCAATCCTTGTATAATCTACTTCCCTCAAATCATAGTTTATGTTATTCTCCCACCTCATTCTTGGTCTACCAACTGGGCGTTTTCCCTCTGGCTTTCCTACAAGAAGCTTCCATGCAAGTCTTTCATTCCCCATTCGTGCAACATGTCCTGCCCATCGCAGTCTACGAGACTTAACTGTTCTTACTATATCTGGCTTCTTATAAAGACCATGTAGTTCATTGTTATGTAGTCTTCTCCATTCAGCTATCTGTTCATCTCTCTTTGGTCCAAAATTTTTCCTAAGAACTTTATTCTAAAATACTTGTAATCTCCTGCCCTCCCTTAAAGTAAGAGTCCATGTTTCGCATTCATATAATATAACTGGTAGAATAATAGTTTTATATATATTCAGTTTAACGTTTTTTGACAGGAGATAAATGTATTTTATATATATATATATATATATATATATATATATATGAATTTATCTAGAGGATTTGTAAATCGAGAGTGGCATATGTTAGGACTATTCAACGAATAAAATTAAGCTGTTTACTCACAAATCATTATAATATAGTAATCGGTATTCTAAAACATTTATACATTTAATGTAAACAGCTATGTTTGAAAACAAATCAGAAATGTGCGGTTATGTTTCACTTGTTTATTCACTGTAACTTGATCATATTATTTGTTACCAAATAGAATCCGAATATTATAAGAATGCACTCTAGTGTAGAAAACAAATTAATAACATCAAACTGTAATTTATAATCAACATTATAGGTTGTAAATTAATTTTTAGTAAACAACTGAGTAAAATCATTATTTAAAAACCAATTATTGAACACACAATATAAAAATATAGTTCGAAGGAATCTGTTCATGATTTGCTATATTCAATGTATTTGTTGGAGAGCCAGTCCCTGAAAAATAATGCTCTGACCTGTTCAGAATAATAAAAAGGAGAATCTTTCTTTATCACAAAAGCAGGAGCTAGTAAAGAGAATTCGATGAAGAGCGAGGTGAAACACGACTGCCATTGGTTTTAAATCAAACTTCATTGAAGCGTGATTGGTCATTGACTCCCATTTGGGGCGTGAGTTAAATAGTCATAAGTAATTCCACGAGTGATTTCCAAATTATCGATAAATTCACGACTCACGAAGTGAGGAGTGAATTTATCTAGAGAATTTGGAAATCAAGAGTGGCATTTGTTAGGACTATTTAACGAATAAACTTAAGGTGTTTACTCACAAATCATTGTTTAACTACAGTTATTTTAAAATATTTACGTATTTAATGTAAACGGCGATGTTTGAAAACAAATCAGGGATGTGAGGTTATGTTCATTCACTGCAACTAGATCATATTATTTATTGCCAAATAAGATCGCAATATTGTAAGAATGCACCCTAGTGGAGAAATAATAAAACACATCAAACTATATTTCATAATCATCATTGCGGGTTATTAATTTATTTTTTTAGTAAACAACTCAGTAAAATCAAAGAATCTGTTCATTATTTGCTATATTCAATGTATTTGTTGGAGAAAAATAATGTTCTGTCCTGTTCAGAACATTAAAAAGGAGGAGCTTTCTTTATCACGAAAGCAGAAGCTGATAAAGATAAATCGATAAAGAGCGAGGTGAAACACGACTGTCATTGGTTGTAAAACAAAATTCATTGAAACGTTATTGGTCATTGACTAGCATTTGTGGCAGGAGTTAAATAGTCAAAATAAATACAAGATCACATGAAGATAAATTTATCGATAAAATATTAACCTCATGTTGTGTATGACTGTTTGATAAAAATAAATTTAAATTCTAGGCCTATTGAAATATTTCAAGACTATAGTCAAATACATCTCATCCTCTGTGATCTCAGGACAACATAGTTGCCCCGGACGCAGCGGTCCCAGGTTCTATCTGCTATGGGTATAAAATTCCTGGGTAAGATGTTTTCCCCATGTTTTAGCCTTTGGCATGGGTTCCCTGAAGTAGTCCCCGCCCGGAGAAACGAATGGGGGACTATTTGACCTCCGGAAAATTTTACCCCAGATGAATCCATGTCGACATTTCTTGACGGTTGTATTTTTACGGTGAATGTTCGTCACTCTTTCCCCCAAGGTACTATTTTCGTCTGTCTTATCACCTTCGACCAGTCCGGCATGGGTAACCCTATCAGTAAAACTAAATATATGGTCACACGTAGAAATTCAGTATATAATGGAAATGAACAGCTAATGAAAAATGAGGGAAATTTTGAGGAAGTGGCTGAATTCAAATACCTAGGAACAATAATCACAAATAGGAATGAGATGCACAAAGAAATTAAACATAGGCTCAATTCTGGAAATGCATGCTATTATGCATTGCAGAGACTTTTGATGTCCCAACTCCTTTCAAAAACGTTAAGCTGAAAATATAAAAAAAACTATTATTCTACCAGTTATATTATATGGGTGCGGAAACATGGACTCTTACTTTAAGGGAGGAAAGGACATTACGAGTATTTGAGAATAAAGTTCTTAGGAACATTTTTGGACCAAAGAGGGATTGACAGATATGTGAATGGAGAAGACTACACAACAATGAACTACATGGTCTTTATAGGAAGCCAGATATAATAAGAACAGTTAAGTCTCGTAGACTGCGATGGGCAGGACATGTTGCGCGTATGGGGAATGAAAGACGTGCATGGAAACTTCTTGTAGGAAAGCCAAGGAAAACGCCCAGTTGGTAGACCAAGAATGAGGTGGGAGAATAACATTAACTATGATTTGAGGGAAGTAGTTTATACAGGGAACGATTGGAAAGCATTAGCTCAGGATATGGATATATGGAGAGCTTATCTCCGCCCGGCCATGAACCTACGGGCTCGATAGTACCAGTGAGTAAGTAAGTAAGATGTTTTCGATTCTTCTTCACCCGTAAGACCATTGTATGGATATTTTAATTCCCAAAGAACTACGAATACAAATGTGGTCATAAAAACCACGTTATCATATTCGCCTTGTATTAAGAGTGAATCATGTCTTGTCTTATTTGATCGTATTGTCCCGGAGATGGACCTGGTGTTGAGATGTTAACTAATTCAAAAAAAGCTCTCCTTGTCCTTCTGTAGTCAAATAATGTATTTATTTGATCTCCTGTTTAAAATATGCTCCTGGACAATGCTGAGCGTAAAAGTGTCTATAAAGGGAGGGACTAAATAACAAGGGAACTGACAACCACTGCGGAGAAGTGTTGTGATATATCAAGACTGTTTAAAATAAATGTGACGCTTTTAACTACAAGGCACTAAAATCCAGCGCTAAATCTCTCATTTAAACTGCAGAGAAGTAATACAACTCCTCACTTGATGGATTGGATAACCTTCATTACCTGCCGTCCGAGCAGCACCCGCCTCACTCCACTCCGCTCTAATTCTACAGGGGAGGTACATCTCTTTCGCATAGCGGGTTTTCATGACATAGCTGGATTCTAGATTCGATATTTGTGCCTTGACTATAAAAAGCGGCAGATTTTTTTTTTTTTGACAGTAGCTTGGTACATCACAACGCTTCTCTGCAAGAAATTTCAAGGTAGGTTACGGCATGTAATGGTTGACTGTTCCCTTGTAAGGAAAAGAAAGAAAAGTTCATTATACTCCTATTTAATTATTTAGATTTTTACTTTTGAGACATATCAATTTCAAATTCCGAAACATGGACAGTGACAACACAAAACTCTGCCACAATACATGCTGCTGAAATGAAATTACTCAGACCAATAGCAGGATATCAAAGAACAGACAAAGAACACAACACATAAATAAGACAACAACTAAAAGTCATCATCATCATCATCATAGTACATTCACGAATTTAGGCCATTTGTTGACCTGTTTCGGCTTCAAGAGAAACACCATGCAGAAGTCTTTTGAGTGGACGTCCTGGTCTTCTTCTTCCTGCAGGTTGATATCTTAACATTTGTTTGGGTATTGTGTGATCTTCCATTCGATGAGCATGTTGCATCCATCTTGACTTATAATCAGAAATTTTGTTTTCTAAAGATTCCATGTGTAATTCTTCTAAGATGTCTTCATTTTTTTTGTGATCTAGTAGTATGCATCCTGCAGTCCTCCGAAGATGTCTCATTTCAGCAGATCTAAGTCTCTGTATATCCTTCTGTTTCAACGTCCATACTTCGCTACCATACAAAAGAGTTGGAAGAGCCAGTGTTTTATACACTTTCAGTCTTGAATGCTTTTGGACTAAGTGTGGCTTGAAGATAGAATTTATTAACCCTAAAATTCTTAAAAATTTAGATATTTTTGCATTTACATTCTTTTCTTCTTCATATGAGATATTGCATCCTAGATATGTAAAATTATTCACCTGCTCCAAAATTTTATTGTCCAGTACAATTTTACTTCTGACAGGATCTACACCTTGAAATGCCATAATTTTTGTCTTTTCTGTAGATATCTTTAATCCATAAAAAGTAGAGGAATTAAACACAACAATAGAGAAACACAGAACAAACTAAAAAGAATACTTGGTAAGGATGACTGAGAATAGAATACCAAAAGCAGCATACAGCTATTCACCACGAGGAAGACGTAGTTTGGGAGGACCAAAGAAAATATGGAAAGAGCAGCAATTTGGAGCCGGAACAGGCTAGAAAAGAAGCCTAAACCGTGAAGAAGAAAAAGATAAATTTCAACATTAGATAAATTATAAACATTCAAATAAAAATTCACTTAGCTCTTTAATGCATAATTAAAGTAGAGTTATGTGTCCTTGCTGTAAGAATTGATCAAAATAGTCATTTTGGTTTCTGTTGCAGAAATTTTGCATTTTATTTATATACGTTAAAACCTTACTCTAACATAAAAAATAGTTTTTCATGCATTAAGGAAATATTTGTTTTCCATCCATCCATAGTAATTCTGCCCGAGGGCATGTCTTTCACTTTCATGCTATGTTTTGCAGCTTTACTAGGCAATTATAGGTGTGGTAGCTTCCCGTTGCTTTCCTTATGCATTTCATATATTATAATATTTAGAGTCCAGCGCTGTGATCTCGAAGTAGCGTATTAATTTGTCACACACTGGACCCAAGTTCAATCCTCGGTCGGGACAAGCTTCCTGGGTGACTTTTTTCGGGAATTTTCTCTCATCTGTAAGACAAATATCGGGAAACTTTAAGGCCAAAATGGTCCCCGATCATCATCTATTCATCATTATCTTCACTATCATATTCGCCTCGTTAGAATAAGTTTAGATTAAGGACTCTCCTGGCTCATCGGCATCCCCTACCATATCATAACCCCGATTTCCAGGCGCCCCAACCTCGGACGTTGATTACAAGTAGACCTACGCCATATCAGGAGGGATTACCAGAAATGTCGTATAACTTTGTGACATCGAATATTAAAAAAGCACTTAGAAGAACGGAATAAGTTAAATATGGTTACACACAAAAATGGAAATGAAAATTTAGAACGAATAAATAATAATAATAATAATAATAATAATAATAATAATAATAATAATAATAATAATAATAATATTGTCTTTATAGGAAAGTAGATATGAGAATAGTAATGTCTCATAGACAGCGATGGGTAGGACATGTGGAATGAAAGACTTCATGGAAGTTTCATGTAGGAAACCCAAAGGGAAAACGCCCAGTTCGTAGATCATGAATGAAGTGGGAGAATAACATTAACCATGATTAGAGGGAAGTAGATTATACAGGGTATAATTGGAAAACATTAGCTCAGGATAGGGATGTATGGAGGGCTTATGTCCCCGAGGTCATGTACCTACGGATTCGATAGTGTTGGTGAGTTATTTTTTGTTAATAATAATAATAATTATAATTGTTATTATTATTTATTATTATTATTATTATTATTATTATTATTATTATTATTAATAGTTTATAGGAAACCAGATATAAAAAGAACAGTTACGTCCACCGCTATGGTGTCGAGGTAGCGTGCTGCCATATCACGCAGCGAACCCGGATTCGAGTCCCGGTCGGGACAGGCTCCTGGGTGAGGTTTTTTTCGGGTTTTTGTGTCACCTATAAGACAAATGTCAGGAAGCTTAGATCCCAACGGTCCCCGAAAATCATCCGGCCATCATCATCCTTATCATTTTCATAATCATCCTTCATCGGTGTGGAAAGCAAAGGGAAGCTAACACACCTATAATTCCCTAGTAAAGCTGCAAATCATAGCATAAAAATGCTATGATTGTAGTGAAATACATGTCCTCGGGCAGAATTACCATGGATGTATTATTATTATTATTATTATTATTATTATTATTATTATTATTATTATTATTATTATTATTATTATTATTATTATTATTATTATTATTATTATTATTATTATTATTATTTCTAAACCTTAGAACTTTCTTTAGACTTTTTTATAATCCAAATTTCACTTCATAACAAGCCATATATTCTTCTACTGCCTCATCAAAACATTTATTAATTTAGAGCGTGACGAGACTTTTGATGTCCCAACTCCTTTCAAAAAACGTTAAACTGAAAATATATAAAACTATTATTCTACCAGTTATATTATATGGTGCGAAACATGGACTCTTACTTTAAGGGAGGAAAGGAGATTACGAGTATTTGAGAATAAAGTTCTTAGGAAAATTTTTGGACCAAAGAGAGATGAACAGACAGGTGAATGGAGAAGACTACATAACAATGAACTACATGGTCTTTATAGGAAGCCAGATATAATAAGAACAATTAAGTCTCGTAGACTGCGATGGGCAGGACATGTTGCACGAATGGGGAATGAAAGACGTGCAAGGAAGCTTCTTGTAGGAAAGCCAGAGGGAAAACGCCCAGTTGGTAGACCAAGAATGAGGTGGGAGAACAACATTAACTATGATTTGAGGGAAGTAGATTATACAGGGAATGATTGGAAAGCATTAGCTCAGGATAGGGATGTATGGAGAGCTTATGTCCGCGCGGCCATGAACCTACGGGTTCGATAGTGCCAGTGAGTAAGTAAGTAAGACAGAAAGATGCATTTACGGTATATTGTTCCCCATGAACATCCTGTACCTATTTGTTCTGTATAATTTATAAAAATTAAACTTGGAGAGAATTTTACTGTCTACCAGATTGGACAAACAATGCGAATGACTGCCTTCTAAGCTTGATAAACAAAAGATGATCGTGGTGCACAGCAAAGTGATTATATTACGTTAATTATAGTGTTGATATGCGGGCGGCATATCATGCAGGCGCTGTTGTGTTTGATTTTCGGCTCGTTAGTCAAAGAGAAACAATCTCCTTAGGAAACATTACACAGCTATACCGCAGCCATTTTGTCTAGAGATGCAGACATGTGTATTTCAGTACTAAGCGCTGCAATATTCATGCTACGAGTTTCGCACTAGGTGGGATCCATTTTGAATTTACTCACCACTTCAGCAGATCTTGTTACGTAGATGATGTACACTTGTTCGTGTGCAGAAGGGAGTGAAAATTATTGCACGTTTAAGCCTTCGTGTAATGTAAGAGTATTGTGTGAGAAATATTGATGAAGAGAAGAGGGAATGTTAAACCCGGTGCCGGTACGTAGCCTATTCCTGTCGAAATATACCAATGAGACCATCAGGTAACATTAGCATCCTGCGGACAATTCGTTGACATCAGTGCGACATGCTTTCTCTACGTATATACTGTGCAGGAAATTGGATATTATTTCAGTTATCTGGTTGACAATCTAGCGATTGTCTCAACGTTTATAAAATATAGGCCTACCGATTATATGTATGTTTATTAATGTAAGTAGAGATTTCAGATACATTTTCGGACAACCTCGTCATCCCATTTTCTTTGAAAAATAAAAGGAAATACTTTACAATATGTGACGTGATTTTTTTTCTAAGTTCGAGTCATACACCATGCGCAAGGCAACACACGCGAAGCGGTTTACACTATGTAATAACGGGATGCAGCTAACATATACACGATAATCGAACTCGCGTTGACATTGAACCTAAAAGCTAACCTAAGGCAATTTAAGTATTCTAACCTGTGAAACGCCAACCTAAAAGCTAACCTAAGGCAATTTAAGTGCTCTAACCTGTGAAACGCCAACCTAAAAGCTAACCTAAGGCAATTTAAGTGCTCTAACCTGTGAAACGCCAACCTAAAAGCTAACCTAAGGCAATTTAAGTACTCTAACCTGTGAAACGCCAACCTAAAAGCTAACCTAAGGCAATTTAAGTGCTTTAACCTGTGAAACGCCAACCTAAAAGCTAACCTAAGGCAATTTAAGTCCTCTAACCTGTGAAACGCCAACCTAAAATCTAACCTAAGGCAATTTAAGTATTCTAACCTGTGAAACGCCAACCTAAAATCTCACCTAAGGCAATTTAAGTGCTCTAACCTGTGAAACGCCAACCTAAAATCTAACCTAAGGCAATTTAAGTACTCTAACCTGTGAAACGCCAACCTAAAATCTAATCTAAGGCAATTCAAGTGCTCTAACCGGAGAAACGCCAACCTAAAATCTAACCTAAGGCAATTTAAGTGCTCTAACCTGTGAAACGCCAACCTAAAATCTAACCTAAGGCAATTTAAGTGCTCTAACCTGTGAAACGCCAACCTAAAATCTAACCTAAGGCAATTTAAGTGCTCTAACCTGTGAAACGCCAACCTAAAATCTAACCTAAGGCAATTTAAGTGCTCTAACCTGTGAAACGCCAACCTAAAAGCTAACCTAAGGCAATTTAAGTGCTCTAACCTGTGAAACGCCAACCTAAAATCTAACCTAAGGCAATTTAAGTACTCTAACCTGTGAAACGCCAATCTAAAATCTAACCTAAGGCAATTTAATTGCTCTAACCTGTGAAACGCCAACCTAAAATCTAACCTAAGGCAATTTAAGTGCTCTAACCTGTGAAACGCCAACCTAAAATCTAACCTAAGGCAATTTAAGTGCTCTAACCTGTGAAACGCCAACCTAAAATCTAACATAAGGCAATTTAAGTGCTCTAACCTGTGAAACGCCAACCTAAAATCTAACCTAAGGTAATTTAAGTGCTCTAACCTGTGAAACGCCAACCTAAAATCTAACCTAAGGCAATTTAAGTACTCTAACCTGTGAAACGCCAACCTAAAATCTAACCTAAGGCAATTTAACTACTCTAACCTGTGAAACGCCAACCTGAAATCTAACCTAAGACAATTTAAGTACTCTAACCTGTGAAACGCCAACCTAAAATCTAACCTAAGGCAATTTAAGTACTCTAACCTGTGAAACGCCAACCTAAAAGCTAACCTAAGGCAATTTAAGTACTCTAACCTGTGAAACGCCAACCTAAAATCTAACCTAAGGCAATTTAAGTACTCTAACCTGTGAAACGCCAACCTAAAAGCTAACCTAAGGCAATTTAAGTACTCTAACCTGTGAAACGCCAACCTAAAATCTAACCTAAGGCAATTTAAGTACTCTAACCTGTGAAACGCCAACCTAAAATCTAACCTAAGGCAATTTAAGTACTCTAACCTGTGAAACGCCAACCTAAAATCTAACCTAAGGCAATTTAAGTTACTCTAACCTGTGAAACGCCAACCTAACAGCTAACCTAAGGCAAATTTAAGTACTCTAACCTGTGAAACGCCAACCTAAAATCTAACCTAAGGCAATTTAAGTACTCTAACCTGTGAAACGCCAACCTAAAATCTAACCTAAGGCAATTTAAGTACTCTAACCTGTGAAACGCCAACCTAAAAGCTAACCTAAGGCAATTTAAGTACTCTAACCTGTGAAACGCCAACCTAAAATCTAACCTAAGGCAATTTAAGTACTCTAACCTGTGAAACGCCAACCTAAAAGCTAACCTAAGGCAATTTAAGTACTCTAACCTGTGAAACGCCAACCTAGAAGCTAACCTAAGACAATTTAAGTGCTCTAACCTGTGAAACGCCAACATAAAATCTAACCTAAGGCAATTTAAGTACTCTAACCTGTGAAACGCCAACCTAAAAGCTAACCTAAGGCAATTTAAGTACTCTAACCTGTGAAACGCCAACCTAAAATCTAACCTAAGGCAATTTAAGTACTCTAACCTGTGAAACGCCAACCTAAAAGCTAACCTAAGGCAATTTAAGTACTCTAACCTGTGAAACGCCAACCTAGAAGCTAACCTAAGGCAATTTAAGTACTCTAACCTGTGAAACGCCAACCTAAAATCTAACTTAAGGCAATTTAAGTACTTTAACCTGTGAAACGCCAACCTAAAATCTAACCTAAGGCAATTTAAGTACTCTAACCTGTGAAACGCCAACCTAAAAGCTAACCTAAGGCAATTTAAGTACTCTAACCTGTGAAACGCCAACCTAAAAGCTAACCTAAGGCAATTTAAGTACTCTAACCTGTGAAACGCCAACCTAAAAGCTAACCTAAGGCAATTTAAGTACTCTAGCCTGTGAAACGCCAACCTAAAATCTAACCTAAGGCAATTTAAGTACTCTAACCTGTGAAACGCCAACCTAAAAGCTAACCTAAGGCAATTTAAGTACTCTAACCTGTGAAACGCCAACCTAGAAGCTAACCTAAGGCAATTTAAGTACTCTAACCTGTGAAACGCCAACCTAAAATCTAACTTAAGGCAATTTAAGTACTTTAACCTGTGAAACGCCAACCTAAAATCTAACCTAAGGCAATTTAAGTACTTTAACCTGTGAAACGCCAACCTAAAAGCTAACCTAAGGCAATTTAAGTACTCTAACCTGTGAAACGCCAACCTAGAAGCTAACCTAAGACAAATTAAGTGCTCTAACCTGTGAAACGCCAACCTAGAATCTAACCTAAGGCAATTTAAGTGCTCTAACCTGTGAAACGCCAACATAAAAGCTAATCTAAGGCAATTTAAGTACTCCAACCTGTGAAACGCCAACCTAGAAGCTAACCTAAGACAAATTAAGTGCTCTAACCTGTGAAACGCCAACCTAAAAGCTAACCTAAGGCAATTTAAGTGCTCTAACCTGTGAAACGCCAACCTAGAAGCTAACCTAAGACAAATTAAGTGCTCTAACCTGTGAAACGCCATCCTAGAATCTAACCTAAGGCAATTTAAGTGCTCTAACCTGTGAAACGCCAACATAAAAGCTAATCTAAGGCAATTTAAGTACTCCAACCTGTGAAACGCCAACCTAAAATCTAACCAAACGCAATTTAAGTACTCTAACCTGTCAAACGCTAACCTAAAATCTAACCAAACGCAATTAAATACTCTAATCTGTGAAAAGGCAACTTAAAGGCTGACCAAACGTAATTTAAGTACTCTAACCTATGAAACTCCACCCTAAGAGCTAACATAACGCAATTCAAGTACTCTAACCTGTGAAAAGCCAACCTAAAGGCTGACCTTACGCAATATAAGTGCTCTAACCTATGAAACGCCAACCTAACGCAATTTAAGTGCTCTAACCTGTGAAAAGCCAACCTGAAGTCTGAGCCAACCCAGTTTAAGTGCTCTAATCTGTGAAAGGCCAACTTAAAAGCCAACCTAACTCAATTTAAGTGCTTTAACCTGTGAAAAGCCACCATGAAAGCTTACCTAACGCAATTTATGTACTCTAACCTGTGAAAAGCCAACCTAAAGGCTGACCTTACGCAATTTAAGTGCTCTAACCTGTGATACGCAACCTAGAAGCTAACCTAACGCAATTTAAGTGCTCTAACCTGTGAAAGGCCAACCTAAAAGCTAACTTAACGCAATTTAAGTTCTCTAACCTGTTAAACGCCAACTTAAAAGCTAATCTAACGCAATCCAAGTACTCTAACCTGTGAAAGAATGCGCGCTGGTTTTATGTAGTGTACGTTAATTAGTACAGACTGTATGTTGGCTGCACTAGAATACGAACGAATATCAATATGGTTGTCATGTCTTCATGGAGTTCAATATCGTGAAATATATATTCAAATAATCGTTAGACAACGTGTAAAAATCATTGTAAATGGTGGGGAGTTATCTGAAATATGAAACCATAAGAAAACAATTTGACAGGAGTTTATGAAGGAATTTATAAAGTTGCGTCACAGGTTGTAAAGAATAGCCAAATAAAGTATTTACTTTAAGATTTTTTGACAATGACTAATACAGAAGAATACCAACTGATCCTGTCAGTCGTACCATCATGTTTTGTTTCACTGTGTGTGTGAATAAATATAAATTTCAGTATAAATATAAAAAAGAACTTTTGCCTAACTATTAGGTTAGTACACCTAACACTCTTGTTTGATAATTTGTAATTCCCTACAATATATAGTGTGATTCAGAATAAGTATTACAAACTTCTGGAAGTTATAGAGGGAACTTAGTAGTTAAAGTTTTGATAAGGAACCCATGCCCGGTAACGTACCATTTCGATGTAAAATAAGTTTTAATATCAAAACACAATGTGCTGATATCGTGTGCATGTGTTTCAGAATAAGTATTATAGACTTGTAGGAGATGTACTACACTTGTCGAGTCGGAGGAAGATCTTCTTGCACCAATTCTGGCGGCAGCAGAAATTTTATTGAGCACGCGCCAGGACTTGTGGGGCGTGTGTATGAAAACATACGTCGCAGGTACACTTTGTGCAACGAACAACACGTAGAACCACACTTGTAGTACAACCACCTAGAAGTCTGTAATACCTATCCTGAACCACAAGACACACGACATAAGCCCATTGTGTCTCGATCTTCAAAAAAATATGTAACATGGAAATGGTAAGTTTCCGGACATTGGTTCCTTATGAAAACTTAATCTAGTAACGTAAGAAGTAGGAGGATGGTTTTAAGGAATTTTTAAAATAACTGGAACGTTATCCCTCTGCACCCCGCCTTACCTAAATCATCAATGATGGCTACTAAATATTTTGTAGTAGAATGACTTATCATCAGAGTATTATATGTAGCGGAGAATTAGGTCCCTGTTCGACAAGGGTGTTTCCTAAAGGAGGTCAGATAGTCGTCATTCTGTAATTATGTATGACATTTACTGCTCCAGTTTTCAAGTCAAGCAAACTATACCTCCGTGTAACATGCGAACAACTTCAAGAACGTATAATTATATTAACAGGGCGTTAGGAGCAGTAAATGTATAATGTTTAGTATAAACAATAAATAAAAACATATATATATATATATATATATATATAGAGAGAGAGAGAGAGAGAGAGAGAGAGAGAGAGAGAAAGTCCACCCCTGTGGTCTCGAGGTAGCGTTCTGCTTTCTCATGCAGCTGGTCCGGGTTCGATTCCCGGTAGGAAACGTTCCTGGGTGAGGTTTTTCTCGGGTTTTTTCCCTCACCTGTAAATCAAATGTCAGGAATGTTAGGGCCCAAGAGTCCCCGAAAATCATTCGGTCATCACTATCATCGTCATCATTGTCATCCTTCACCGGTGTGGAAAGCTACGGGAAGCTACCACATCTACAATTCCCTAGTAAAGCTCCAAAGCTTTGCATGAAAGATGTAGTCAAAGATCTGCCCTCGGGCAGAATTGCTATGCATGGAGATATATATATATATATATATATATATATATAGAGAGAGAGAGAGAGAGAGAGAGAGAGAGGGAGAGAGGGAGAGAGAGATAGAGAGGGAGAGAGAGAGAGAGAGAGAGTAAACATTAGCTCAGTCATAAAACGAGCAGCCTTGAACCTATTTCGAGGTTTGATAGTGAGTTAGTTAGATATATATCCTACAGAGCTAGTGACCTAAGTCTTCGTGTCTTGGACATGCGCTGGTTCGAGAACGCATGGAATAGAAATGTTGTAAAAGTACTTAAACTGGTATGGAACAGGTGCCTCCTAACATCGCGTCATGAGGAATTTATGTAGTTATAATAAGTAGAGGTTCCAGGTTGAGAAAACAAACTATAACGGCTGAAAGATCCGAGTACTGACTACATATCACCCCTTTACTAGCAAATTATAGACTTCAATGGGCAGGTCATGCGGCACGAATTCGGAATGAACGAGGGCATAGAAACGCGTTGTAGGACGACCAGATGGAAAGCACCCAGTAGGTGGGCCGAGAATGTGGGGGAGGATAGCATTAACCATAATTACAGGGAAGTAAATTATACAGGGGATTATTTTGAAAAATTAGCTTGTGATAGGGATTAATAGTAAGTTTATGTCCGCGCTACCATCAAACTCCAAGCCTCAACAGTACCAGTGAGTTAATTGGTAAAAATAATGTACAGTAATTACTGGTTTTGCCGGAATACGTTTACTTGCAATGAAGGTACCAGCATACTCATCGGTACATACCTGAAAATTTGATGGTATCAACAGTTTTATATATAAAACCCGTGCACCAAAATTTAACTGCGCCGAATACCTGCAAGCCCCGACTTAACCCTTAAATTCGCAATGTGCCCTATAGGATACACCAATTGTTTTATTTTATCTAATAGTTTTAATAAAACAAAAGAAAGCTAACGATAAGAAATTACTTAAATGTGTTAGAAATTACACAATATATCTGATAATTAGGGCTACGATTTTTATGTAATAAAAAATAAGAATGCAATGCAGTTTGTATTTATTATTCAACTGTTTGTGTGTGAAACCAAAACAAAAGACAGTCAGAAGTCTTACTTCTCAATATACTATTCAACTGTTTGTGTGTGAAACCAAAACAAAAGACAGTCAGAAGTCTTACTTCTCAATGTACTATTCAAATGTTTGTGTGTGAAACCAAAACAAAAGACAGTCAGAAGTCTTACTTCTCAATACACTATTCAACTGTTTGTGTGTGAAACCAAAACAAAATATACAGTGTCTAACTTCTCATTACACTATGTTACAATCTTAACTTTTAATGTATAAAAATCGTAGCCCTACTAATAATAACAGTTATGCGTGATTTCGTTTTCAGTGCGGTCCGCCACATTTAAATAACTGACAGGAGAATTTTTTTATTTACTAATCTAGGGACTAAAGCCTGGAAAGTGTTGCGGTCCAAGAATTTGAAAGTAACAGATGGACATCCCTTATTAGCTCCGAATTTCCAGTCACTCGCTTACGTGCAGGTGCGCTGTGCAAAAAGCCGCAAGTCAGGGTTGCACAGTTCCTGCACCTACGTCCCGTGTAACAAATAACCCCTTTATTTTCCAATAATCTCTGGGTTCATTTTTGGTACTTATTGTTATAACTTTAAATTCCTTGGCGCAACAGGTCTAGAAGGCCCTTGCCTTCCCAGCCGACTGCTGGCTTCACATCTACATGTGTTATTCATGGAGGTTATCATCCAGCAAATGTATGTCGGGTCCCCGTCGTTATAGATAGTTTTCTATTATAGTTATACTACCTCTAACTCACATGCACTATCGAACCCGAGGTTTCATGGCCGCGTGGACATAAGCTCTCCACACATTCCTATCCTGAAATAATGTTTTCCAATGAGCCGCTGTATATTATACATCCCTCAAATCATGGTTAATGTTATTCTCCCACCTCATGCTTGGTCTACCAACTGGCCTTCTTCTCCCTGGCTTTCCTACTAGAAGCTTCCATGCACGCCTTTCATTCCCCATTCGTGCCACATGTCCTGCCCATCCCAGTCTACGAGATTTAAGTCTTCTTATTTCTTATAATAATACTTCTTATTAAGTGTTTTTTGGTACCAAATTCAGGTCTTGATACATCCCCATATTATAACACAAATCTTCCTGATTTCCGAATACCTTCTCCTGGTCATCTAACATCCTGTAAAGCGACTCTGCAGCTAAACGTTTGGGCGTACTAGATTTATATATAGCATAGATGTTACCTTAAAGTTTCAGGTATGTACCGATGTGAATATTCTGACTGTTTAACGCATGTCCCAAATGGCAGTCAATGGCCAATTACGTTTCAATGAATTTTGTTTTACAACCAATCACAATCGTGTTTCACCGCGATAATTAACAACGTATGTTTATCTTATTAAAGAAAGCTCTTACCTTTTAACATTCTGAACAGGTTAGAGCATTATTTTGCAGTGGCTGAGACTCTCCAACAAATACATTGCATATAGCAAATAATGAACAGATTCCATTTGATAATTGTGTGTTCAGTATTTGTGTTTTTAAATACCGATTTTGCTGAATTGTTTCCGAAAAAATAATTAACCTATAATGTTGGTTATAATATACAGTTTGAATACAGTTTGATGTGTTTAATTTTTTCTCCACTAGGGGCAATCTTACAATATTGCACCTATTTGTCAATACATAGTACGATCAACTTGCAGTGATGAACAAATTAAACATAACCAAACACTTATAATTAGTTTTTCAACATCACCGTTTACAATAACTATATAAATATTTTAAAATAACGATATTTAAATAATGATTTGTGAGTAAACAGCTTAATTTTATTCGATAATAATCCTAACAAATGCCACTCTTGATTTCTGAACCCTGTGGATAAATTATAAATTAGAGAATTTGGAAATCACTCGTGGCATTACTTATGCTAATGTGCTTGTTAGTAAGACAAAAAAGCATCGAATTTCCATCTGCTCCGTTTTATCTATGTGACATCCTGCTTGGACTTTGTAGAACAATTTGAAACATTTCAAAGAATCTATATCCTTAGTTGTGTATACAAGACACTTTATGTCAGCGTATTTATGTATATAACAGAAGATGAGATCCAGGTGGTCGTGTACGTGCGAATGACACTCTGTGGAAGTAGTTTATTCCTGTCACACCGTTAAATCAAACAGCGCAGCAAATCGCCTCCACGACCTACTTCACTCAGTTTACCTTTAATTCAATGAAACCTCGTTTCAATATCGGAAATCGATCCCTGCCTTTACTTAATGATACTTTTATTCAGTATTTTAATCACATCTGCATTCTGGTTTCTAAAATGTATAATTTAGAATGTCCTTAAGCCATCATTGAAGAAACAAGCTTTCCGCGAAGAGCGACTCTCAGCTCGTCTCTCCGTGGTTAATTATGTGGGTGATGCAGAACCTACTCTAACTGGCTCTCTCTATTCAACATCATGTGCTAACAAGATATTTATTACCGTAAGAAAAATTCCAGGAACAATTGAAAGATGAGAACCTCAGCTTACGTAAAACGGAGATGGCATGGCCTAGAGAGCTTGGTTCTTAAATACCGCCTAACAATTAGTGAAAAAAGGGTCGTCACGCAGGGACTGTGTAACTGAGCGAATTACTAGTCAATTGGAATTTATAATAATAATAATAATAATAATAATAATAATAATAATAATAATAATAATAATAATGACAGTATCAGAAAATGCTCTGCAACAATTCCTTTATACATTAAATAATATCTCTCTAAAATACAATTAAAAATATCTACATCTAAAACAAAAATATTAGCTCTGAAAGGAAAATGTGCAATAAGAACAAAAATTGTGATAAACAATGTAATTATAGACCAAGTTCAGAATTTTAATTATTTGGGTTGTCATTTAGGAAATGACAGAAATTTGGATAAACACACTAAAATACAACGATTCAATTATCTATGTGGCACAATTAAACGCACTTTATTGAATAAGACTAGAAAAGAAACTATTTTGAAGTTTTACAAAGTATTGGCAGTTCCATCTCTTATTTATGGATGTGAAACATGGGCATTAACAAAGGCAGATAGTAAACAAATAGAGGCTGCAGAAATGAAGATGTTGAGAGCAATAGCAGGGTACCAAAGGACCGATAAAAAGAAAAACGAAGATATAAGAACACAACTTAATATATTTAATCTCTGTGAAAGAATAACATATTATCAAGATGCTTAACTTCAGCACGTATTACGAATGAATAAACAGCGCATACCAAGAAGAGTATATAATTATAAACCAAAAGGGAGAAGAACGTTGGGAAGACCATTGAAGAGATGGAAGGACCAATTCGACCTATAATGAGATCGGAACAGGCCATTGGGCCTAATCCTTGTTGTTGTTGTTGATGATGATGATGATGATGATGATGATAATAATAATAATATTTTTTTTATATACAGAATTTTAATGTTTACACATCTTTTTGTGGCTAATAATAATAATAATAATAATAATAATAATAATAATAATAATAATAATAATAATATTTTATATACAGAATTTTAATGTTTACACATCTTTTTGTGGCTAATAATAATAATAATAATAATAATAATAATAATAATAATATTTTATATACAGAATTTTAATGTTTACACATCTTTTTGTGGCTAATAATAATAATAATAATAATAATAATATTTTATATACAGAATTTTAATGTTTACACATCTTTTTGTGGCTAATAATAATAATAATAATAATAATAATAATAATAATAATATTTTATATACAGAATTTTAATGTTTACACATCTTTTTGTGGCTAATAATAATAATAATAATAATAATAATAATAATAATAACAATAATAATAATAATAATAATAATAATAATAATAATAATAATAAGATTTTATATACAGAATTTTAATGTTTACACATCTTTTTGTGACTAATAATAATAATAATAATAATAATAATAATAATAATAATAATAATATATATTTTATATACAGAATTTTAATGTTTACACATCTTTTTGTGGCTAATAATAATAATAATAATAATAATAATAATATTTTATATACAGAATTTTAATGTTTACACATCTTTTTGTGGCTAATAATAATAATAATAATAATAATAATAATAATAATAATAATATTTTATATACAGAATTTTAATGTTTACACATCTTTTTGTGGCTAATAATAATAATAATAATAATAATAATAATAATAATAATAATAATAATAATAATAATAATAATATTTTATATAACAGAATTTTAATGTTTACACATCTTTTTGTGGCTAATAATAATAATAATAATAATAATAATAATAATAATAAATAATAATAATAATAATATTTTATATACAGAATTTTAATGTTACGATTTTTTTACACATCTTTTGTGACTAATAATAATAATAATAATAATAATAATAATAATAATAATAATAATAATAATAATAATAATAATATTTTATATACAGAATATTAATATTTACACATCTTTTTGTGGCTAATAATAATAATAATAATAATAATAATAATAATAATAATAATATTTTATATACAGAATTTTAATGTTTACACACCTTTTTGTGGCTAATAATAATAATAATAATAATATAATAATAATAATAATAATAATAATAATATTTATATACAGAATTTTAATGTTTACACATCTTTTTGTTGGCTAATAATAATAATAATAATAATAATAATAATAATAATAATAATAATAATAATAATAATAATAATAATAAAATAATTATTATTATTATTATTATTATTATTATTATTATTATTATTATTATTATATTATTATTATTATTATTATTATTAGCCAACAAAAAGATGTGTAAACATTAGGACATAATTTGAATATATTGGAATTTATGCCCCTGTAGAAGGAAACGATTCAGAAACCATAGAATTTTATGATATTTTACAAGAAACCATTGACAAAGTAAATAAACAAGATTATCTCATAATTGCTGGTGATTTTAATGCAAGAGTCGGAAATCAACCGATAAGAGAATGCATTGGATCAGAAGGAGAACCAACTTGCAACAATAATGGTAAACTGCTAATAGATTTTTGCATATTCAATAATTTAAGAATCACAAACTCCTTCTTTAGACACAAGAAAATACACAAATATACATGGGCAGCAAGGGGATCAAAGTCTATAATAGATTATGTACTAATATAATAATATAAATTTAAAAAGTCTGTAAATGACACTAGAATATACAGAGGAAGTGAAATTGATAGTGACCATTTTCTTGTTGAAAGCAAAATAAAATTATATCACAAACACATCAGCACAAGAAAATACAAGCAGACAGTACAAAATAAGACACCAAAAAAGTTTAAAATTCACTTATTGGAAGACCAAAGTACACAAATATTATATCAAACTAGAATAAAGAATAAACTTAAAACAAGCACGGGCGATATTGAAGAGGACTGGATAAATCTAAAACAAGCAATCATGGAAGCAGCTTATGAGAGTCTCGGATATAAACAAATCAAAAACAAAAAGAGATTACGAACTTGGAATCCCGAATTAAAAGAAAATATTGAACAAAAGAAAAAAGCCTATAAAGTGTATTTACAAACTAAACAAGAGGAACATTATACAGAATATAAAAAACTCAGAGCTAAGGTTCGTAAATTGTCTAGAAAATACAGAAGGGATGATTGGGATAAATTTGTAAAATCCTTAGAACGTGATATTACAGGAGCACAAAGACAGGGATTTAAAATATTCAAAAAATTACAGATGGAAACAAAAGACAAAATTAATGTTAATCTGATACCAAAACAAGACTGGATTACTTACTACAAAAATCTTTGGTCAGAACCGAACACTCACACTGAAAAAATTACTTCGAATTTGACTTGTGAAAATGAAATAGAAAAACCAGACATAACAATGGACGAACTAGAAGAAGTTTTAAAGAAGGCCAAGAACAGGAAAAGTCCAGGTTTAGATGATTTAAATTTAGAACTTTTTAAGTATGGAGGAACTGCCTTGAAAGAGAAACTATTAGAACTTTTTAACAATATTTGGCATTGTCTTAATATTCCAACGGATTGGGAAACGGGTCTAGTAATTAATATACATAAAAAAGGTCAGAAAAACAAATGTGATAACTACCGAGGCATTACCTTACTCCCAACTGCATCTAAATTATATGCCAACATAATTAAAAATAAGTTATCAGTAAGTACTGAAACATTTTTGGAAGAAGAACAATGTGGATTTAGAAAAGGGAGGAGCACTATAGATGCAATATTTACCCTGCAACAAATTATGGAAAAAAGGAGAGAATTTAATCTCCCACTGTACATACTATTTATAGATTATGAAAAGGCATATGATAATGTAAACCGAGATAAACTTTGGCAGATACTGCATGAAGAACATATACACTCACATGTAATACGAGCCATACAAGCTTATATCAAAATTCTAAAATCAAAATTAAAATTACCAGATGGAGAAATTACAGAACACATAAACACAGGCAAAGGTGTTCGACAAGGATGTGGACTATCTCCACTCTTATTTAATATATATATTAACAGAATAGTGCAAGAATGGAAACAAACAGTAAACAGTGGAATTTCAATAACTAGGAATAAAATAATTCAAACAATATTATATGCTGATGATCAAATAATATTATCAGATTCCGAAGATAGCTTACAAATAGCAGCATATCAATTATTCAAAATTGCCAGCAAATATAATATGAAAATTTCCACATCAAAATCCAAAACAATGGCAATGTGTGGAAAAAACATACAACGGGTGAAAATTGAGATTGATGGAAAAATTATAGAACAAGTGTCAGATTTCTCTTACTTAGGAAGTGTATTTGCAGAGTATAAGAGTGACATTGATTCAAAATTACAAAAATATAATAAAATGAATGGGGTAATACGAAGACATTTTGGTAAACAGATGAGGACAGAGACAAAACTAAGATTACATAACGTCACATCAAAAGCTGCTCTAAAATACGGAAGTGAAATTTGGATTTTAAATAAAAGAAACTCTCATAAACTTCAAGTAAGCCAAATGCGCTTCTTACGATCATTGTTAGGAGTTATAATAGACTGGATCACCAAAGGAACACTACTATCAGAGGAAAACTTGGAGTAGCAAGTTTAAAATGAAGATATCCAAAATACCAACAAGAATGGAAAAATCATCTGAGAAGAATGGCAAGAAATAGACTTCCAAAATTGGCATTCCAATATACCCCAACTGGACATAGGGACCAAGGAAGACCAAAACATCGGTGGAAAGATCAAGACCATCTTCGCTAGGTTTACCGTACAGGCCACATGGCCTAAAACGAATTTGTTCATGATGATGATGATAATAATAATAATATTTTATATACAGAATTTTAATGTTTACACATCTTTTTGTGGCTAATAATAATAATAATAATAATAATAATAATAATAATAATAATAATAATAATAATAATAATAATAATATTTTATATACAGAATTTTAATGTTTACACATCTTTTTGTGGCTAATAATAATAATAATAATAATAATAATAATAATAATAATAATAATATTTTATATACAGAATTTTAATGTTTACACATCTTTTTGTGGCTAATAATAATAATAATAATAATAATAATAATAATAATAATAATAATATTTTATATACAGAATTTTAATGTTTTCACATCTTTTTGTGGCTAATAATAATAATAATAATAATAATAATGGCTTTATGAAGGCCTCGTCTACCATTCAACCATGTTAAAATAAGACAAACATTGTTCTTGCATCTAAATTACAATTAACGTATATGCATGTTACGTCTTCAATATAATTATTACTTATAAAATATTTTGATTCAATATAGAGTTAACGATTCAAACATAAAATGTACAAGATAGAAAAGTGAGATAAAATAAATTATTGATAACATAAAATAAATTTATTTGTCGAGCAAAATTAATTATTTAACAAAATGTATTTGTGTAAGCGTGACTTAAAAGTGCCAAGTGAGTGGTCCGACTTTGTTGGTTTACTAAATATATAATCAATTGAGTTGGTGTTTACTTGATGAAAATCCATATTTATTAATTAAATAAAAATAAAACGTAGTTTTATTTGATTTTCATATTTATTATAGAATTCAGTGACAGCTGTTTCGGTACACTGTACCTTCTTCAGACATGTTAACAAATTATGAATTGTGTTCCAACTGGTCTAAGCAACAATACAACAATATTTATTTAATTTTTTTAATTTAACAAAGGGGATTCATTCAAATCAAGTTCAGAATTAAACAGTTCTTTACTACTTTTAAATTTATTAATTTCGCCTCCAAAAGATCTAACTTCTTACCCTTACCCTCACAAATATGTAAAATTTCAAAATTTGGATCGAAACAATGATTAAATTGGAATAGGTGGTTAGCATATTTTGAATTTTCTAAATTTCTGTTTTATGCTCTCATGTGTTCCCTTATCCGAGAGATAAAAGGTCTACCAGTTTGTCCTATATAGACATTGCCACATGTGCCACATTTCAATTTAATTTAACATGTCTGAAGAAGGTACAGTGTACCGAAACAGCTGTCACTGAATTCTATAATAAATATGAAAATCAAATAAAACTACGTTTTATTTTTATTTAATTAATGCTAAATATATTTTTATTTATTTAGCAGGTTTTACAATGTTTCATAACATCTTGCTGCGCCCAATTAATTTATTTTAATTTTTCTCCACATCTCTCTGTCATTCCAATCTCCATCGTCGAATCCTGTTCCCCACATGCTGCTCAAAACACCATCAATGTACGTTATTTTTGGTCATCGTCTTCTTTTTCAACCAAGAGGTAGCAATATTCGTCTTGCGAATCTGTCTTCTGTCATTCTTTCTACATAATCATATCATTCTAAATGTTTGTTTTTCTATGATATCCACAATTTGAAGTTTGAACATTCTTCATCATCATCAGCAGCATCAAAGATTAAACCTCAGGGTCTGTTCCGATCTCATGTTAGAATTGGTCTGTCCATCTTTTACTGGGTCTTCCAACATTTCTTCGTCCTAGTGGTTTGTAACGAAGAATCCATTCTATTGATGTGGTCCATCCATTCATATCTATATTGTGCAATTATATCTAATAGTTTTATAAAATAAAATAAGTTAAAATACCTTCTTAGGTAAAATCCGTCGTCCTCAGCTTTCAAAATATGTGATCTTTATGCCTGTAGGCCTTTCAGGACATCCGCCCCATCTTCAGCAGTTCATTTTTCGCTACAGCATCAAACATCAACCTGGATGCTCTAGCGAAAAATGAACTGCTGAAGATGGGACGGATGTCCTGAAAGGCCTACAGGCATAAAGATCATATATTTTAAAAGTTGAGGACGACGGATTTTACCTCAGAAGGTATTTTAACTTATTTCATTTTATGACTCTCCACCTCAACGGTTTTAACAATGAATTTTATTAGTATTGAATCTAATAGTTTGAATATATTTAGTTATTTTTGTATATTATATTTTTGTTTTCGATCTGTTCTTGTACAGCCTGCCACACTAGTCAAAACCTAATTTATGACGTTTCTATTATTTGTTCCTGGTGTTTGTTTAAGACCCAGTGTTCTGATCCATATAGCAATGTTGGAACCGCCATTATTTTATAAAATTTTAAAATTGTCTCATTAAGCTTTGTTTAATTACTATCTACAATGGCGCAGCACAATGTTGAGCCATAGCTATGCTTGCTAGGAGTTATTAGACCAAATTACTTCTTACCTTATTTGCCCATAGATGTCATGAATGGAATGAGGTCAACACACCAACTCAATGAGACATCTAGCAGGCAACTAAGGTGTTACTAGGACGTTGAGGTTGGTAAATTTTGCTTAGAGACCTTTTTATTCAGGCTTAAGGATCTTTTACGACCCTGATTTTCTTCAGACTCGGGACCCACGGCTTAAAATCTCTCCCGGAGGAGAATTACTCCTTAGATTTTGCGTCCTAAAAAATCCATTCACTCTGGTCGTATTTGAACCCGCGACCCTCGGGACCAGAGGCAAGAGCCTAACAACTGGTCCACCGCGGCCACTGTTTCTTACTTTCTCTCTTCTAGAAATTCCAGCTAAACGCCTCCAAAATTCCATTTCTGCAGAATTTAATTTACTTACGGTTCTAGAATTTCATTCCCATGTTTCTGGACAGTGGGATTAAGTATGTATATACGCGTACATTATTTATTAAATTTTTTCTAACCAGTTTGATTGGGAGGAAACAAAAATTGCGGCCCCTAAAGTAACTTTTCCATGTTGGATTCCAGGAAAACATCCGTTTCTAACGGTCCGATATTGCTGACTAACAAAATCGATATTCTCTTTCTTATTCAAATGTTACATGTCAAGATTCGTTGCGAAAAAAAAAATATGCCACCTTCAGTGCTGTTTTTAAATTTCGATTTTCTAGTAAACTACTGTTGGCCGCGGTGGTCTAGTCGTTATGTTCCTTACCTCTAGTCTCGAGGGTCGCGGGTTCAAACTCAGTCGCAGTTGATAGTTTTTCTTAATTAACTAACTAACTCACTGGCACTATCGAACCCGTAGGTTTATGGCCGCGCGGACGTAATCTTTCCATACATTCTTATCCTCAGCTAATGTTTTTTAATAATTCCCTGTATAATCTACTTCCCTCAAATCATAGTTAATGTTATTCTCCCACCTCATTCTAGGTCTACCAATAGGCCGTTTTCCCTCTGGTTTTACTACAAGAAGCTTCCATATGCACATTTCATTCCGCATTCGTGCCACATGTCCTGCCCATCGCAGTCTACGAGACTTAACTGTTCTTATTATACCTGACTTCCTATAAAGACCATGTAGTTCACTATTATGTAGTCTTCTCCATTCACCTGTCTGTTCATTTCTCTTTGGTAAAAATCTTCCTAAGAACTTTATTCTCAAATACTCGTAATTTTCTTTCCTCCCTTAAATAAGAGTCCATGTTTCACATCCATATAATATAACTGGTAGAATAATAGTTTTATATATTTTTAATTTAACGTTTTTTGAAAGGAATTGGGACCTGAAGAGTCTCTAAAATGAATAATAGCACACAAGGAAAATCCAAGGAACAAGTCCTTCGGAGAATTATAAGCTGTGGGTCTCGAGATTGAAAATTTTCAGATCTGAATAAGAGGCATCTAACCAAAATTGACCAACCTTCATCATCATCCAAGTAATACGTCAGTTGGCAATATGTTGTCTCATTGAGTCACATCCCATGCATGACATCTGTAAGGAAATAAGCGCATCTAAGCTAGTTTGGTTCAGAAACTCCTAACAAGGGAGAGGCTAAACTCAAATGTCAGTAAATAAATAATAAATAAACTCCTACTCCAAGTGGTTTGAATTTAATGATATTTGAGAATATATTTTTCATTTCAATGGATTGTACTGAGTTCAGTTTCAAAAATTACGGACGATAGAACAATTTTTATATTTTCCCTTCAGGCTAATCCCTATTCTAGTTGTCCGATTTTTTAAATAACGAACTGGATTTTATTTTCCTTAGTTGATTGCTATATACTGAGTTTAGTCACAAGAAAAATGGTCGCTAGAGAATTAACAGAAACACGCATACATATATACAGGACTATGTCTTCTATCATGATTACTTTCAGTATGTAGTAAGTAGGATCAGAATGTACGGAATGTGGATGAATGTAGATATGTATTATTTTGATTTAGTGCAGACATAGATTTTGCTTATATGTAGCCTGTTATTGTTTTTTGATACAGGTGTATTTGTAGGTATTTGTTTATATTATTAGTTTTATTTTTTTTATTCATGGAAAAATAATGCACGTACGGCCAAGCAGGCCCGTGCGCAATGTAAATGCATATGTATTTTCTTTATTCTGAAAAAAGGCAATAAATTTCATATTCTATTCTAAAAAAAAAAAAAGTAGGATCAGAAAATATACTTTTTTTATATTTTCAGGGGAAAAATACCAGTGACTTCATTTCTTCATAATTCGTTTCTTCGTCTTCGACTTTCCCCAACTTATAGGTTTAGCCGTCTTGAATTTCAATTTATTTCTATCATTTCAACCTCCTTCTTCTAAATTCCTATCATCCATTATAGTTCTGACATAGGTTTTCCATTTCCATCTTCGTTTGCCACATTTACTTCTTCCAGGGAGTGACTATTGGTACATATTTTTGACCATCTTTCATCTTCCATATTTTGTACATGGCCATACCATTTAAGAGTTTGATTTTCAATCCTCTTATGAACAGACGTGATGACATTCATTTCTCTCCAAAGGAATTCATTTCTTATTTTATCCTGTCTTCATTTTTGAAGGCTTCTTCTAAGATAATCAAATTCAACTGTTCTAATTTTATTATTTTGTAATTCCGTCAAAGACGTCACGTAGAATAACAGTTTTATATATTTTAAGCTTAACGTTTTATGAAAGGAGTTGGGACATCAAAAGTCTCTGCAATGCATAATAGCATGCATTTCCAGAATTGAGCATATGTTTAATTTCTTTGTGCATCGCATTCCTATTTGTGATTATTGTTCCTAGGTATTTGAATTCAGCCACTTCCTCAAAATTTCCCTCATTTGTCATTAGCTGTCCATTTCCATTATATACTGAATTTCTACGTGTGACCATATATTTAGTTTTACTGATATTTACTTCCAGTCCTAATTTCTTAGTGTTACTCAATAGTGTGTGCGTGTTGGCCTTTAGTATCTCCTCGCTATCGGCCAGTAGTACTACATCATCAGCATAAACTAACAGCTTCCAAATGTAAATGTCATTAATGAACAATAGCTCCGAGAAGCCAACAACTATTGAAAAGATTCTGTTTCTGACTAGCGCATGGCAGTACAGGGTATCAATCTTAATTTCATTTTTTTAAAGTGGTAATAAAATGTATTGACATTTTTTCGAAAGAAAGGATATACATTTTCATTTACGTTCCGCACGGGCCTGTTTGGCCGTACAAGCACATTCTGTTCCTTGAATAAAAACACGTACATGGTTTCACACTTACACCCATATGTAAAAAGGCATAAAACAATGAATATATGTATTAGGGTTATAACGTTTTGGACTTCTGTGAAATAAAATATTTCCTGTGCAATGAATGGGTGAACGTTTGCTTAAATCCATGGAAAAGGCCTTTATTTCTCTGAGCTTCAAGAAAAGGTCACCCCCAATTCAATATTTAGTTTCACAATATTTCTAAAGTTTCTATTAATCTACTTAATAAATATATTGTGTAGTATTGATATATAATGATGTGCAGTGCTCATAATCATTACATTTGGTATCTTTGATCACTAGTGAATGGAAACAATAGCTTGTTTTCATTTACTGGGAACACATGATGTCACACAAGAAAAGTTATAACACCACTCAGAAAAATAAAGGAACCTGGACGAATAATCTAGTGAGATTTCAGCAGTTACATAGAAGAAGACTAAATGCGCCTACAGTAGATTCTTTACTAGAAGAATACTGCAAGATGCCTCTTCAACTTCAAATTTTGGAAGGTATCAGTTTCTTGGAGCAGAAATCAAAGGAAGAAATGAGAGAGTAGCGAAAATATCTAAAGAAGTTACAAATTTGTGGCGAAATAAACTTAATTCTCCCCATGTGTCAAATCAAGTGATGCATACAAAGCTCCATAGAGTAGTGAAGACTTACGATGAATGTGAAAGGAATGTGTGACCAGCTTTTTGATATTACAAAAGTAAATGGTCAATAGTTATGTACTGAAGACAAAAGATTGTACCAACTACAATTAGAAAGCAAAGTAGAGGTTGGTTATTGAACAAGTAAAGTAGCACGAAAGGAGACAATTCACCCTTCAAAGTGGCAGAAACTCCCTGCAGAATCAATTTCAAAAAGTGTTCTTGTCAGATTGCAAAAAAAAGAAAACTTAGCAGAAAATGGTGTTGTTATACCTCAATTTATCGGTTGTCAGCATCACATTCTGGTCAGAATACTACGTGTAGGGATGGATCAAGAACTTGCTGAGGATACCAAGTCTGCAAACATTGAATATCCATTTGTATCTAAATTGGTAGACGAATATGAGGGGCTAAAATCACAATTTGTGAATGGAAAAGAAGATATCCTCGATAAATCGGGTGCAGAAATGATATGAAGTTCCTGTACCATCTAACACGTGCGTTTATATTCTTTGAGGAAAAAAGACACTTTCGTTCATTGGGTTCCACATAATTCCAAACATTAGTAATGAAGGATGGAATTCAAGAGCTATTCGTGCTCTACTTGCATGTGTACGTATTCCTACTACAAGATTTATTTAATTTGACTGGACAGACAATTGTTTAGTAATCAGATGTACAACATGAATGACTTCAAGAACTTGTCGAACATCTTAAGGCCTTTTAAAAAAGCACTGCAGTCATTTGAAAATAATTGGAAAAAGGAGCCATCTACATTGAGTATACCAAGAAGTAATCAGTGTGCCGAACTTGCAATTAAAGTCATGCAAACAATTATATGCTTTCTGTAGAAATAAAGACAAACTGCATCTCCGATTCTTTGTAAGCGATCAACAATAATATTCAATGATTGTACATGTGGTTGAACACTTTTATCTCTTTTTTTTGTTTGTATTACAGTATATACAGGGTGTTTCAAAATTATCAGCCAGTAGTGAATTAATTTCGGGTGACGTTTTTTAAAGAAATATTAAAATGACTTGTCTTTTCTTCGTACAGAGGTAAAAGTTCATCAGATTACGATACAGGAAAGTGAGGTTGTAAAAAACGTTATAACCCCAATATATATATATATATATATATATAGAGAGAGAGAGAGAGAGAGAGAGAGAGTCAACGTCTACTGTACATACACAATACTCATACATAAAAATACCTGGTATGTAACTTAGATATAAAAAATATAAAAATAGTATCTCACTTTGAACAATAATAGAAAAAGTTGCTAGAGAACAATTTAAAAAAGAAAACACACACACACACACACACACCAACATTCACAATCTCACCCACACTAACACACACACACATGCATACACGCATGCTTACCACACCCCCAAATATAGCAAATACACTAGAAGGATATACAATTAAAACCACTTACTGTACAGTATAATACAAATTAAAGGTAGGAAATTTTTGGGGAAGTGAACATAATATCAAAAATCATAATAGACAAGAAACCTCTGGAACAAGTAACAAATTTGAATTACTTGGGTTGTAATTTTACCATACACACAAAAACTGAAAGAGACGTAAATATGAAACTCTCAAGATTCCAAATGATACGTGGAACAATACATAGAACATTAAAGAACAAAACAAGAAAATATACTAGATTGAAGTTTTATAAAACATTGGCTGTTCCTGCATTACTTTAAGGGAGTGAAACTTGGGTAATGACCAAAAAATTACAACGTAGAATACAAAGCGTAGAAATGAACTTCCTTAGAAGAACAAAAGGCTGCACAAGAATGGATCGGATAAAGAACGAACATATAAGAACATAGTAAAATATATATATCCATTGAATAATAAAATCAAAGAATATAGATATAAATGGTTTAGCCATACAGAAAGAATGAATGTAACAAGATTACCAAAAGCAGCATTTAACTACAAGCCAAGGGGTTCAAGGAATGTAGGAAGGCCAGTGAAAACATGGACAGAACAACTATGAGGCGGAACAGGCAATTTGCCTAGCAGGTGAAGTGAAGAAGAAGAAGAAAAATATAGACAGGAAACAAATATATTGAAGTTCCGGAAATACTTTACAACATGTGACGGAAAAAAATCCAATCATACACCATACGCATGCGCCAACAAACGCAAAGCAGTTTTCACTATGGAATAAGTGGATGCAGCCAACATATAGACACGATATTTAATGAACCAAAACCTAACCTAAAGCAATTCAATTGACATAAGTTGTGAAAGACCAACCTAAAAGCTAACCTAACGCAATTTAAGCACTATAAACCTGTGGAAAAAATGCAACGCCCAAAAATAAATAGTAACTTCTGAAAGTCTGATATGTATGTGCAGCCTACAGTTAATTAGTACACACTCTATGTTGCCTGTACTGGAACACGTCTTTATTGTTGCATAGAATATTCGTTAAAATCAATATGGCTGCCACGTCTTCATGCTACATTCATACATAGCGATTCTACCCGAGGACAGGTCTTTCACTGCAATCATAGCATTTTCAAGCTATAATTTGCAGCTTTACTATGGATTTATAGGTGTGGTAGCTTCCCGTTCTTTCCTCATATGTAGTTAAATATCATAGAAAAATATATTGAAATAATTATTAGAAAAAATGTAAAATTCATTGTACATGGTGGGAAATAATTTGAAAAATAAAACCGTAAGAATGAAATTCGACAGGATTTTACATAGGAATTAAAAGGAAAAAAGTCGCTTCATAGGTTGATAAGTTTAGCCGAAGTTCCTATTATTAATGATACATATTCCCTCTGTGATCTCCAATTTTGGTATCCCTCAATTTCCTTACTGTGTTCAAAAAATTGCATGTTTTCACTTCACTCTCGATCCATCCTAAAAGATCCCAACATTTTCCTCTCCCACGATCCGACTGAGAAATCTCTCCGACAGCAATTGTAATCTAAGTTGCTCTATCTCTCTAAAAATGTTATAATTTGTTGCCATTTTCCTGCTCTTTGTACAGAGGACATAATTCAATTCCTTCTTCGCTTTAATTTAAATTTGCTAAACCGTATTTTATAACGCAATTGATTTCCCAAGGCAGAAATAACAATTTTTGAAACGTCATAATAAATATAAATATGGTATATGTAACTGGAATCGAACGCGGATCCCTGAGAAGCTAGTTGGACACGCTAACTGTTAAACTGAAGACCCGGCCATAATTTTATTGAATATATGTTTAATATTTAGTTCTTAAACAATTTTCTAGTGTTGTATTTCCTTCGAAAATATCAAAACTCTTTGAAATGATTTATTGCTCAATAACAGTTTTATAGATTTGAGACAAATGACTGTAGCTATGATTAAATGGCGTAAAACCAATTCGGCTGTTATGACTGGGTTCATATTTACGATTGAATTGTAAAATAGTACGTCAAACGATTTAAACTAACTCTAAATATCTGGGAAATAACGCAACAACCCGTAAAAGTCCTCCCACGCTCAACGTCCTCCATTCTAACATCTGGCAGCTTTTACAGTGCAAATTTCCCTGTCTCCATTGTTAAAGTTCCCATCCCGACGCTCTTTATTGAACATATTCGTGACAGCAGTGAAAGCTATTCTTAAAAGTACACATTTAATCCATCTGAAAGCTCCCTTCATGCTTTTTAAAATTGTCTAAGAGAAAGTAAAGTTCTGCACTAACATATTCTATTGATTTTTTCCCTAAATGCCCCAAGTTGTCATTTCGACATTTCTGGTGTTCTCTGCAGGCATGACGTATTTCTAACCAACTTCTGAGGTTGGGGCGCCTGCAAGGCGGAGTTACACTGTCCCGATGATATGAGAGTTGATGATGATGGTAATGATGCACAAGGAGAGGCCTTAAAACTTAAGCTAATTAGGCGAATATGATATTGATGATAATGATAGCCAAATGGTGTTCGGGAACCGTTTGGGCCTTAAAGTTTCCACACATTTACCTTACAGGTGAAGAAAAATCCCGAAAAAAAACCTCACCCAGGAAACTTGTCCCGACAGGGGATCGAACTTGGGCACGCTGCGTGACAAGGCAGAACACTACCTCGAGACCACAGCTGTGGATTGAATAAATCTCGTAATATACTTTAAATTATTATATGCTAGTCGACCGCTCTGGTATCGAGGTGGCGTGCTGCCTTGTCACGTAGAGGGCCCGAGTTCGATCCCCGGTCGGGATAAGTTTCCTGGGTGAGTTTTTCCGGGTTTTTCTTCGTCTGTAAGACAAATGTCAGGAAAATGTAAGACTCTAACTAAACTAAACTCCACGCGCGACAGGCCTAGGGTGCCCTTAACCCAGCCGGCTGCTGACCTCACATTTGCTAATCACAGAGGTAGACGATCATGTAGCCAGCGTAGGAGTGACATGTGGTGAGCATGTCGGGTCCCCCAGTCATTATAGCTGGTTTTTCTCAACCTGGAGTCACTACTTACTGTAGCTACCCAAACTCCTCATGGTGCTGGTTGAGCACCGGTCCCATACTGGCCGAAATCCCATAAGAAAAAATAGCTTCCCCCATTGGAACTCGAACCAGCACAAGTCTCGTAGCTCTGCGACAAGGCATATTACATTAACCACTCGGCTACGGCGCGGGTCTTTCAGGCCCAAACGTCCCAAACATCATCTGACTATTACCATCTTCATCATGTTCATCTCATTAGACTATATTTAGTTCAAGTCTCTCCTGGCGTATCATTACCATCACAATCACCTATTATATATCATCGGTGCACCGTAGCTCCGCCTTCCAACCTCAGAAGTGGATTGCAATAACGCCAAAGCCAGAAGAGAATACCAGAATGTTGAAATGACAAACTAGTGGCATTGAATATATCATTATAGCAACTTCCGGTATCAAAATACACCGTTGTCTCATCATCCCAAAAAAATTAAAAAGTTTGAAAAACACTTTTATCAAAGGGTTCCAATTCGTGTGTTGTATTGGACGTCAAGCAATAGAGGAACTTCGGGTAATTGGAGCACTATTTTGAATTTGTTTTTTTTTTCTTCTTTTAATTAAGATATTTCAATTTTGTTTAATTACAGTTATTATCCTTAGTGTTGTAACTATTAAATAGCATTGTTATTTTATACAAATATGGAAACATCTTCACAATTAATAAACTGTTTTACATTATTAATTAAATAAAAATAAAACATAGTTTTATTTGATTTTCATATTTATTATATAATTCAGTGACAGCTGTTTCGGTACACTGTACCTTCTTCAGACATGTTAACAAATTATGAATTGTGTTCCAACTGATCAAAGCAACAATACAACAATATTTATTTAAATTTTTAAATTTAACAAGGGGATTCATTCAAATCAAGTTGAGAATTTAACAGTTTTTTACTACTTTTAAATTTATTAATTTCTACAGCCTCCAAAAGATCTAACTTCTTACCCTTATCACAAATATGTAAAATTTCAAAATTTGGATCGAAACAGTGATTAAATTGGAATAGGTGGTTAGCATATTTTGAATTTTCTAAATTTCTGTTATATGCTCTCATGTATTCCTTTATCCGAGAGATAAAAGGTCTACCAGTTTGTCCTATATAGACATTATCACATGTGCCACACTTCAATTTATATACACCTGATAATTTTTCTTTTTTTTGTTTTGGTTTTATTGTTTTTATTATATTTTGTAGAGTTTTATTAGTTTTAAATGCCACATTAATGTTCAACTTTTTAAAGTGTTTAGATATTTTATTTGAAAGTGGGCCTATGTATGACATTACGGCATATTTCTTTGTTTTCTTTGGGTAAAGGAAAAACTTTCTTAATTGCTTTTTTGTAATGAACCTTCTTAATTAAACATTCTATAATTTCAGGGTCGTAGCCATTATTACATTACAAGAAAAAGTCCACTTTAACCTCCATATTCCGGTAAAGTAAACCCCAGAGTCCATCCTAGCCTTCAGACTATTTTAAGTTTATTTACTCCATTAATTTATACAGACAGGCACAAATTTATCTGAAAGTAGGCTATTTATGGCTGATCGTAATTTTAAAAAATACGTTGATATTTATTTAATGTTTTAAAAAATGTTCGTTGATTATAGCATCCACGCATCATTCATCTGCAGACAGCGACGGTCTTTGGGTTTAGGTAAAATTACAAGGATATTAAATAAAATTAATTAAATGTGTGGCTTTTAGGTGTAGCACCCTTATTGATAAAATATACGTATTTGTGTAAAGTGGTCTCAGCTAACTTTAACCGCCTCATGGAGGGTCTACATTAACAGAATTCCTTTATCTTTAAATAACTTAAACAGCAGCCATGTCGCATAATATCAAACCACACCCGTCTGCATATTAAGGCAGCATCTACATAATATAATATATTTAGGAGATTTTTCAACATTTGCAGTATTCAACAACGGAAATTAAGAATTAATTCTTAGCTTGAAAAACTTTTCTTGCTGAAATTTAATCCGGCCTTTGCTTTGAGATTAATCAGTAATAATAAATGTCCCCTGACCGCGTTACCAGCGCTGCGCAGGGTAAGGATAATGACAGGGCTGCTGTCTGAGAGCATCTATCCATGCTCCTCTAAGTATTAACCCCTTTAGTGAGGGTTGCTGCTTCCGCCCCTTGAGCCGTTGTGATGATCGCCTGATATCACGTCGCCTCGTAGACCTTTGCAGACTTCTTGGTCGAAGTCAACCTTCTGGCAGACGTCTCCCACCTTGCGGACTATTCTTAGTTTCCTCTCGCCTCTATACAATCGTCAAGTTAGCAAAGCTAAACTTCCCCGATTTGGTCGACTGGTTCATTGAGTACTTGGCGCCCCCACCACGGCGACGTGAATAAGACTAGAAAAGAAACTATTTTGAAGTTTTACAAAGTATTGGCATCTCTTATCTATGCATGCGAAACCTTGACATTAACAAAGGCAGATAGTAAACAAATAGAGGCTGCTGAAATGAAGATTTTGAGAGCAAAGGACCGATAAAAAGAAGAACGAAGATATAAGAACAGACCTTAATATATTTAATCTCTCTGAAAGAATAAAATATTATCAAAATGCTTATCTTCAGCATGTATTACAAATGAATGAAGAGTGCATACCAAGAAGAATGTATAATTATAAACCAAAAGGGAGAAGAATGTTGGGAAGACCATTGAAGAGATGGAAGGACCAATTCGACCTATAATGAGATCGGAACAGGCCATTGGACTTAATCCTTGTTGTTGTTGTTGATGATGATGATGAAAAACTTTTAAATGGTCCTTTTCATAAATGTCACAAATAAACCATTCTTCGCACAAACAATAAAATAAACTGGCCTTGAACACATCAAAGTTGATGAGGGGAAGAAATTAAAATATTTTCTATTCCAGGGCAGCACCAATTAAAAAAAATATATTAAGAGTTCCACACTCAAATAGATGGTTCCACATTATCCGAACGTCCTCTAAATACAATAGAAATTTACCTTTGAATGGGGCAGATATGTTCTGGAAGGGGTACACTTGTGAAAATAAGTGTAGTATTATTTTTTTTTTAATTTAATGGCGTCATTAACACCTCAGGCCATTAGAAGTGTGATAATTCAAATATGAGCGTAAAAGGACAGATATATTTTATTATTTCAGACTTGAGGTTGTTTTACACGCCATTAATCTAAGACATGTTACACACAGCTTTAATTCCCTTCCGAAAGAAGTCATTCTCAAGATCCTTACAACTTTGAAATTTCATCGACCCAGGTCGGGTTTGAACCCGCGAACCTGGGAGACAGAGTTAATCAAGGTAACAACTAAACGATTGAAAACGACTTTCAGAAACTATTGATGAGAGTTAATGAAATCCAATTGAAAGAACTGAAACTAAGATTTAGGCATTGAGGCTCGCTAACCAGTTGACTCCCTGTATTCTCTTCTGTTTAACAGAAACTAATTGAGTTGACATTGCCTTTTCGTAGCTATTGTGTCCAAGATTTATTATTATTTATTAAACAGTTTGATAATAATTAATAAAGAAGAAAAATCCAAAAATTATTTAACATCCAAGCAAAGAGAAAACATATATAAATTATACGAATTTTCTGTTCTAAAAAAAAACAAAAATACGTGTACGTAAAATAAAACCAATGATATTCTGATTAATTTTTCGTGAAATAATACATATACCTATAAAAAATATCCTGAAAAATATAAATTTAACTGATTTACAAAAAAATGTTTTGAAAGGAAAGCTCTTTTTTTTTCTTTTTTCATTTCATTACATACAGTTATAAAAACGTATCATAAACATCGAACTTCAAGCTAAATATCTTTATCATAACTCATAAGTAATGTAACGAGTGATTTCCTAATTTATCTAGAGGATTTGGAAATCAAGAGAGACATTTGTTAGGCCCATTTAACTAATAGAATTAAGCTGTTTACTCAAAAGTTATTATTTAAATATAGTTCCAATATTTTAAAATATTTATATATTTAATATGTCCAGCGCTGTGGTCTCGAGGTAGCGTGCTGCCTTGTCACGCAGCGGGCCCGGGTTCGATCCCGGTTGGGGCAGTTTTTCTGGGTGAAGTTTTTATCGGGATTTTTCCTCACCTGTAAGACAAATGCCAGGAAAACTTTAAGGCCCAAACGGTCCCCGAAATCATATGGCCATCATCATCATCCTTATCATTATCGTCATCATCACCATCATTATTCACCGGTGTGGAAAGCAACGGGAAGCTACCACACCAACAATTCCCTAGTAAAGCTGCAAGCATAGCATGAAAATGCTATGATTGCAGTGAAGGACCTGCCTTCGGGCAGAATTACTGTGGATAGATGGATATATTTAATGTAAAAGGCTATTTTTGAAAACAAATCAGAAATGTGAGGTTATGTTTCATTTGTTTATTCACTGCAACTAGATCATTTTATTTATTGCCAAATAGGATTGCAATGTTGTAAGAATGCACTCTAGTGGGGAAACAATGAAACACATTAAACTGTATATTATAACCAATATTGTAGGTTATTAATTTATTTGTTTAGTAAAGAACTAAAAAAAATCATTATTTAAAAACACATTTATTGAACACACAATTAAAAAAAAGTGTAGTTCGAAGGATTATGTACATTTTTTGCTGAATTCAGTGTATTTGCTGGAGTCACTGCAAAATAGTGCTAAGACATGTTCAGAATATTAAAAAGGAGGAGCTTTCTTTATCACAAAACCAGGAGCTGGTAAAGAGAATTTGATAAAGAGCGAGGTAAAACACGACTGTCGTTGGTTGTAAAACATATTTATAATTAATTTAAACGTGATTGGCCATTGACACCCATTTGAGGCATGAGTTAGTCATTAAAACATAACATTTGTATCACTTGTAAAATGGGTTAAAATGTTAAATAATAATATAAGTGGGTCTAACTTTGTTATAATTAACAAAGTTTTTGAACAAAAATCAATTATAATTGAGGAAGACGGAAATAAAAAGATGCATTATTATTTAACAATAATAATAATAATAATAATAATAATAATAATAATAATAATAATAATAATAATGATGATGATTTATTTTAGCTGGCAGAGTTAAGGCCATAAGGTGTTCTCTTCCACTCAACCAGCGAATAGTAAAATTATATAAAAATTACGTACATATTACAATTTTAAGATATTAAAATACAGACTAAACAAAATACAATGATGATGTGATCTAATACTAGCTAATACCAACAAAAACATAGAATATAATAAAATTAAAATGATATAAAATAAAGTAAGTAGCTTCCTATATGATTATTAATGGAATGCTCTGTATAGTTGTCAGGCAGTTAATGTTTTCATTGTGTCGAACTTAAGATATCAGTTAATTTGGATTTAAATATTGATTTAAAGAAAATATAATACGTAACCTGAATTGTTCTTCTTCTTCTTCCTTCCAAGTATTAGGCCAAGGCCTGTTACGATCCTATAGAAAATTCCTGGGAAATTCTCGTATAAGACTTGAAAGCATAATAATAGTCCCTTCGATTGGTTGCTGGCCAAAGGAAGGCAAGACCAGTGATGGGGATGCCATCTTATAGCCTCTGGTCAGGCTTTTCTGGAGAAGAAAAGAAAATAAAGGAAACATGAAATGGAAGAAAGGAAAGACACCCTAGCCCTCGGATGCCCTAATAGCGTCGGGGTCGAAATAACAAGAGTTAACCAAGAGAGGTTAGATAGTAAAGTTAAAAGAGTGCAAAACACAAGTAAGTGGAAGAAATGTTTTGCACAGCTTGGGCACCTTGTGGTCGCCATCCACATATCCCCTAGATGAGGACCCCTGAGGATTTGTTAATAATTAATATATGTTATTAAATGTATACAGGAAAGATGAATCAATCTTTGCCTCTGTTGGGTCCGGGCAAAGAACAATAGATGGCACTGACATTTATGATCTGGACGCCACTATGAGGATAGCTAAATATATTAGTAGATTCTCTAGGCCAGTAAAGATCCACTTCTGGATGCAGAGATCTACCTAACGACAAAACAAAATGCCTGTAAACTAAGTGACTGGGCAGACTATATCAGTTAATAGGTCCACTTGTCTCTTCACAGTGTATTGTTTTTTTTTTATTATTGGGAATATTCCACACTAGAGTAGTTCTCCTTCAAAGCAAAGTGACTTGTCGCCAGAGACCTCTGTCTAATGCGTTTTCTTCCCCAAGGCCCCTTGATTCCATACATCTTACTTCATATTCTCTTGGTCTGCCTCTTCCCTTCCTTCCTCTAGACTATCTTTTAAGGACCTTCTTTGGTATTCTATCATGTTGTACTCGTGAAGTGTACATACCACCTCAAACACCTTTCTGATTGTTTTACAAGTATATTCCTTTCCACTTGCTTGTAGTCCAAGATGCGGCTGCAAGACTACTACGTTCATCGAGTGGATGAATACATTTTTGCTGAGTTGCCTACCAAAACTCGGCCGCCAGCATGTTTAATTAAAATATACTGTAATTCATGTATTTAAATAACTAATGTTAAAGTAAGCAGACTTGCTCCCTATATTGATGACATTCTAGGAGATCATCAATGTGCATTTAGAAGAAACAGGTCTACAACAGATCAGATTTTTAGTATAAGACAGATTTTAGAAAAGAAATGGGAATACAATGGTACTGTACATCAACTATATGTAGACTTCAAAAAAGCATATGATTCAATTAAGAGGGAGAAGTTATATAGTATCCTGCTGGAGTTCGGAATTCCCAAAAAGTTAGTTAGACTTATACGAATGTGTCTAAATGGCTCAACGAGTAGGGTGCGTGTAGGCAAACAGTTTTCAGACACTTTTGAAATCCAGAATGGGTTGAAGCAAGGAGATGCACTATCTCCTCTACTATTTAATTTTGTACTAGAGCATGCCATTAAATCTTTAGAGAATAAGGAAGGCTTACAACTGAATGGTATTAATAAGCTGTTAGTTTATGCTGATGATGTGGTACTACTGGCCGATAGCGAGGAGATACTAAAGGCCAACACGCACACACTATTGAGTTACACTAAGAAATTAGGACTGGAAGTAAATATCAGTAAAACTAAATATATGGTCACACGTAGAAATACATTATATAATGGAAATGGACAGCTAATGACAAATGAGGGAAATTTTGAGGAATTGGCTGAATTCAAATACCTAGGAACAATAATCACAAATAGGAATGAGATGCACAAAGAAATTAAACATAGGCTCAATTCTGGAAATGCATGCTATTATGCATTGCAGAGACTTTTGATGTCCCAACTCCTTTCAAAAAACGTTAAGCTGAAAATATATAAAACTATTATTCTACCAGTTATATTATATGGGTGCGAAACATGGACTCTTACTTTAAGGGAGGAAAGGAGATTACGAGTATTTGAGAATAAAGTTCTTAGGAAAATTTTTGGACCAAAGAGAGATGAACAGACAGGTGAATGGAGAAGACTACATAACAATGAACTACATGGTCTTTATAGGAAGCCAGATATAATAAGAACTGTTAAGTCCCGTAGACTGCGATGGGCAGGACATGTTGCGCGTATGGGGAATGAAAGACTTGCATGGAAACTTCTTGTAGGAAAGCCAGAAGGAAAACGCCCAGTTGGTAGACCAAGAATGAGGTGGGAGAACAACATTAACTATGATTTGAGGGAAGTAGATTATACAGGGAATGATTGGAAAGCATTAGCTCAGGATAGGGATGTATGGAGAGCTTATGTCCGCGCGGCCATGAACCTACGGGTTCGATAGTGCCAGTGAGTAAGTAAGTAAGTAAAATACCCTATAATGGGGTATAAATATAGATACACTATTTTTTCAGGCAATATGAGCATTATTAAAATAATATATATTTAAATCTGGGTTCCCCGTATTAGTTGTCACATAAATATTTATTTTATAAACTTCTTATGTTTTATGAACCTTGCCAAATGGAGTAGCGATTTATTGTATTATTATTCTAACAAATCTGGAATTGTTCTGGCATAGACATTAGTCCCGCGCCGTAGCCGAGCGGTTAAGGTAGGAAGCCTTGGCGCAGAGCTACGGGACTTGCGCTGGTTCGAGTCTCCATGGGGGAAGAAATTTTCTCATGGTATTTCGGCCAGTATGGGACCGATGCCCACCCAGCATCGTGAGGCAATTGGGTAGCTACAATAAGTAGCTGCTCCAGGTTGAGGAACCAGCTATAACGGCTGGGGGCTCGACATGCTAACCACATGTCACCCCTACACTGGCTGTTGATCATCTACCTCTGTGATTGACACATGTGGATGTGAAGGGCCAGCAGCAGGCTGGTAAAAGGGCAACCGCTGAAAAGTGGAAATACCCTCAATCGGATAGACATTCTTAACTACATAAGATAATTTTGACTAATAATGGCAACTTCGTTATACATTAAAAAAATACATACCGGTATTTAAAAATGATATTGGCGGTCATTTCTCTGATACTTTTGAATTCTCAGGAACAAAATGTGGATTAACTCATAAGTGCACAACAATTAAATGTACATAAATATTTTTGTATTCATTAAGGGAAATGGATTTTTGGAGGCGGTCGACAAGAATTTCAAGAAGGGATAAGGTCCGAAACAGCACAATAAGGGAAATTATGCAAGTTGAAAAATACATATTAGGAAAAATAGAAGAAAAACGTTTCAAATATTATGGACGCCTCATAAAAATGGAAGAAGAGAGAATACCAAAGAAGATTCTTAATTGAAAAGCTAACGGAAGAAGTTCATTTTAAGGGAGGAAAGGAGATTACGAGTATATGAGAATAAAGTTCTTAGGAAAATTTTTGGACCAAAGAGAGATGAACAGACAGGTGAATGGAGAAGACCACATAACAATGAACTACATGGTATTTATAGGAAGCCAGATATAATAAGAACAGTTAAGTCTTGTAGACTGCGATGGGCAGGACATGTTGCGCGTATGGGGAATGAAAGACGTGCATGGAAGCTTCTTATAGGAACGCCAGAGGGAAAACGCCCAGTTGGTAGGCCAAGAATGAGGTGGGAGAACAACATTAACTATGATTTAAGGGAAGTAGATTATACAGGGAATGATTGGAAAGCATTAGCTGGATAAGGATGTACGGAGAGCTTATGTCCACGCGGCCATGAACCTACGGGTTCGATAGTGCCAGTGAGTAAGTAAGTAAGTAACGGAAGAAGTGGAAGAGGCAGGCCTACAGAACGATGGATGGATGGAGTGAAGAGAAGTATGGAAGCTAAAGATTTGAGAGAAGATGATGTTTTAGACAGGAACCTCTGGTGACAGATCACTTTGGGTTCAAGGAGAAACACTGCATTGTGGATGATTCCTAAATAACATAAAATCATTAAGGGAATTAAAAACAAAACATTAAAATAAACAGAATGAAATCTGCTCAATGTTTCCTAAGAATTTTGAAATACTGACATAGAATCGTGATGGTAATATGTTTCGTGTGAGAAAATTCACTAAGTCAATAATTTTAACGATAGATGTCGCATGAAATCCGTTGGTCATTCTGAAATATCTGCTTTAACGATGTGACCTAAGCATTTGGTCACGGAATACGGCGTTTATTTGCGAGATGAAAATATACGTGCTGTGGTCGAGATTAAACTTAAGTTATCCTCGTCTTCGCTAGTCTAGTTTCTCATCCAATCACTTCTCTTTTTTATTATTCTCAGTGACTTCTCTTACGCACGAATATTTTTTTCTTTCCTCTTGGCTCCCTAAGGGCTGAATCTAATACCGGATTTTATATTCCATCGTTCATATTGTTTGATTGAGTCTTGTATTCAGTATTCTAGATATTTCTTCAGGGGAAGACGTCCTAGATCATACTCATGAGATATTAAAAATAGATTTCAGAATATTTTATTAATCTTTTAGTCTGATTTTTAACTTTCATGTATTCAGAATAATACATTTATCAAGTAAGTTGTCTCAGATGGTGTATTTTCATCTCTGTGTATACATTTAACATTTCCGATAACTCTTCAACTCTTTTACGACACACAACGTATGAAAACTCAGCATCAAAATGTAATCATATCGAAAGCAACAACTGGGTCTACGTATACATAACATTCAATGAAATTCCTCAATTTACTTACTTACTTACTTATTCGCTGGCGCTATCGAACCCGTAGGTTCATGGTCGCGCGGACATAAGCTCTCCATACATCCCTATCCTGAGCTAATGCTTTCCAATCATTCCCTGTATAATCTACTTCCCTCAAATCATAGTTAATGTTATTCTCCCACCTCATTATTGGTCTACCAACTGGGCGTTTTCCCTCTGGCTTTCCTACAAGAAGCTTCCATGCAAGTCTCCCATTCCCCATACGTGCAACATGTCCTGCCCATCGCAGTCTACGAGACATAACTGTTCTTATTATATCTGGATTCCTATAAAGACCATGTAGTTCATTGTTATGTAGTCTTCTCCATTCGCCTGTCTGTTCATCTCTCTTTGGTCCAAAATTTTTCCTAAGTACTTTATTCTCAAATACTTGTAATCTCCTTTCCTCTCTTAAAGTAAGAGTCCATGTTTCGCACCCATATAATATAACTGGTAGAATAATTGTTTTATATATTTTCAGTTTAACGTTTTTTGAAAGGAGTTGGGCCATCAAGAGTCTCTGCAATGTAAAATAGCACGCATTTGCAGAATTGAGCCTATGTTTAATTTCTTTGTGAATCTCATTCCTATTTGTGATTATTGTTCCTAGGTATTTGAATTCAGCCACTTCCTCAAAATTTCCCTCATTTGTCATTAGCTGTCCATTTCCAGTATTTAATGAATTTCTATGTGTGACCATATATTTAGTTTTATTGATATTTACTTCCAGTCCCAACTTCTTAGTGTTACTCAATAGTGTGTGCGCATTGTCCTTTAGTATCTCCTTGCTATCGGCCAACAATACTACATCATCAGCATAAAGTAACAGCTTATTAATACCATTGAGTTGTAAGCCTTCCCTCATTCTCTAAAGATTTAATGGCATGCTCTAGTAAAAAATTAAATAGTAGAAGAGATAGTGCATCTCCTTGCTTCAACCCATTCTCGATTTCAAAAGTGTCCCAAAACTGTTTGCCTACACGCACCCTACTCTTTGTGCCATTTAGACACATTCGTATAAGTGTAACTAACTTTTTAGGAATTCCGAACTCCAGCAGGATACTATATAACTTCTCCCTCTTAATTGAATCATATGCTTTTTGAAGTCTACATACAGTTGATGTACAGTACCATTATATTGAAATTCCTCAATTATCTTTATGATATGACGGTAAACATACTTATTATTTTAATTGAAATACTGGGCTTAAATTTGTATTATAAATGCGTTTACCGTCACATCATTAAAATATTTTAGAAAACGGAAGTATAGAACAGGTGTCTAGTTTCAAATATTTTGACTGCGATATTAGCTTCAAATAAAGGAAGAGCTATTGACTCCAAAATAAATAAATTTCAGTAGGTGTGTGGAACAATGCAGAGAACGCTCAAAAATAAAATTAAAAACGAAACAAAAATAAAAATATATAAAATTATTTTATTTATTTTATTTATTTAGCCTGGTGGAGTTAAGGCCATGTGGCCTTCTCTTCCACTCACCAGAACAAGCATATGTTACATATGAATACAAAAAAAATACAATAATAGTCATATAAAACAGGACAAACATATGTTACACATGAATACAAAAAAATTACAATAGTAGTCATATTAGACAGGACAAACATGTTACATATGAATGGGATTCCCACAATATTGTATGGATGCAAACATGTGCTCCAAAGAAAAAAAAAAGGATAGAATACACACGGGGATGAGGTTCCTCGGTCAAGTTAAAGGATGTACAAAACTTGATAGAATTAGAAATGAGGATATAAGAGATGAAATAAAAATGCAGCCTTTATTGGATAAAGTCACGAATTATAAACAAAAGTGGATTGGCCACATGAATGGAATGAGTAAGGAGAGATATCCGTTGTTATCAAGCATAGACCTATATATTTTATCGCAAATGTTAGGCTGTTGCATTGTGAAGCCGGAAAGGACAATTACCTAATCCTTGGTGTGATGATGATGATGATGAAATCCAGTAATATTTTACGCTAGATATGTCCCGCGTGTTGTGGGAATTTTTTAAAGTATGAGTGTCTTCTTTATTTGATTAAAACATATATATATATATATGTCCACCGCTGTGATCTCGAGGTAGCGTGCTGCCTTGTCACGCAGCGGGCACGGGTTCGATCCCGGTCGGGGCAGTTTTTCTGGGTGAGGTTTTTATCGGGGTTTTTCCACAACTGTAAGACAAATGTCAGGAAAACTTTAAGGCTCAAACGGTCCCCGAAATCATATGGGCATCATCATCATCCTTATCATTATCATCATCATCATCATCATCCTTCATCGGTGTAGAAAGCAACGGGAAGCTACCACACCTACAATGAAAATGCTATGATTGCAGTAAAGGGCCTGTCTTCGGGCAGAATTACTATGGATGGATATATATATATATATATATATATATTATATATATAAAATACATGGTCTTTGTAGGAAGCCAGATGTAACAAGAATGGTTAAATCTCGTAAACTGCGATGTGCAAGACATATGGAACGTATGGGGTATGAAAGACGTGCATGGAAGCTTCTTGTAGGAAAACCAGAGAGAAAACGCCCAGTTGGTAGACCTAGAATGAGGTGGGAGAATAATATTAACTATGATTTTAAGGAAGTGGATTGTGCAGGGAATGACTGGAAGACAGGATAGGGATTACGGAGAGCTTACGTCCGCGCGACGATGAACCTACGGGTTCGATAGTGCCAGCGAGTAAGTATTATATATATATTCTCGTAGACTGCGATGGGCAGGACATGTTGCACGTATGGGGAATGAATGACTTGCATGGAAGCTTCTTGTAGGAAAGCCAGAGGGAAAACGCCAAGTTGGTAGAGCACGAATGAGGTAGGAGAATAACATTAACTATGATTTGAGGGAAGTACATTATACAGGGAATGATTGGAAAGCATTAGCTCAGGATAGGGATGTATGGAGAGCTTATGTCCGCGCGACGATGAACCTACGGGTTCGATAGTGCCAGCGAGTAAGTATTATTTATATATATTAATTCTACGTATGTTTCCGCTCGTAAAACTCTAGCCTATATGTAGTTGGTCGATTGGCTTTAAATTTTAACACAACGCTGTATTGGAATAGGCTCGAGTTTTTAGACATATGCACTGCGCTACACAGTTAATCGACATTTGTGTTTTCGCGGACCAGTTTTTAGAGTTTCACAGGAGTAGAAAAGTTGTTGTTTCGTTCTCAATTGTGCGCATGAAATCGATCGCTAAGAGCATATTACGATGCGAGGTTGGGAAGTGGTTTCTACAAAAGTGAGGAAAAATGTTTAAAAACCGAGCGATAGCGAGGTTTTTAATTTCCGAGATTCTGTAAAACACTTCACAAACGTGCAGTGCACATTAATTTTCGCGATGGTGTTTACAAAGTAATAAATAATAGTTATATAATAACATCTTTGTTGGAAATATTTGCGTTCATTGTTTCTTAGGTTCTATATGAAATATGCCCTATATTTCTACATTTGGAGTTTCTTTTTTTCCTTTACAAGTAGGATATAATTCATTAATATCTTTTGATGGAGGTTGGAATGAATATTTTGGAGGTCAAGGGTTCTATAATGGCTTAATATTCTTAGGGAAAATAAATCAATGGTGACAATATAATGATTTAAAGACGTTTTCCCTGTTTTTCGTTATATGATTTATTGTAATTGTAATTATAATATTGTATAAATTTAAGTAGCTTAAAAGAAAGAGCTTAGTATTGTTAGGGCCCTTACGAATATGAACATAAACCAAAACCTTACGTTCCAACAATGTTAAAAAAGCTACCCCCACTAAAACACAAATTAATAAAATCAAACTATCTAAACAATTGAGTAACGTTAACAGTGTAGGCAATGTTTATTTGTTGAAACAACAGGAGGCCTTGAGAACAATTATTGATAACATGGCCGTAAGTACATATTTATTGTTTTATATTGTTTCAAATAAACTTTAGTGTATTTAAAATGCAGTTATTTGTTTCGTATAATGTATATTAACACTACCTTTTGGATATTGTTTTGTATATATATTGTACGTAGTATACATAGACGGCAGTGGTTTTACTTCCCGCACTTGGGTGTAAATGTAATATTACAGTATAGTTATTTAGGTTGGCAACCCCGAAACGTAGGAAGTTGATCTTTTAATCATGATCGCCATTGCTGTAAGTACGACAAAACGCACTATCACACCAAAGGTTGGTTAAATTGAATTACTGATGATTCGGCTTTTTCTCAAAAAACATCAGAAATTACAATTCTGGTTTTCATATAATTCCATTCAGCGTTATGCAAAAATATCTAAATTTTTAAGAATTTTAGGGTTAATAAATTCTATCTTCAAGCCACAGTTAGTCCAAAAGCATCCAAGACTGAGTGTGTATAAAACACTGCCTCTTCCAACTCTTTTAAATGGTAGCGAAGTATGGACGTTGAAACAGAAGGATATACAGAGACTTAGATCTGCTGAAATGAGATATCTTCAGAGGACTGCAGGATACACACTACTAGATCACAAAAAACAGAAGACATCTTAGAAGAATTACACATGGAGTATTTAGAAAACAAAATTTCTGATTACAAATCAAGTTGGATGCAACATGTTCATCGAATGGAAGATCACAGAATACCCAAACAAATGTTAAGATATCAACCTGCAGGAAGAAGAAGACCAGGATGTCCACTCAAAAGACTTTTGGATGGTGTTTCTCTGAGACCGAAACAGGTCAACAAATGGCCTAAATTCGTGAATGTACTATGATGATGATGAAGATTAACGTTATAGCGGAGCATTTAATCCTGACACTTAAAAATTCAAGGACAAATTGAAGACAGAACTGGCTCTTAGCGGTCACAATTTTCCATGTTTCACAACGAAGCATACTGTAAAAATACGCCGAGGAAGATATTGCCCAAAAATCAGCGAAATCCGGTCATTAGAAGTGGCGATTTGCCTTAAATCCTAAATTAAAATTTTATTCTAGCAACCGCCATGTTTGATTTGTCGCAATGTTTATCATACAATTTAATTAACCCTTAATTCACTTCTTCTTCTTCTTCTTCACTTCACGGGCTAGGAAATTTACCTGTTCCGCCTCAAGTATTGTCCATCTTTTCACTTACCTTCCTACATTCCATGATCCTCTTGACTTGTAGTTAAATGCTGATTTTTTTATCTTCTTATTTTTATTCTTTCTATATGTCTAACCTTTTATCTCTATATTCTTCGATTTCTCTTAATTTTCCTTTAACTTATCCAACTATAAATTTAATTTATTTAGGCATAGTAGCGCTCACCGAGTATTCTCTAATTATTCTAAAAAAGTAGCCTACTGTAGTGGTTAGCATTCACATTTCTGCACCGTGCACAAGAAAAAGTAAGATAAACGTAATGCGTTCTGAGAAAAATATAGGATTTTCAACAGATCACTGCCGGGATATGTTTTAATAATTGCATTCAATTTATTGGGAAATCCTCTGGAAAAATACCATTACGATCTCATTGATGGGAGCATAATATTAGGATGGATCTTAAGGAACTGTGGCGGCAACCACGCTAACTGCTACCCTTTTGCACCGGAGGTGTATAACACAACCACGTTCTGCTACCATTTTGCACCGGCGTAACCACGCTCTATGCTAACATTAATTGCACCGGGACTTGAACCCTTTAACCACGCGATCTACTACCAAAGGATCAAATCACTGTTGTTGATAAATATTATGAATAGAAAACATAGACTGCTCAATTTAAGATATCTTTGCCCGGGCCCATAACAGGTAAAGATTAATTCAACTTTCCTTAATAAATTATCAAACATGTAATGTGCAGTAAGCTACAAGCTATAATCGTGGAAGCTTTAAGGAAAGAGGAACTCACACACGCTTGAGTAAGCTTTGGAATTTTCCTTCATATCTGACATAGGCTAGCTACTAAATGAATAGGCATAAGTAAGTAAAATAGACAGCTAAATTTTAATGCGAGTCAAAAAGATAGTCAGATATAACATTAAAAATATATGAATAAATAATTAATTTAACAAAGAAAATAATATTATCCTTGATCATCTATACAGAAATAATATAAACAAACATACGTACAACATGACACTCACACTAGTCCAGCCTAGGGTCGGGGTACACGGTCCGTGCGGCCCCGCCCTGGCCTGAAGGACTAACAAACCAAACTAGCTCTGCTGAGCTATACCGACCAGACTCGTACGAGAGATAAACAGATGATGATCGGATGTTAGAAAACACAGCTCTTTATGAGAGTTCGCAAGGAGAGGGGAGTATGCGCGATAGCACACGGCGCTACTAGGAAAGGAAGGGGTAGGTAGGAGAGCATTTGGCACTGTTCACACACGAAATGGAGACGCGATGACGTATAGGTTGCGCAGCATGACGTAATCCGTGTATCGAAATCTTGATTTCGGTACAGAACTGAATATCGGATATAGAAAGTAAGGATCATGGAGGGTCCCCGTGAATGCAACATAAAACTAGCGTGTTCCATAAGCCATGAAGCTGATCATTTGAATTGAAGTAACCTTCGGCACATCATCACTTACTTCAGTTAGTGTGTCTGGAGTTATAGAAGCACAGGGAACTGCAATAAGTATCTCATGTTCCACGAGCAGTTTCATTGATTGAAAATGGTCGTTCCATTCATCATGTCTCTAGGATTCTTGTTGTCAACTTTTCCGTGATCCAGAGACTGTGGAGGCGATGTAGACAGACACATAGATACAAGAGGCGGCTCGGAAAATGTCATAAGAAGAATCCTACAGGGGTAAAGAATATATTTAATGTCCTATCAGCTTTGTGCAGACGAAAATCTACAGCCAGAGATCTACAAAATGATTTAAAAACAGCAACTGGGGCGGTAATTTCTTATCAGACTGTACGAAAATGATAAATGCAAGGTTGAGGTCTAGAATCCCCTTTAAAGCCCCTCGTTTAACACATCAGCACAAAGAAGCACGACTACGATGTGCTCAAAATCGTGTCAACAGCAGCTCCACCAATAGAAGCGTGTTCTATTTACAGACGATCAAGATTTCGTTTAACGGGTTCTGATGGTCGTACACATGTTTGGAAACATCATGGTGAACGTTTTTATCCAGCCAGAATTATCGAGTGTGACAGATTTGGAGGTGGTTTGGTTACTGGGATTACTATTGAGTCTCGGGCAGAGTTTGTCGTTGTCCCCCAGCGCATGAATTCTGATGTTTACATTAATTTAATTATCCTTGAACATGTCGTACTCTTTGCTTATAGTATGGATCCTATTTTTCTTCTAAAGCATGATAATGCTAGATGTCATACAGTACAAGCTACCTGCAAGAATGCCAAATTCGGGTGATGGACTGGCCTGCATGCAGTCCGGACTTCAATCTGATCAAGAATATGTGGGATAAGCTGGAAGAACTAGTTCGTAAGCGTCCTGCTGTACCTCAGAATCTTGAAAAACTTTCACATGCACTCACCCCGATGAATGAGAGAGAATATCACAAGTTTCTGTAAGAAGGCTTCTGCAAAGCATGCCTCACAGGTGTAATGCAGACATTGAAGCTCGCGGGAGGACACACAAGTACAGAGTGTTGAAATAACGATGGAAACATTGGTTCCTAAAATAATAAATCTGGAATTTCTACTTTTTTTCCTATTACAAATGATAATTAACACGCATTTCAAATACTGTACAATAAAATGTTTGAATGTCTTTTCTACGTTTACAGAAATCTTCAATTCATAATTACAAATATAAAAAATTATATTATTTCAATATTTATTTTGTGGCGCTGTTTGAACACGCGTTCCTCTACATTTAGTAGTGTATATTTTTTTATTGATAGGGGGATGAACCACTTTTAGTTATCCTTAAAAAAAGGGCAGCTACCCATGAATTTTGGGTTCTCACTCCTCTGAACTCTTTGGGCTCTGAGGAAAATCTCTTCATTGAATACAACTTGTGTTTGTGAAGACATACACTTCGTTCTGTTTCTGGATTCCTTAATGTGTTTTTGAGAAGTTGTGTCCTTTGTAAATGGTTTAAAGTCATAAATGGCGTATTTGCGAAGCGTTAGGAGGGAAGGTTTCATTATCGGTATCAAGACACTGGAGGGTGTTAGTTAAATGTGCTTCATCCCTTTACAAGTTTGGCAGTTTGAACCGAGTGTTATTAGTACTTCGCCTTAAGGCAACCCTCAAGTCTGTATACAAACATTTCAAATCTTGTTTCCTAACTTCACCTCAAATCCACATACATCTCCTAACATCCTGCCTCAAACCCTTAAAGGTTCAGTTAGTATAACTAACTATAAGTAACCGACTGGCTCTATCGAACCCGTAGGTTCATGGCTCCGCTTATATAAGCTCTCCATATATCCCTCTCCTGAGATTTTTCAGATAATATCCTGTATAATGTCCATTCAGAGCAATTCTACCCGAGGGCAGGTCTTTCACTGCAATCATAGCATTTTCATACTATGATTTTCAGCTTTACTAGAGAATTACAGGTGTGGTAGCTTCCCTTTGATTTCCACACCAGTGAAGATTGTTGATGATTAGAGCTAGGAATTTTAGGTGCTGCACCTTTTTTTGTTACTATAATGTTCAAATTAGCTAGTATTGCAAAGAAAACATTAAATAAATGTCCCTAACTGTGTTTTAGTTACTCCATTTTGCACCTTTATTCAATGCTTAGCACCTTTTTGCACTTGTTCTTTAATGGAAGCACATTTTGAACCTTTTCAAACCTTTTTTGTCTCCTTTGGAACATTTTATTACGAAAATTATATATATATATATTACATTTATTCAAATACGATTTCAAGGGTTGGTAACGATATGTGGTATCAGTCCACATCACATTACTTCCACTTCAATGCAATTACATTAGGTTATTCCTTTTAAATTAGTTTGCGCTTCATTGCACCACAGTTATGCGAAAGCTATTGTTCAAGCAAGGAAGGTTGTTGAGTGCGTGAATAAATGTTTCAGTTCAAAATAATATTTGACTAGTACGGTCTGCTATTTTCCTGAGTTACCAGTATACAGTATGCCGAAACCAAAACTGAACTCCTATAAACTACGTGATATTGTTAAAAAGTTTAGTGCAGATGGAATTCAGAGTGACGGATCTGTTATCAGGTGCATTCTTTGTGATATTTCAATAGCAATTGATGAAAAACATCAATGCATTCGTGTTACGCAGCATATAAGTAGTGCAAAACCTGTTAAAAATAAGGAACGACGAAGCAGTAAAGGTGTAGTGCGACAACAGGTTATTGGCGAGGCGTGAGTTACTTGATGTAATTGGTTTTGGTACTCTTCAATGATAATTCACATGGACAATTTACACCTTCTATTTAAAAAAAGTTGCACCTTTTTCTGCTAAATTAAAGCACCTTTTTTGCACCTTTTTCACCAAAATTTAGCACCTAAAATTCCTAGCTCTATTGATAATGACAGATGGCCGGATAATTTTCGTTGGGCCCTACGCTTCCTGACATATGTCTTGCTGATGAGGAAAAACCCCGAAAGAAACATCACCCAGGAGCCTGTCCCGACCGTAAATCGAACCCAGGTCTGCAGCGTGAGAGGCAGCACGCATCTCGAGACCACAGTGGTGGACCTATATAATATAATGCCCTCAAATAATGGTTAGTTACTCTCCCACCTCATTCTTGTTCTACCAAGAGGGCATCTTCCCTCTGGTTTTCCTACAAGAAGCTTCCATGCTCCTCTTTCATTCCCCATTCGTGCCACATGTCCTGCCCACCGCAGTCTACGAGACTTAACTGCTCTTATTATATCTGGCTTCCTATAAAGACCATGTAGTTCATTGTTATGTACTTTTCTTCACTCACCTGTCTGTTCATTAATCTTTAGTCCAAACATTTTCTAAGAACTTTATTCTCAAATACTCATAATCTCCTTTCCTCACTTAAAGTGAAAATCCGTGTTTCTCATCCATATAATATAACTGGTGGAATAACAGTTTAATATATTATCAGTTGAACATTTTTTTAAGACGTTGGGACGTCAAGAGTCTCTGCAATGCATAATACCATGCATTTCAAGAATTGAGCCTATGTTTAATTTCTTTGTGCATCTTATTCCCTTTTGCGTTTATTGTTTCTTGGTATTTGAATTCAGCCACTTCTTGAATATTTCCCTCTTTTGCCATTAGGTGTCCATTTACATTATATAATGCATTTCTATGTGTGGTCATATATTTAGTTTCACTAATGTTTATTTGTAGTCCCAATTTCTTTGTGTTACTGAATAGAGTGTGCATGTTGGCCTTTAGTATCTCTACGCCATCGTCCAATAGTGCTACATCATGAGCATATACTAACAGCTTATTGATATCATTGAGTTGTAGGCCTTATTCATCCTCAAAGGATTTGATGGCAAGTTCTAGTACACAATTGAATAGTAGACGAGATTCTTTAATCCACCGTGAATTTGAAAATTATCTGAAAATTGTTTGCCTTCACGGAGTATAGGACTGAAAATAGAATATTTCAGATATGAATTTAATTATATGAAATGCATATTTCTCTCACGGCGTCTTGAAGTTACGGGGTGTTAATTACACATTTCATTAAAAAAGTAAATAACATTAAATACATGAATATACATAAAAATATATTATTAATTGAGAACGAACACTCAACAAGAAATGAGGAAAATTTCGAACAAGTGGCAGAATTCAAAAACGTAGGAACATTGCCATCGCTGCCATTAGAGGATCAATTTCAATTATAAAGAAACCATATTTACAATATGTCTACTTTATAGTATGTATACTTCAATTAGGTCTACAATTTGAATTTTTTTTAATGTATTTACAAAATGCATTTCATCACTTCCAAAAATTAATTGTCTGTATCAATTTGTCCTTGAGGCAATCCTCTAATGAGGAAAGTTGTATATAATATAACAAGAATGAGGTGCAGAAATAAAAGAAACATGGCCTTAACAGTGGAAACGTATTACATTAGTCCTCTGCGTTACAGGAATTCTCGTTATACCAAATCCTCTTAAAACATGTTAAAATAAAAATATATAAAACGGTTTTCTTCCTGTTATACTCGTATATGAATGCAAAACATAATCTCTTACTTTAAGAGAGAAGAAAATAATTCGAGTATATGAAAATAAAGAGCTTAAGAATTTTTTTAACATATGGAGACGACGAACAGACAATTCGTATATTTTAATTTAAATTATTCAACTAACAAATAATAGTTTTAAAAAACTAAAAGAACACGCTTTATTAGAAAACTAAAAAATGAAAAATAATTTTAATTTCCAATACGCTTGGGATAAAATAAAGTGGTCAACAAAAAAAATCATCTCCAACACATATAGAATAAAATTAGAGTTATCAACAAAAAGAAAATAATTTTACCATCAAAAGCGTGGGGTGCTCTAAATCAATTAATATATTTAATAATAAACAGATATTGGTAAAAGTAAGCTCTCTAAGAAGAAAATGTAAAAATCATAAAAAGCACCCCACGCTTTTGATGGTAAAATTATTTTCTTTTTGTTGATAACTCTAGTTTTATTCTATATGTGTTGGAGATGATTTTTTTTGTTGACCACTTTATTTTATCCCAAGCGTATTGGAAATTAAAATTATTTTTCATTTTTTAGTTTTCTAATAAGGCGTGTTCTTTTAGTTTTTTAAAACTATTATTTATTTTTTTATTTTTTACTTTTAGTATTTTACAGAATAAGATAAAAATGTAAATATCTTTAAATTCGATACAATTGTAGTATGAGCTAAAAGTAATACTCTTCTATAAAAAAAACCTTCCCAGCCGGATTTGAACCTGCGACGTATGGATTACTGAAATTATATACCACTAAGAGTTCACTGCTCTACCAACTGAGCTCTTACAACGATTGACTAAAAACTCGACAAGTCCGCAAACTATTATACCAGTTTTCATTTTTTTTATTTTCAGATGATTCTGGCCAGGATGTTAGAAACAAAATATGAAATTATTGTATTGTCACGGGTCCTCTACACGTATACAAAGTTTCAAGTCCATCCAATGTTTCTAAGTGGGTGAAAATTGCGTTGAAATATTCCGTTACATTGATACAAAAACACCTTTTTTATTTTCTGATAATTATGGCCAGGATTTTAGAAAATAAATATGAACTTATTGTATTGTCACGGGTCCTCTACAAGTATACAAAGTTTCAAGTCGATCCGATGATTTTAAGTGGATGAAAATCGCGTTGAAAAATTCCGTTACATAGATAGATAGATAGATAGATAGATAGATAGATAGATAGATAGATAGATAGATAGATAGATAGATAGATAGATAGATAGATAGATAGATAGATAGATAGATAGATAGATAGATAGATAGATAGATAGATAGATAGATAGATAGATAGATAGATAGATAGATAGATAGATAGATAGATAGATAGATAGATAGATAGATAGATAGATAGATAGATAGATAGATAGATAGATAGATAGATAGATAGATAGATAGATAGATAGATAGATAGATAGATAGATAGAATTAGATAGATAGATAGATAGATAGATAGATAGATAGATAGATAGATAGATAGATAGATAGATAGAAGATAGATAGATAGATAGATAGATAGATAGATAGATAGATAGATAGATAGATAGATAGATAGATAGATAGATAGATAGATAGATAGATAGATAGATAGATAGATAGATAGATAGATAGATAGATAGATAGATAGATTAGATAGATAGATAGATAGATAGATAGATAGATAGATAGAATAGATAGATAGATAGATAGATAGATAGATAGATAGATAGATAGATAGATAGTAGATAGATAGATAGATAGATAGATAGATAGATAGATAGATAGATAGATAGATAGATAGATAGATAGATAGATAGATAGATAGATAGATAGATAGATAGATAGATAGATAGATAGATAGATAGATAGATAGATAGATAGATAGAAGATAGATAGATAGATAGATAGATAGATAGATAGATAGATAGATAGATGATAGATAGATAGATAGATAGATAGATAGATAGATAGATAGATAGATAGATAGATAGATAGATAGATAGATAGATAGATAGATAGATAGATAGATAGATAGATAGATAGATAGATAGATAGATAGATAGATAGATAGATAGATAGATAGATAGATAGATAGATAGATAGATAGATAGATAGATAGATAGATAGATAGATAGATAGATAGATAGATAGATAGATAGATAGATAGATAGATAGATAGATAGATAGATAGATAGATAGATAGATAGATAGATAGATAGATAGATATAGATAGATAGATAGATAGATAGATAGATAGATAGATAGATAGATAGATAGATAGATAGATAGATAGATAGATAGATAGATAGATAGATAGATAGATAGATAGATAGATAGATAGATAGATAGATAGATAGAGATAGATAGATAGATAGATAGATAGATAGATAGATAGATGATAGATAGATAGATAGATAGATAGATAGATAGATAGATAGATAGATAGATAGATAGATAGATAGATAGATAGATAGATAGATAGATAGATAGATAGATAGATAGATAGATAGATAGATAGATAGATAGATAGATAGATAGATAGATAGATAGATAGATAGATAGATAGATAGATAGATAGATAGATAGATAGATAGATAGATACAGATCAAGCTAATATAAAGCGTGTAAAAATAGAAAAAATAGTAGGCCTACGTTTATTTATGCATTCTAGCGCGCGCCGGGTATTCGTTAGTCTATTATGCAGTAAGACATGCTCTGACACGAATTTCCACCTATTTTCTATTGTCATTTTTTACACCACGACTTGAAATGTTCTTATTAGAAAACAGTAATAATAATAATAATAATAATAATAATAATAATAATAATAATAATAATAATAACTTTATTTTACCTGGCACAGTTGAGTCCTTTAGGCCTTGTCTACCACCCAACCAGATTTTAAAAAAATACAAAAAATATTCTTACATATAAATAACAAAAAAAAATATTACGTGGTGTATTTAAAATAGTTATTATTTAAAATATGGATTTAATATAGATTTAACGAATGAACTATGACATGATCAAATTATAAAAATGAGATTAAAATACTATTTATGCCAATAAATGAATTATGGAGAATCCATCCATCCATAGTAATTCTGCCCGAAGGCAGGACCTTCACTGCAATCATAGCATTTTCATGCTATGCTTCCAGCTTTACTAGGGAATTGTGTAGGTGTGGTAGCTTCCCGTTGCTTTCCACACCGGTGAAGGATGATGGTGATGATGAGGATGATGATGATGAAGATGATGGCCATATGATTTCGGGGACCGTTTGGGCCTTAAAGTTTTCCTGACATTTGTCTTACATGTGAGGAAAAACCCCGATAAAAACCTCACCCAGAAAAACTGCCCCGACCGGGGATCGAACCCGGGCCCGCTGCGTGACAAGGCAGCACGCTACCTCGAGACCACAGCGGTGGACTTATGGAGAATAATGTATGATAAAGGTTTCCAGCACATATTGTCAAAGTTGAGAAAACTTACATTTTAAATAAAAAATAATGATTGATAAAGGAGGTACAACGAGCGATAATATATTTGAAATTAATCAAAGGGTCAGACAAAGATGCCCGCTATCTCTTGCACGTTTTAGTATATATATGGTATGATAAGAAAAATAAATACCTGGACGGGATTCGAACCCGGATCTCTGAGTCTGTACCTCAGCGTGATATCCATTACACTACCAGGCGAATCCAATTCAAACACTTATTTTTCTTATATATGTATTATATTCTCAATTATTACTAGATGTCGCGAGAACACTGTCTTCACTGCCATCTAGCAGCTGACTATAACAAGTAAGCAAATTAAAGAGAATATTTCACCTTATAGCAGTGACGCTTTATAGATGTTATAATTAAATGTTTAACATTGAGCAATGGAAGCTTAATATGGTATGATAAGAAAAATAAATGCCTGGACGGGATTCGAATCCGGATCTCTGAGTCTGTACCTCAGCGTGATATCCATTACACTACCAGGCGAATCCAATTCGAACACTTATTTTTCTTATATATGTATTATATTCTCCATTATTACTAGATGTCGCGAGAAGTCGGTATATATATATCAGGGTGTTAATGAATAACACCGACAAACTTCCAGGTATTGTAGAGGAGAGTTAGACGAACAATTTCAGATAAAGAACTTCGGGTGTCTGAAGCCAAATTTTTAAGCTATATTACTTTTTTTTAAACTGGACGTTCGTACTCATTAATCAACAATGAAGCAAACTATGAATATGGTTTGTCTTGGAAATACTTCAGTTCTGCTCCAGTAGCAGGATAACCCTAGTTTTAATTGCAAATATAGCAGCATTTTGAAAATTTTGAGCCATGAAGTTATGGAAATTTCGTCTTTCGGCAAGAGCCAGTGCGCCATTGACAGTCTGTATTTGTGCTCTGTCATGCAGTCCTATGTATTAGATGTCTGGCATTTCAAACGTCGTTCACAATAATAGCTCGGTGGGTAGCATGCTTACCAATTAATGTTCACAATAATAGCTCGGTGGGTAGCATGCTTACCAATTAATGTTCACAATAATAGCTCGGTGGGTAGCATGCTTACCAATTAATGTTCACAATAATAGCTCGGTGGGTAGCATGCTTACCAATTAATGTTCACAATAATAGCTCGGTGGGTAGCATGCTTACCAATTAATGTTCACAATAATAGCTCGGTGGGTGGTAGCATGCTTACCAATTAATGTTCACAATAATAGCTCGGTGGGTAGCATGCTTACCAATTAATGTTCACAATAATAGCTCGGTGGGTAGCATGCTTACCAATTAATGTTCACAATAATAGCTCGGTGGGTAGCATGCTTACCAATTAATGTTGTAATGCCAGTTTCAAATCTCTTTTTTTTAAATTTTCATTTCCTTTTTTTATTTTTATTCACAGAAGGATATTGCTTTTGTTGTTACTTAATTTACTTTCTGATATTCTGTTTAAGCGTTACTATTTGTTTTTAATTAAACTAGTTGCGTGATTTATTTACATGAAAAGCACAGGTATTTTTTTAAATACTGTACATTTATGCTAACTGCTCATGCGCGTGCCCGTGATACTGACGACTGATACCAGTCTGTTTCACTACTGCTATGAAACTTGTAGGGTCACCTTCTCAAATTGACAGGAGTGTAAGAAATAATGTGGATAATGTCCTCCTTGCGCGTTCGATTAGTCGCGGCGGTCCTGTAGCGTGGTCTCCACGTTCACCTGATCTCATTCCTTGAGGCTTCTTCCTATGGTGACACCTTAAGAGCCTCGATTTTCAGATTGCACTCGACTTAGATGAGGAGTTACTGGAGAGAATTTTGGCTGCCTGTGACGAAATTAGAAATATTCCAGGAATCTTTGAAGGAGTGCGAGTATCATTCTGCTCAGATGGAATTTGTGCTTACTCCATCCAAGTGCAACATTTTGAACAGTACCTATAATCTGTTTATTGAAGCAAACGTGACTAAAGAGATTTTATTTTTCTGTATGTTTAAATCATGCCTCCATTAGTACTGTAATATAATATAACAGGTTGGTTTTCATTTATTATTATTATTATTATCTTCTTCTTCCTTCCAAGTATTAGGCCAAGGCCTGTTACGATCCTATAGAAAATTTTCCCTCCAGCGTTTCATAGGACGGCCCACTGATCTTCGTCCTCTTGGTATATAATTATAAACAGCTTTGGGGATCCGATTTGAACTCATTCTTTCAAGATGGTGTTTCCAATTTAGTTGGTACTGTTTAATATATTCCAAAATTGGCGTAGTCTTCAATTCTTTTAAGATATCGGTGTTCCTTTTCCGATCCCATCTGGTGTAACCTGCTGTTCTGTGCATGAATCTCATTTCACAAGCCGTTATTCTGCTTTCATGTTGTTTTTTTAGTGTTCATGCTTCACTACCATAGGTCAACACTGGTCTAGCCAAAGTGTTATATAAACGTAATCTGGTGTTTTTTTGTACAAGGGAAGGTTTCATAACTTAATTAATAATTCCTAAACTTTTATTATAACTAGTAACTTTTTCAGGGATATCCTTTTCATCCCAGATGGAGAGATAATATCCAAGATATTTAAATTGATTAGATCTCTCTAAAATTTTATTCTGGAGACAGATTTTACTTTGTATGGGGTCCTTCTCATGAAATGCCATAATTTTAGTTTTGTTAATTGATATTTCCATATTAAATTTGGCACCTATTTTTTGTAAACTATAAATTGATCGTTGCAAATCATTTTCGGAAAGTGCCAGAAGAGCTAAATCGTCTTCAAAAAGAATAGCATCGAGCTTGAGGTTCCTATTGATGGGTATATATCCTCGTTGTGTTTTCCTCCATTCATTTATTAATTTATTCATGTATATAATGAAAAGCACCGGTGAAAGTCCACATCCCTGTCTTACTCCAGTGTTGATCTTTTCCCAAGAAGATAATTTGCCATCTTGTTTAAATTATTATTATTATTATTATTATTATTATTATTATTATTATTATTATTATTAACAAAGACTAACTGCGGCAGAAATGAAATTTATTAGACGTATTGCGGGCTATTCAAGAACAGACCATGAAAGGAATTCTGAGATTCTCAAATAATTACACACAGAATCAGTCATGGAATATGTACAAAAATACAGAAACAACTGGAAATCTCACGTACGAAGAATTAGCAGAACACGAATACCACGTCAGGTCTTAAATTACCAGCCACCAGGCAAGAGATCTTTGGGCAGACCCTTCAAACATTGGATTGAGACCGTAACAGACCACTAGGTCTATCACATGAAAGGAAGAGGAAGAAGAAGATTATTATTATTATTATTATTATTTTATTATTATTATTATTATTATTATTATTATTATTATTATTATTCCTGAATGTTAACTTCTTTGCTTTAAAACAAAATATGAATACAAATTTGTTTCCCTTTATTATTTGTCCACTGACAAGTCAAACAATAGTAGATCTTAATTTAATTACTAATTTATTTATTTTGTTATGCCTTTCCTTGATGTTTGTGCTAAGTTTCGCGTCATAAGACTTGATGCTACATTCATACAGTATTATTTTAACCTTAAGTAATGGTTACGCTATTGCATAAGTAACTTTGTTATTTCGACTGTCTGAACCATGTGATTTTCACGTACTAATACTTACTGTTGTTACCTATTGTGCTGTACAGTATTCCTTCTTTTACACTAGTACAGAATATTGTTATTTATTACTTTCCTACATCATACTAAACGAAATGCTACATTATTTTGTACTAAATTTCCAAACATCTTGCACAAGAAACAAAGAATATAAAAAATAAAAATGAAAGGTCAGCATGTCTAAGGTTTGAATCATATTCTTAACGAATGATGTTTCATACCGGGCACGTTACCACCGAGGTAAGTGGTGTCGGGAAGTCACCCAGCAAATGAAAGATACACTACGTAACAGCTTGTCAACGAAATCTTCGAAATATTATCAGTGGCGCACTGGCTCCTAACACATTTATTATTATAACTTACAAATTTGAACTTCTAGACTATACGTTGCATATCTAGAATTGTTTGTCTAAGATACCTCTAAAATACCTGAACGTTTGTCGGTTTTATTCATTAATATCCTGTATATAGAGGGGGAGATAGATAGAGAGAGAGAGACGAAGTCATTGTACAATGTAAATCAAATTTTAAAGTTGGTAATACAATTATAAATACCATATTGTTTGCAGACCATCAGACGATCCTTAGCTCTTCAGAAGAGAATTCACAAATAGCAGCGTATAAATTAAATTAAATAGCAAATAAAAGTGAAAAGATGGACAGAACAACTGTGAGGCGGAACAGGCAATTTTGCCTAGCCCGTGAAGTGAAGAAGAAGAAGCAAATAAATTCAATATGAGAATTACTGAAAGTAAATCGGAAGTAACGTCATTCAACGAGAAAGGCCATATGAGGTGTAAAATCAGCATTAGTAACTGTACAATACAACAGGTGAACAATTGTAATTATATAGGATGCAACGTATCATCCTGTCAGAAGGAAGATATTAATATTAAATTAAATAGGTTTTATAGAATTTTATAAAACGGACACTGAAAAATAAAACCTTGAGGAGCACACAATTAAAATGTTATAAAATTATGGCAGTGCCTGTCTTAACATATGCAAGTGAGAATTGGAAAGAGATTGCAGTTTACATCTGTCACTAAGGCGGAGCCAAGAGAGATTATTGAAGTGTTCGGAAATATGATCCTAACGGCGGATATTAAAAATGAATCGATCGCAAGCATTATGAAAAATCTTATTGGGGCAGACTCTTGCTTGTTATGAAAACTAAAGCATATTCTTCTTGCTAATATTTTACAGTCTTAATTTAATAATAATCTCTTATACAAGCTTTCATCAGTTGTTTAGTTATACAATGCATAAGCCTTATATAGATCATGTATAATTTCCTTACTAATAAACGTTGTACAAGAGCTATATAACCATACAATCCACATAAAAAATACGTTACACATTAGTCATCATTATGACGTCAGAGCATAATACGCGCAGTTTGTAACAGAAAGAAAACAAGATCAACTAGTGATTAATCGTGTAAGAAATGAGTATGGACAAGAATAAATAGAGATTTCCTAATTGGGAAGGTACGAAACAAACAAGTGTTTTAATGTATTTAGGTGTTACTTTAGGCTACGTCAAATATAACGTGGAATATGTTTCACAGATAATGTGCTGCCATCTATCAACAAGAATTTGAAAACATTCATGGAAAAAAAATATTTTCCCATTACTTATGAATTATATTTAGTGTTTTGAGAAATGTTTTAAAACGTTTAAAATAGTAGAAAATGTTAGCAAAAACAAAACTGTAAAAATAAAATAATACCAAAAATAACTTAATGGGCTATTAAAGAACGAAATATAAAATGATAATAAAAAATCGCCAAAAGAGTATTTAAACCTAAATTTATCCTAAATTCCAGATAATAAGCGACAACAGAATAACCCTTTAAGAAAAAACTCAACTGAGATTTCATCGAAAATCTAACTTGCGATCTCATGTACTGTAGTTAGAAGTTCTGACCACAAAACCAATGAATACGTCTTGCTAAAAATACTACCTCTATAATTATAAACATTTTTATATCAGTATATATATATATATATATTACATATTAATTATATAAGAAAGTTTTGCTATAATAATATTATGAAGCATTTAAACTAGATGCAGGTTAAATTTTGTCTCACAACAACAATTATAGAACACATTCTTTTGTGGATCAATGTTCAATTTTAAAATATTACTAATCGAGAATGAATGTAACAAAATGTATTTTATAATGCTTTATTTTGCAATCAAGAGCTTTTATTAATAGTATTTATGTATTGTGTGTCATTAAACAGGCGTTAAAATGTTGCATTTTGCGTTAAACTTAAGGAAACCATTATCAATATGATAAGAAAACAATCAGCTGATCATAGATTCCGCCATCTTATCTTGTTATACAATCCTTATACAAGGCTGCAGGCATGTATAATGATTTTGATGTAAAGTTGTACACCTCTTATACACTGTACAGCTAATACAGCGATTATTAATAAGAGGGTATGAAGTTTATCTGCTGTAAAATACGGATACCGATTATTTGTATTCAACTTGAAATGCTCGGTTCAAATCCTTACACAATTCTCATTCAATTTACCCAACAGTCTTTTTTTTCAGAAAACGCTGTATTAAATAATACAGTGTGTGTAATTCTTAAAAAAACTTTGATTATACCAATGTGTAGAACTAAATGTTTGCTAATGGTGACGGAGCGAACAAAATACATTTAAAAAGCATTTCACGTAACACGTTGTCATATTTGCATAAATTGCTGCAATTTACATTCCATTTTACATAAACGCACATTTCCCCTCCATAACAATTACAAAGGAAAAAGAATCACATATTTTTATGTTGGCAATTACTTCCTTTTTACATATTTTTGCAACGATCTATAATAAAACGAATATGTGTACTTTTTTTTAATTTAATTCCTTTCTACACATTGAAGAATTAAAATATCATAAGTTCTAAGTGACCTTTCTTGTTTCCTCATTAGATTGATATTTATATTTAGGCTATAGACAGATGTATAGATGGCGGATGGATGAATGACTTAATTAATAAGTGAATGATAGGTTAGGAGTTGGAGTGTAGGAAATTATACAACTGGATGGATGAATGGATGGATGGATATGTTATATGTGTGGTCCGCCGTGTTGGGTCAGGTGGTATCATCTCAGCTTCCTGACTATAAGGTAATCTCAGGGCCTGGAGAGGTTGTGGGGTACAATTTTTAATCCCTAGATTGTGCACCATTACTGTTTTAATTGTAAACCTCTTCGCAGTTGTTGAGAAGGCATGTGGTATTATTGTTAACGATTGTCCGTCGGATGGGAACGTTAAGCATGGCAATCCCCTTAGTGCTTTTCAGCAGGAGTAGGTAAGGGTTTCACGTTTTCCCTTCTCTTCACAATTGCCCTTCATATAACACACTTTACGCTACACAAAACATATGAATGTATACTCATCCTATACCCCTCTCAGTACATAATATAAGAATATATCCCCTACGCACCTATGTAAAGTCGTCTGCCAAAACTATGCGAAAATTGAAAATAAACCACATTAACACCATCTATCCACCCAGGACGGAACCCGAGGCACGGAAAATACAGTGGATGGCACGAACACACAGACACACACACACACACACACACGCATATATATAGTCCACCGCTGTGGTCTCGAGGTAGAGTGCTGCCTTGTCACGCAGCGGGCCCGGGTTCAATCCCCGGTCGGGACAGTTTTACTGGGTGAGGTTTTTATCGGGGTTTTTCCTCACCTGTAAGACAAATGTCAGGAAAACTTTAAGGCCCAAACGGTCCCCGAAATCATATGGCCATCATCATCATCGTCCTTTATCATTATCATCATCATCATCCTTCACCGGTGTGGAAAGCAACGCGAAGCTACCACACCTACAATTCGCTAGTAAAGCTGCAAGCATAGCATGAAAATGCTATAATGGAAGTGAAGGCCTGCCTTCGGGCAGAATTACTATGGATGGATATATATATATATATATATATATATATATGGATCAGTCCATTGTTAAAGATGTGACAAAATACAAGTGTCATATACAAATAATTGTATATCTTAGTAGTTTGCATGCATTGTGACTTTTTAAAAAATATAGTAGTATTTTTTTTTAAGTTTCAGCTTCAGTTTCTAAACATAAGTGTAGTAAAAAAATAAGTATAATTATATTATGGATGTGACGAAGATACATCACTGCTAATACTGTTGTTTTTGTGTTACATAAGATTTCCTTTCTTCCTGGACACTAAAAGATTTTAACGATTTTGTATAATTGAACAGTGTTTACTAAAAAGGGCTGTTGAAACACTTACTGACCGATGCTGCTATGTTACGGATATGACATAAAGGGTGTGACAAAAAAAGACATCGCGTTAATAATTAACGAAGTGATGAATAATTGTAGACAAATTTTACTTGTTATATATCATCACACACATGGAATATTTGGTCTACATTAAATTATGCTATAAATATTCTCCACTAGTAATTGGTATCTGCAAATGTAAATATTTTGTACCACAGTTGACACTGGAAGAACAAATATTAAACATTATTTTAAAATGTATTCACGTAGACTTTCACGGCCGGAGTTGCTGTGATGATCTTGATGAAGATTTTCAGGCTGTAGGCAGTGGTCGTGAGGCTTGTAGTTCCCCGACGTTTCCCCAAAGACTGCGTCTGGCATCCTCAAGGGTTGTCTTGAGACCGGCAATTCTGTCCACTGTCCGTCCTATTTATACGTTCACCGCGATGTATACTTAAATTATATCTGCCTTCTGATTGGTGAGCGTTAGGGACTTCCATTGCTCCAATGAGATTGCTGTTTGATGGTCTAGTCGACTGTACGATATATCTGCCTTCTGATTGGTCAGTATGGATACCGGTTCTAAAAAAACGCAAAATGTAAACCTCTACAAGTACAGTTGACTGGACTATCAAACAGCAATCTCAGTGGATCAATGGAAGTCCCTAACACTGACCAATCAGAAGGCAGATATAACGTACAGTCGACTAGACCATCAAACAGAAATCTCATTGGAGCAATGGAAGTCCCTAACGCTGACCAATCAGAAGTCAGGTATAACTTACGTACACATCGCGGTGAACGTATAAATAGGACAGACAGTGGACAGAATTGCCAGTCTGAAGACAACCCTTGAGGATGCCAGACGCAGTCTCTGGCGAAACGTCGGGGAACTACAAGCCTCACGACCACGGCCTACAGCCCGAAAATCTTCATCAAGATCATCATTATTTTGAAAATATATACTTCCATATTACAGTGTCTGGGTATTCTTGCATAAGTAATTTGTAAGATTTCATTATTTTCATTGTCATTTTCCTTTTTTTTAAGTCATACTTTCTCATATGATTCCATATTCGTAATTATTGACATTTTTAGGTCATTAGACCTACTTAAATAAGAATCACAGTATAGTGCAGTTCCCGTTTCTGTAGCCGCTTTTGAGGGGTCAATGGTGAACGGTGCGGTAAGAGGGGAGGGCAGTTACAGGTACTGCCAGAAACTACATTCAGTTTTGAAAACATAATAGTTGCTAAACGTTGAATTTTCGCATCTACTAGTTCTGTGTTAGTGAATAGTTTTGAAGTCTAATAAGTTTGAAGTGTTCATTATATAATAGTGTTGTTTTTCTTTAACTATTAATTTTGTTACGATTATTATTATTATTATCATTATTATTATCATTATCATTATTATTATTATTATTATTATTATTATTATTATTATTAAAAAAATTTTTTTTTTACACGCTACTAGTTCCTTCCTCACTCGGCCATGTTCCCTCCTGTCACGCGCCTTTGGCTTCACAAGCCGGCTACAGTTACCAGAACTAACTGTAATAATTAACCTTACATCATCATCATCATCCAGTGATTAAGCCTGTTGGTTCGTTTCGGTTTCATGAAAGCTAGAATTGTTAACATTGTTCAGACCATCTTCTGTGTGGACGTCCAACATTTCTTGTTCCGTGCGATTTATAATCTAGCAATAATTTTGGAAAATTTCTTCTGGCATTCTGTTAATATGTTCTTTCCAGGCGTTCCTATATTCAATTATTCGGTCTGTAAGTTTGAAAATATTTAGTTCTTTTCTTATTTCGTCATTTTTTTCTTATCCAGCAGAATATATCCTGCTATATTTCTTAAAAATTTCATCAAAGCTGATTCCAATCTTTGTTCTTGTCCTTTAATGATCATCCAACATTTTGATCCATACATCAATACACGAACAGCTATTATTTTAAAAATTTCATTTTTGTTTCTTTTGTTTTTATGGGTTATATTAATAATTTCATGAGAACATTTAGTGATGTAAATTGTCCCTTGAAGGTGTTACTGGCATCTCGCAAACCTTACATGGTTCAGTATTCAAGATCCATCACATTGTTAGGGGAAGGTTTGGTAACATCCCTACTCGAAAAGTTATCGTGACTGCTGTTTGAAATAGTGGGAGGGAAGTGCGTGAAATGGTGTGAGTAAAGGTGTTAACTTTTCTAAGAACGACTGCAGCATTTAAGGGGTACAGATTCGTTGGTCTGATAATAGTTTATTTCAACATGTTTAGTACGGAAGAACGGGTTGTCATTGTTTTATGCACCGGTACGCGGATTGTCATATGAAGACGCCAGAGCTGAATTTACCCATACATTCCGTAAACCAGCCCCTCCAAAGGTAAACATTCGTCTGCTTGTAAACAAATTTAAGCGTACCGACAGTGTGTGTGATGAGCCATGTCATGGATGACCACGCGTATTAACAGAAACAGTGCAGCAGGTTCAAATTGTCAGTGATAGTCCGATCGAATCAACTCGACACCTCATTAGGGAGTCGAATGCCCATCGCAACACATTGTGGAAAATTTTACGCTTCACTCTACGAAAAAGTCTTCATCGTGTTTGCTTGATTTACAGAATAATTTCACAGAAGCAGAAGGTTTATTTACTGTTTAAATGTTATGGCTACATTTTGTTTTTCAGCTGAAAGATGGAGTGTGTGTTTTCACCTAGAGAGCGGTCATATAGAAAGGCAGTAGAATATGTGTAAAATTTCACAATGACATTTGACTTTTCAACCACTGTCTTCCTTCGTTGAAATGGATAGTGACTTTAGAGACACCCTGAAGTAGTGTACATGCATAGAGAGATGAGTGGGTAGATATATTGATATATAGATGATGGATAGGTAGATGGATAGATGAGGGACGGATGGGATGTATATACAGGTAGACAAATACAGGTGTTCCAAAATTAGGCCGAGAAACTTTGGGAGCTGATAGATAACATTATTCTAAACACTTTTTGTTAAGGAAGTTTTTTGTTGCGGTGCTTCGTTTTAGCCCTGGACGAGTTAATGTCATTACTGCCTCCCACCCACAGACATCGGTCATTTATTTGATTTTGCCAGCTGCGCAAATGATTCGTTCCCCAAGGTCATCTTCAGATTCAACAGGTGTTTCATACATGATAGTCTTCATGTGCCCCCACAAAAAGAAGTCAAGTGGAGTAAGGTCAGGGGAGCGGGCCGGCCATGCAATGGGTCCACCTCTGGGTATCCAGTGATTGCCGTATGTGGCCGTAAGATGATGACATACTTCAGAACCAAAGTGAGCTCGTGCTGAAACCACATATCCTGTCTGATATGAAGGGATACTGTTTCCATTAGGTCAGGCAAAACTTGTTTCAGAAATACTAAGTAATTGTAAGCCATGAGTCGCGAGCAAACTGTATGGTCCTAATAAAAAGTTATCCACAATACCGGCCCACACATTAACACCAAATCTCAGTTGATGTGACCTCTGAAATGTAACATGGAGATGACAAACATGTGAATTTCGACTGTTAAATAACTGCTCACGTGGGAAACATGTTTCATCTGTGAACATGACATGGGATGCAAACAGTACATCGTTTTCAATTTTGTCCAGATACCACTGACAAAATTTCTGTCGCAGAGGATACTCTTGAGGCCTCACTGCGTGGTCCTTTTCAAGATGAAAAGGGTGCAACAAAATTTCCTGCAGAATTCTTCCCACAGTGCTATGACTTAGGTGCAATTGTTGAGCGATGGCGCGAATACTAGCTGCAAGATTGTTCTCAATGCACCGCAAAACATCTTCCTCATTCTCAGGAATCCGTACAGAACGTGGCCGTCCTTGAACTTCTGCTCGTCTATCCAAGGAGCCTCATTCACGTAGTGTACGTTCAATGCTGGCAAATGTAGTGTCATAAGGAACTCTGAAGTTTCGGAACTGTTCTTGGTAACGCCTTGCAGCCGCACGACCCGAACCAGCGTTTCCATACACCAAGAGCATGTCCGTTATCTCACTCCAAGTGTACCTTTCCATGTTGTAAATAAACTAGTATGCAGCAGACATTCCAGCAAACTAACGCACAATATCAAGGAAACACAACGATGAGCTCAGGAAGTAAACATGCTAACTGAATTGAAGCGTCTTTGTTTTGTTTCTTTCGTGTGTTTCCTTTAAAAAGATACATACTGTCACAAATGTAATTTACATATCTAAACTAACTAGGTGGATGACAGTAATGGCATTAACTTGTCCAGCGCTTAAACGAAAGCACCGCTGCAAAAAAAAAAGTCCTTAATAAAAAAGTGTTTAAAATAATGCTACCTATCAGCTCGCAAAGTTTGTCGGTCTAATTTTGGGACACTCTGTAAAAATAGAAAGGTACACAGATGAATAAATATATCCTCTTAGAGAGGCTGATGGTAAGATAGAGAGACAAATATGTACCCGTATAGAGATAAACATACAGAGAGTGATAGATAGACAAACATATTGATAGATAAACAGTTTTGGTCCCAATCAACAAAAATGTTGACTATGTAGTGAGTTGTATTTAAACGTAAGACTGTTTCTAGAGTCCGGATTAGTATGTAATTACATATTTGTTTCCTTCATCATATTTGGAAAGACACAAAAATATATATTGGTAAAACATTGGTGGAATCTGTTGCAATGTATGGAAGTGAGGTATGGACAATCAATAAGTACTACAAGAATAGACTAATAGCTCTAGAAATGGATTATTTACGGAGAAGTGCCAGAAAGTCTAGATTAGAGCATGTCACAAATAAGGAAATTTGAAACATAAAGGAAGCAGAAGAAAGCATAATTGAAAGAATTGAGGAGAAGGAATTAAAGTGGTTAGGACATGTCTTAAGAATGGAAGATGAGCGATGGCCAAAGCAACTATATGAATGGCATCCGAACAGAAAGAAGAAAAGAGGGAGACCAAGGTTAACATGGAAGAAAAACATGAAGACAGTAATGCAAGCTAGAGGGCTAAGCATCGAAGATGCCCAAGACCGTAGGCTTTGGAGGTTTGGCACGGGAAGACGGCAGCAGCTGTAAAAAACCGAAGATAGATAGAGTTTCCTTCATATGATATTTCGTAATAACCAAAAATGTTGATTCGTATTAAGCTGGACCTTATACTCAAGCTTGATATTACATATTTTACCTATTACTACATATTTATTAGAATATTACATTTTTCTCATAAATGGGCTTCAAATGTAAGTTCACAAAATGTTTAGTAAACAGGTAAAATGGCTTTATGATTTGTTGTGAAATCTGTTGGGAGGCTCATATGAATATCACTGTACTTTGTCTGGTCAGTTCTGCGGACAGACTACCACACATTCAAACTCGATGCAAATAATTTATATTTTCTAGGAAAACAATATGCAAACTTTCAATAATGTTTTTTGTTTATTTGGAAAACCTTGGCCTCAGTATTTTTTTTATCTTTCAAATTCGATTCAAATGTTAAAAAAAGTTTGCCTCATCCTCCCCCATCACCATGAGGAGTGAGTATGAGGGTGAGTGAGAGGTTGAATAGTTTCTACTATTTCCAACTATACCATAGTCCAAGATCCGGCTGCAAGATTACTACGTTCATCGAGTGTATGAACAACATCAATTTTTTTTCATAAACTTGTGAATGACTGAATACATTTTTGCCGAATTGCCTATTAAAATTCGGCCGCCAGTAAAAAGTAAAGTGATCCCACAACAGGCCTCAGGAGGCCCTTGGGGTAGTAGGAGTTTAAGGCTCCCACTTTTTCTAGACAATCGGCACTTTTATGTCAGCCGGGTTGTCAGCCCTGCCTGACGGCCGCCTTTACCCCAGAACAAGCGTCTGGTACTCATTTCCGTTAGAGGCTGAGTCGACCCCAGGGCCATAGTGCCGCCAGAGGGTTTGGGTCAGTTTAAAAATCCTGACCCCAACGGGACTTGAACCCTCGACCCTCCGGCTTGTAGCTCAGTGCCTTAACCACAACGCTACGGCGTGCCCCACCCTGTTAAAATTCGGCCGCCAGTATGTTTAATTAAAATATAGGCCTAATTCATTTATTTATTCGAAATAATTTGATTCACTTATTATTAACATAAAATATAATCCAGTTCGCAGAAATCGATGTATAGAGCTTGACAAGTTTTGGTTGTCATTGCAAACTTGGCCGTAAACCTCCTCGCGGTTACAGCAGGCTATGACACCAATCAGTAATTAAAATGGCGGAGGTACGTATTTATTGTTTTAGATGGTTTCAAATAAAGTTCAGTTGATTTAATATGCTGTTATTTGTTTCGTATAATGTATATTAACACTACCTTCTGGATATATTTTTGTATATAGCCTACATTGTACGTAGTATACATAAAGGGCAGTGGTTTTACTTCCCGCTGCGAGGGAACAATATAAAATAATAAAAACGCACTTACCGGCATTTTATTACTGATTGGTGTCACAGCCTGCTGTAGCCGCGAGGAGGTTTAAGGCCAAGTGTGCAATGGTAACCAAAACTTTTGAAGCTCTATACATCGATTTCTGAGAACTGGACTAGAATTTATTTTAATAACAAGTGAATCAAATTATTTCGAATAAATAAATGTATTACATTTTAATTAAACATACTGGCAGCCGAATTTTAATAGGCAACTCGGCAAAAATGTATTCAGTCATTCGCAATTTTATGAAAAAATTGATTTTGTTCATACACTCGATTAACGTAGTAATCTTGCAGCCGGATCTCGGCTACCAGGATAATCCAAACATGGTGCTCCGTTACATCCTGTTATTGTTAAAGAATCTCTTTAAATTGAATACAATTTAAGAATATAAAACAACATTTTCCACTGCTTTGATATTCTAGGGTGAAATGAGGAATATTAGGATAGATCACATAGATGGTGCACCAAATTGAGTGTGAAATATTTTGATTTCTTCTGACCATTTTCAGTTTTTTTTTTAGTTTTGTCTTAGTGGGCCTATATTGCTCAGATTGAATGTTAGTGAACGCAGATGAAAATGGCTTCGATTGCCTCATCGTTATCTGCCAAAAAGAGAGAAAAAATAAAAGGCCGTGGCTGGGCCCAACTATCGATAACACCTTTTACCTCAGACGGTAAAATAGTGTTGTAGGCCTATACACCTTGTAGTTACACTATGCAACAAATAATTGTAGAATTGCAAGAAAACTGTAAGTACTATATTTTGAGAGTCATACATAAATAGTTTGAACATCTAAAAAAATAGTAAATTAATGTGAAAATAACAGTATGGTTATAATATATATTCCGTTCTGTTCTAATGTATTTTTAGTGATATTAGGATCTATATATATTAATTTAGATTGAGGGCCTATGTCTAAAATGCATTCACTATACCGTTTTACACGAAGATGCTTCTGGATTGTTTGTTATTTTATCATTGGTAGCATAATTATATTAACCTCAAGTTCTTAAGAGACTATTTAACTCAAGCCCCAAATGGGAGCCAATGACCATTCACATTTCAGTGAATTTTGATTTACAACCAATCATAGTCTTTTTCTCCTCGATTTTATCAGTTTAATTTTATCACATTATAATCAGGCTCCTCCTTTTTAACATTCTGCATAGGTCAGAGCATTATTTTGTAGTGACTGACTCTCTAAGAAATACGTTGAATATAACAATTTATATATTAAGATGTAAGAATTCTATAATGCAAGTGGCTCCCAGATTATATATATAGTGCACTAATCTAACAAGATACTGCTTGCGAGATATAATAGAAAAACATCTGCAGCAATTGATTATACCACAAAAAAAATCCACTGTTTTCAATTTCTTAAATGTATTATTTCCCAGGTAACTACGTTCCAGATAAATATAATTGACATATTTACATCATAGGACACCAGAAATTAATTAATAACCTATAATGTTGGTTATAAACAGTTTGATGTGTTTCATTTTTTCTCCACTAGGGTGCAATCTTACAATATTGTAGTCCTTTGGCAATAAATAATATGATCTGGTTACAGTGACTATTTAACCCATGCCCCAAATGGGAGTCAATGACCAATCACGTTTCAATGATTTCTGTTTTACAACCAATCACAGTCGTGTTTCACCAAATATTTATCAGTGTTATAATTACCATATTAAAGAAAGCTCCTCCTTTTTCATATTCTGAACAGGTCTGACCATTATTTTGCAATGACAGAGCCTGCGAGAAATACGGCTACCAGATTGTATATATAGTGCATGAATGTCAACACATGCCGCATGCGAGAGTTAATATAAAAACATTTGTAGCAATTGATTATACCACCAAAAAAAGAAACCACTGTTTGCACTTTCTTAAATGTATTTTTTCCCAGGTAACAATCCAGAAAAATATAATTGTCATATTTACATCATACGACATCAGAAATGAATTAATATACAGTTTGATGTGTTTCATTTTTTCTCCACTAGAGAGCATTCTTACAATATTGCGTTCCTTTGGCAATAAATAGTATGATCTGGTTGCAGTGATAAACAAAAGAAGCAGATGAAGCGTACCTATCGCTTCTCATTTGTGTTCAAACATCGCCGTTTACATTAAATATATAAATATTTTAAAATAACTATAGTTAAATCATGATTTGTGAGTAAACAGCTTAATTTTATTCGTTAAATAGTCCTAACAAATGCCACTCTTGATTTCCAAATTCTCTAGATAAATTGGAAACCATTCGTGGCATTGCTTACTAAAAATATCACATCAATACAAAACAAAGCTTGGACAAAGAAATTACACAGTATTTTATTAATACCTAAATGTTGATTATTTGTAATAAAAATGTAATATTACATATTTTGACTATTTTTACTACATATTTATGTACATATTTGGAGATTAATATTACATTAAAGTACGGACCCTATTTATAACATAGACTAAATATAACAAAATGTGCAGGAATCAGGAGGCGTGAACAATTTGAAAGTCTTTGTCTGTGATACGGGAAGTTTATTAGAAAGTTTGAAGGGAAATCTGAAAATAGCATCTCTGACAACCTGAAGGATGTTGATGTTTTTTCGCACTGCTATTTGCATAACAAGAGCTTGCTAAATAATGTATACCGCACATTTTTGGAGTAGTGCTGCCTCTGGCGACAATTCCTGCCTTTCCAATGGAATACATTTTCCTCGCATACGAATTCTCTGGGGTTTACGTTATCCCCATGCTACCAACATCTGACAATTTCAACCAAATTGTCACCCACTCTTTTTGTCGATAAACTGAAATTCTCTAAATATATTTAAGTGTTCGATTTAGTCGATCCCACTGGACTAATAGTTACCAGGCTCGCTAACAGATGGACATCAGAACAACATAATGTAATATTAAAAAGAGATGTCAAATTACTGACGTATGGGCAAATTGTCTCGTGCGGGGAGGCCCTCTATGCCCTTGTGTAGTTGAGGTATATGTGTGTGTGTGTTTCATGTATAAAATCCCTCTCCCGACAGATAGTGTCACTATAAGACTCGGGTGGGGATGTGACATGTAAAAAGTACCTATAAGATGAGAGGTTATATCAATTGTATACAATGAACAAACTATGTAAATCAATTATTAGCTAAGTACAAATCGGAGTAACATTGCTTTAAAATTGGATTTACTTTATAAATATACAACCAAAGAGAGAAGAAGAGATAGGCGAATGGAGAAGACTACTTAACAGTGAACTACATGGTCTTTATAGGAAACCAGATATAATAAGAACAGTCTCATAGACTGCGATGGGCTGGATATGTGGCACGAATGGGGAATGAAAAGGGTGCATAGAAGCTTCTTGTAGGAAACCAGAGGGAAAATGCCCAGTTGGTAGATCAAGAATGAGGTGGTACAATAATATTAATCATAATTTGAGGTAAGTAGACTATACAGGGATGGTTAAAAAACGTTAGCTCAGAATAAGGATGTATGGAGAGCTTATGTCTTGCGTGGCCATGAACCTACGGGTTGGAAAGTGCCAGTGAGTTAGTTATAAATATATGGTATTAACATTCAGGAGAAAATAAAGACTAATTTTAAATCAAACATAATCGATGCTAATTAATTCACTAACTGCTACTGTCGAACCTGAAGGTTCATGGTCGCGCAAGCTCTCGATACATCTCTATAAAGAGTTAATATTTTCCAGCTATTCTTCGTATAAACTTACTTAATTGTTTTACGCCCCTTTTATTCTAACCATAGCCTGTCCTTTGTTAGGAGTGTCTACACCAAGCTAATTTCCAATTGAAGGGCTCGGCTGTAAAACGTGTTAACTGACAAATTCTTGAAAATTGAGTTCTAACATGTAAACTGTGATATGTGATCTTCTGAAGCATTTGGTGCGCGTAGTTCGTACATCCGTAGATTGTCAATAGATGGTAAATAAAGCTGCGTGCACCAAATGTTTCAGAAGGCCCCTTATCACAGTTTATATGCTACAGCTCAATTTTCAAGAATTTGTCAGTTACCATGTTTTACAGCCGAGCTCTTCAATTGGTCTGGCGTTTACTTGATGAAAATTGATATTCTTTATTTATTAAATAAAACTGTCAACTTTTATTGATTTTATAAATATTTATGAAAATCTATAACAATTGATAGTGGTTGGGTCGGTACGCTGACCACATACCATTCACGACATCGGTATGGAAATAACTAACTAACTAACTAATTCACTGGGACTATCGAACCAGTAGGTTCATGGCCGCGCGGACATAAAAAACTCTCCATGCATCCCTATCCTGAAATGTTTTCCAATCGTTCCCTGTATAATCCACTTCCTCAAATCGTGGTTAATGTTATTATATCACCTCATTCTTGGTCTACCAACTGGGCGTTTTCCCTCTGGTTTTCCTACAAGAAGCTTCCATGCACGCTTCATTCCCCATTCGTGCCACATGTCCTACCCATTGCACTGTACGAGACTTAACTGTTTTTATTATATCTGGCTTCCTATAAAGATCATGTTGTTCACTGTTATGTAGTCTTCTCCATGCACCTGTTTGTTCATCTCTCTTTGGTCCAAAAATGTTTAATAAATATAACTACATTAATTTTATTTATTAAATAAAATATCGCAGGAATCGCATTAATAATTTAATATTTTAAATAATTAATAGAAATTTCATCACACTTCGTGCTTCTATGTGTAAACTAAAGTAGTCCCGCTACAGGCCTCAGGAGGTGCTTGAGGTAGTAGGAGGTTAAGGCTCCCACTTTTTCTAGACAATCGGCACTTGATGTCAGCCGGGTTGTCAGCCCTACGTGACGGCCGCCTTTACCCCCAGAACAAGCGTCTGGTACTCATTTCCGTTAGAGGCTGAGTCGACCCCAGGGCCATAGTGCCGCCGGAAGGTTTGGGTCAGTTTAAAAATCCTGACCCCACCGGGACTTAAACCCTCGACCTTCCGGCTTGTAGCGCAGTACCTTAACCACTACGCTACGGCGTTCTATGTATGCAAAGTATAAATAAAAACAGTAAGTTGCTTCATAAAGTTTTTTTGGTCGATGTGACTTATTTCTTATACTTACCAATATTGTTGTTACTGGAAGTAAGTCAACGTTCCCACATCTAACCTGGTTGCCATGCAACCAAAATAAATCACAATGCTGATATGGACTCAAAAAGCACACGTTCGGTAAATAAAATAAAACATTTATTGAATGTTTTGTACACTAACTCGTACCTTTCTTTAGACTTATCCGGAATTAATGCAGAACATCACATTCTCCAGGCTTCTTCAATTTCTCTATTATCTACCATGACTACTTCCATAATAAAATTACCAAACAGATTCTAATCACGGTACTACATACAAAAATGACTCCACAGCCAACAATCCTTGCTTATAATAAAACAAATGAAAAGCTACATAGCAACGGTCGCCAAATGTTTCTTTCTCATAGAAGTCATTTACACCCAACCAATATTTTAATTAATTTATTACTATATTTAATAAAAATTAGTCACATCGACCAAAAAATAGTATGCAATACACATGAGATAAGCACGTAACAGATCTCGAAATTTAAAAAAACTCGGCGCAAGCGCCTCGTTTTTTTCAAACTTTTTCTCGATCAGTAACAAGTGCTTACCTCACTTGTATCGCAATATACGAGTACTATGATCTCCAAACTTAACGAAAGTCCGACGCAAGTATAAGATTTAACTTACTGTAACTCTGCTTTATAAATTCTATAAATTTTTTGAATTAAAGTTACTTCCCTAAGTTATAAATAATAATAATAATAATAATAATAATAATAATAATAATAATAATAATAATAATAATAATAATAATAATAATAATAATAATAATAATAATAATCATAATCATCATCAACATCCGGTATCATGGCAGCTGCCGCCGCCTTCCGGAAACCAAACGCCATTCCTCTCTGTCCATCCATTGATCTCCCTCCAATCCTCTGATATTCATAGCTGCTTGTACCCCTTCTATCCAAGTTTTCTTCGGTCTTCCTCATAATAATAATAATAATAATAATAATAATAATAATAATAATAATAATAATAATAATAATAATAATAATAATAATAATAATAATAATAATAATAATAATAATAATAATAATAATAATAATAATAATAATAATAATAATAATAATAATAATAATAATAATAATAATAATAATAATAATAATAATAATAATAATAATAATAATCATCATCATCATCATCCGGTATCATGGCAGCTGCCGCCGTCTTCCGGAAACCAAACGCCATTCCTCTCTGTCCATCCATTGATCTCCCTCCAATCCTCTGATATTCATAGCTGCTTGTACCCCTTCTATCCAAGTTTTCTTCGGTCTTCCTCATAATAATAATAATAATAATAATAATAATAATAATAATAATAATAATAATAATAATAATTTTATTTTACCTGGTAGAGTTCAATCGCCATTAGTTTCGAAACATGTGCCGGATAGAACATTTTACTACTAACAGAGATACAAAAGTTGGCGGACTTATGAAAGGTTGGCTACCCCTGGATTACATACTCGTCCTCCATATCAAAGTTCTGAGTTTTCGTCTCGATCATTCCATGCAAGGTTCGTGGTGGATATATTGGAGCGATGGAAAATTTTTATCTGGGATTATCTCGTTTTTAACACTTTTTATAAATATTCCCTGTGAGTAATTAATAATAATAATAATAATAATAATAATAATAATAATAATAATAATAACAAAAATAATTAATCGTATCTTAGTTAAGGATTAATTCTTGCTGTTATTATTATTATCTCGTTTTCCCAACCAATAATTTAATAACATAATTCCTCCGCACTCGTGTCATCCATTTTCTTCCATTTAATTTAGGCGATAGTGCTGCTGGCCTCACAACCAGCATCCATGAACATTTTAGAATTTAAAATTTAGTATAACCCTTAAAGGCTAAGTCCTCCTGGTACCTCATGTAAACTCCACTATTTTTAGAGACTAAGTCCTCCTGGTACCTGGTAGGGTACCTCATGTAAACTCCACTATTTTTAGAGACTAAGTCCTCCTGGTACCTGGTAGGGTACCTCATGTAAACTCCACTATTTTTAGAGACTAAGTCCTCCTGGTACCTGGTAGGGTACCTCATGTAAACTCCACTATTTTTAGAGACTAAGTCCTCCTGGTACCTGGTAGGGTACTCATGTAAACTCCACTATTTTTAGAGACTAAGTCTCCTGGTACCTGGTAGGGTACCTCATGTAAACTCCACTATTTTTAGAGACTAAGTCCTCCTGGTACCTGGTAGGGTACCTCATGTAAACTCCACTATTTTAGAGACTAAGTCCTCCTGGTACCTGGTAGGGTACCTCATGTAAACTCCACTATTTTTAGAGACTAAGTCCTCCTGGTACCTGGTAGGGTACCTCATGTAAACTCCACTATTTTTAGAGACTAAGTCCTCCTGGTACCTGGTAGGGTACCTCATGTAAACTCCACTATTTTTAGAGACTAAGTCCTCCTGGTACCTGGTAGGGTACCTCATGTAAACTCCACTATTTTTAGAGACTAAGTCCTCCTGGTACCTGGTAGGGTACCTCATGTAAACTCCACTATTTTTAGAGACCTAAATACTATTCATACCAAAATACAACATGTTAATAATACTTGCACACGTTTTATTTGTGGTATTCGTAGATTTGATCACATTACACAATACATGTAACACTTCTATGGCTTCGTCTACAAGATCGTAGAATCGGTAATTCCCTATCCCTTCTCTATAAAATACTATACACACAATTACCTTATTATTTATCACACCGCTTCTCTACACTCTCTGACACACATAAATTAGGCACCCGATCTCATCAGCATATTGTACTTTATATCCCTCCTCATCACACTACCTTCTTCTTCTTCTACTTCACTTTCTGGTTTAGGCAAGAGTTGCCTGTTCCGTCTTCACTAATAGATCTAAGACCATCTCTTCCGAGGACGTCCGACATCTCTTCTTCCTCTTGGAAAATAATGGAAGATTCTTTCTACATGTTCTTTCCATTGTATCTTGTTGTTAAATATATTTTCTTTTATGGAGTAGATCTGCAGTTCTTCACGGATATCATTAATATTTATGGGATTTATGGGATTTGTATTTTTTATTTCTTCTTTAGTTATTCTTTATAGAGATGATTATATACATGGGGACTTGAATATTAATCGATTTATTTTTCTTGTTTCTTATCTGGTCCATTCTAGTGCAGCCTTTTACTCTTCTTAAAAATTTCATCTCGGCTGCTTGGATTTTACTTTCTTGTTTGGTAGTGGTAATCCAAGATTCACTCCCATACAAAAGGTCAGAGACAGCCATTGTTTTGTAAAATTTTAATTTTGTTTCTTTATGGGCTTTATTATTCAATGTTCTATTTATTGTACCACAAATAGCTTGAAACTGATGTGTTTTGTGTTCAATATCTACCTATTACTCAAAATATCTTACAGTTTATCTTGCTAGAACATGGAATTCTCTTTCACCCTATGTCAGAGACTGCCAAACTTTAACATTTTTCAGAAACAAACTGAATTTTTTTGACTAACTGATAGAAACATTTCACTAATAGTACTTTTTTAACAATTCATAGTTTGTTATTCCCCTGTTTAATAAAAATACTATTAAAATATATTAATATTTCAACCAAATTCCTTATTTAGGCAATAAATATAAGTGATAGATTAACATTTTTACAGTTTATTACAATGTTTGTTAGACTTATACGAATGTGTCTAAATGGCTCAAAGAGTAGGGTGCGTGTAGGCAAACAGTTTTCAGACAGTTTTGAAATCCAGAATGGGTTGAAGCAAGGAGATGCACTATCTCCTCTACTATTTAATTTTGTACTAGAGCATGCCATTAAATCTTTAGAGAATGAGGAAGGCTTACAACTCAATGGTATTTATAAGCTGTTAGTTTATGCTGATGATGTAGTATTGTTGGCCGATAGCGAGGAGATACTAAAGGACAACACGCACACACTATTGAGTAACACTAAGAAATTGGGACTGGAAGTAAATATCAATAAAACTAAATATATGGTCACACATAGAAATTCAGTATATAATGGAAATGGAGAGCTAAGGACAAATGAGGGAAAATTTGAGGAAGTGGCTGAATTCAAATACCTAGGAACAATAATCACAAATAGGAATGAGATGCACAAAGGAATTAAACATAGGCTCAATTCTGGAAATGCATGCTATTATGCATTGCAGAGACTTTTGATATCCCAACTCCTTTCAAAAAACGTTAAGCTGAAAATATATAAAACTATTATTCTACCAGTTATATTATATGGGTGAGAAACATGGACTCTTACTTTAAGGGAGGAAAGGAGATTACGAGTATTTGAGAATAAAGTTCTTAGGAACATTTTTGGACCAAAGAAAGATGAACAGACAGGTGAATGGAGAAGACTACATAACAATGAACTACATGGTCTTTATAGGAAGCCAGATATAATAAGAACAGTTAAGTCCCGTAGACTGCGATGGGCAGATGTTGCACGTATGGGGAATGAAAGACGTGCATGGAAGCTTCTTGTAGGAAAGCCAGAGGGAAAACGCCCAGTTGGTAGGCCAAGAATGAGGTGGGAGAACAACATTAACTATGATTTGAGGGAAGTAGATTATACAGGGAATGATTGGAAAGCATTAGCTCAGGATAGGGATGTATGGAGAGCTTATATTCGCGCGGCCATGAACCTTCGGGTTCGATAGTGCCAGTGAGTGAGTGTGATTACATTGTTTGTATTTTTTTATGTACAGTAGATTTCAGGTGTTCTTCTTTCGTGTATATATTATTTATTACAAATAACTAACTGACTGACTGACTAACTAATTAAGTAACTCACTGGCTCTATCGAACCCGTAGGTTCATAGCCGTGCGGATATATGATCTCCATCACTATTTTGAGCCAACGTTTTCCAATTGTCCCCTGTATAATCTATTTCCCTCAAATCATGGTTAATGCTATTCTCCCATCTTATTCTTGGTCTACCTACTGGGCGTTTTCCTTCCGTTTTTTCTACAAGAAGCTTCCAGACACCTTTTTCATTCTCCATTCGTGTCACATGTCCTTCCCATCGCAGTCTATGATACTTAACTCTTCTTATATTATCTGGTTTCCTATAAAGGCAATGTAGCTCAATTTTTGTAGTTTCTGGTCTGTTCTTCTTCTTCACTTCCTGGTTTTGGCAAGAGCTGCCTGTTCCGTCTTCACTAATAGATCTAAGACCATCTCTTCCGAGGACGTCGGACATCTCTTCTTCCTGTTGAAAATAATGGAAGATTTTATTTGGTAATCTACTTTCTTCCATTCTTTCTACATGTTCTTTCCACTGTATCTTGTTGTTAAATATCTTTTCTTTTATGGAGTAGATCTGTTCTTCTTTGGTGCAAAAGTGTTCCTAAGAATTTTAATCTCAAATACTCGTAATCTTCTCTCCTCCCTTAAAATACGAGTCAGTGTTTCGCGTTCATATAACTGGGAGAATAACAATTTTATATATTTTCAGTTTAACAATTTTTCGAAAGGAGTTCCCTAATTGAGCACATGTGTCATTCCTATTTGTAATTATTGTTCCTAGGTATTTGAATTTAACCACTTCCATCGTTTGTCAGTTATTAGATATAATTTTAATTATCTTGAACTTCATTGTATTTTTAATCTTATTATTATTATTATTATTATTATTATTATTATTATTATTAGTATTATTATTATTATTAAATAAGGGAAATTATGGGTGTACAAGAGGAGCCGGACATCATAGACATCATAGAAAATAAAAGATTGCAGTGGTATGGTCATGTCAAACGAATGCCAGAATAAAGATTGCCAAAAATTGTTATGGAATGGATCCCAATGGAAAGGAGGAAGAGAGGAAGACCGAAGAAAACTTGGATAGAAGGAGTACAAGCATCTATGAATATCAGAGGAATGGAGGAAGATCAATGGATGGATAGAGAGTAATGGCGTTTGGTTTCCGGAAGATGGCGGCAGCTGCCACGATACCGGATGATGATGATGAATATTATTATTGTTGTTATTGTTATTGTTATTATTGTTGTTGTTCAGTTGGGTCAGATAATCGTTAAGCATCAATCTGATTTTTTATTGGATGTATTATCGCCTCAGTATCATGGTTGTCCGTTTACATAAAAGCGGGTGCCGCGTGACAATGCTCGACAATGATTAAGATGCGGAATTATTATAGTGGCGGTAGTTGGCATCTTTGTATTTAATTATATACAACAGCTGCGGGGAAACAAAGCGAGTAGCTGGACAACCGTCACAGTGACGTATGTTTGTCCTGGTGAGTGGAAGAGAAGGCTACACGGTCTTAACTCTAAGAGACTAAATAATTAAACAGGCAAAATAAATGAATAAATAAAAACACTAAGCATCAGTACTTTTAAAGGAGAGATTAATTGTTGAGCTGTTTTTGTTTCAACACACTCGTATGTTTCGCTTTCACTTTTTCACTTTCCCACTGTTCTGCATTTGTCAGCTTCTTCCATTGATCCCCGCTTCTTGCTCGCCTCGTTCCCCACCCACTGTGTGAATGTGTCAGATCATCTAAGTTCTCTGCTTGCCCACGCATCTCTTGCAAATACAGGGGTCACACATAGTTATCGTGTAGGCCCACCTGATTCCCTCCATCCGTGTCACTGGCATTTGGACCGTTCTGTTATAGCAGTCGCGTCTCTCATGACTATCTTTCTTCTAAGGAGGGAACTGCCAACCATTGCATCCCAAAACTTACCTTCAAATTTCTCCCAGAGAAGCGTTACGATGTACCAAGGCAGTGTTAAAAAAATCTGGCGTTTTTAACTGCAAGGCACAGACTTCAAAGCTAAAATCCAACAATGGCAACCCGCTCTATGGAGCAGATGGATTCCCTGCATGAGTAAGAGCGGAGCGAAGTTAGAGGAGAATCGGCACGTACGGCAGATAGTGAGGGTTATACAATCTACCAATTCACGAGTTGTATTACCTCCCCATAATTCGAATGATATATTTGGCGCTGGATTTTAATGTCTTGCAGTTAAAAATGGTAAATAATTTTTTGACACAACCTTGGTACATCACAACACTTCTCTGGAAGAAATTTCAAGGTAGGTTTCGGCTTGCAATGGATGACAGTTCCCTTGTAAGGTCCTCGTTATGTAATCTGTCCTTAATTCTCACTTGCAATGTCTTTCTCTCCAACTTTCGCTGGCATATCTGTAACAATTTTTTTATTTTTCCATTTAATGACCAAATTTGGCTTCAACGCAGTACACATTGTAGCAAACATTTCTCAAACACTCTACTTTTAGGCATTGTCCTCTAAGATGCGTCTTCTCAAACACTCTACTTTTAGGCATCGTCCTCTAAGATGCGTCTTCTCAAACTCTCTACTTTTAGGCATCGTCCTCTAAGATGCGTCTTCTCAAACACTCTACTTTTAGGCATCGTCCTCTAAGATGCGTCTTCTCAAACACTCTACTTTTAGGCATCGTCCTCTAAGATGCGTCTTCTCAAACACTCTACTTTTAGGCATCGTCCTCTAAGATGCGTCTTCTCAAACACTCTACTTTTAGGCATCGTCCTCTAAGATGCGTCTTCTCAAACACTCTACTTTTAGGCATCGTCCTCTAAGATGCGTCTTCTCAAACACTCTACTTTTAGGCATCGTCCTCTAAGATGCGTCTTCTCAAACACTCTACTTTTAGGCATCGTCCTCTAAGATGCGTCTTCTCAAACATTCTACTTTTAGGCATCGTCCTCTAAGATGCGTCTGTTACAATACACTTCACACTAACTAACTAACTAACTAACTCACTGGCACTATCGAATCCGTAAATTTATGGCCGCGCGGTCATAAGCTCTCCATACATCCCTATCCTGACCTAATGTTTTCTAATCATTCCCTGTATAATCTACTTCCCCCAAAACATTGTTAACGTTATTCTCCCATCTCATTCTTGGTCTACCAACTGGGCATTTTCCATCTAGTTTTCCTACAAGAAGGTTCCACGCACGTCTTTCATTCCCAATTCGTGGCACATGTCCTGCCCACCGCAGTCTACGAGACTTAACTGTTCTTATTATATCTGGCTTCCTATAAAGACCATGTAGTTAATTGTTATGTAGTCTTCTCCATTCCCCTGTATGTTTATCTCTCTTTGGTCTAAAAATGTTCCTAAGAACTTTATTCTCAAATACTCGTAATCTCTTTTCCTCCCTTAAAGTAAGAGTCCATGTTTCGCATTCATATAATATAACTGGTACAATAATAGTTTTGTATATTTTAAGTTCAACGTTTTTTGAAAGGAGTTGGGATGTCAAGAGTCTCTTTAATGCATAACAGCACGCATTTCCAGAATGGAGCGTATAGTTTATTTCTTTGTGCATCTCATTCTTATTTGTGATTATTGTTCCTAGACATTTGAATTCAGCCACTTCCTCAAAATTTCCCTCATTTGTCATTAGTTGTCCATTTCCATTATATAATGTATTTCTATGAGCATAATGTACTAACGATTTTTTTTTCGTCGAATGACTATTCTTCGTGTAAAACAGGTTTCTTTATAGTGGATTAAATTTTATTTTTAAGGTAGTTGTAGATGAAAGAAAGTCTTTCTCCGCTGGCAGATCAATCGTTACAAGTTCAGTGCCTTGTTAGCCAATTGAAAGGGCATTTCTTGGCTTCTATAAATGGAAGGCAGTGCTTTTCGCAGACTAACTCTGATTGCTTCCAGTTCTAATGTACTCTATTCAGACTCGTACCAATTTACTTTGTAACATTTGTCGCCAATAAAGGTTCTTCCTTCGTGCCTCCCAACTTTCTATACAAGACTAATCACTTGTATTGTGAATATTACGATCTGCCGTGCATCCTTATAATATCTCTATCTCTGTATTTCTGTCTAGTTTAATTCTACATTTATAAGCACACACATGCCAAGTCTTAGTCGGACGTGATCTGTCTGGATAGTATTTTGAACTCTGGCTTACATACGTAGTTTTTTTAATCACATAAGGATATGGAAGTCTCCTCGCATGAGTGATCAGCTCAATGCCGGAACCACTTCCAAAACAACACAAACATTTAATATTGGATACACTACTCACTCCTACATTCTTACTAAATAAGGTGTTATTATTATTATTATTATTATTATTATTATTATTATTATTGTGGGAGAATAAAGTTAACCATGATTTGAGGGAAGTAGATAATAACAAATAATAATAATAATAACAATAATAATAATAGCTTTATTTTACAACTACATAGGCATCTCATTACTTTCAACTTCGTACAAAATTCTGACAAATATAATAGTAAGCAGACTTACTCCCTATATTGATGACATTCTAGGAGATCATCAATGTGGATTTAGAAGAAACAGGTCCACAACAGATCAGATTTTTATTATAAGACAGATTTTAGAAAATAAATGGGAATATAATGGTACTGTACATCAGAGGGAGAAGTTATATAGTATCCTGCTAGAGTTCGGAATTCTTAAAAAGTTAGTTAGACTTATACGAATGTGTCTAAATGGCAGAAAGAGTTGGGTGCCTGTAGGCAAACATTTTTCGGACACTTTTGAAATGCAGAATGGGTTGAAGCAAGGAGATGCAATATCTCCTCTACTATTTAATTTTGTACGAGAGCATGCCATTAAATCTCTAGGTCTAGAGGATAAAGAAGGCCTACAACTCAATGGTATTAACAAACTGTTAGTTTATGCTGATGATGTAGTATTATTGGCTGATAGCGAGGGGATACCAAAGGACAACACGCACACACTATTGAGTAACACTAAGAAATTAGGACTGGAAGTAAATATCAATAAAACTAAATACATGGTCACACATAGAAATACTGTACATTATATAATGGAAATGGACAGCTAATGACAAATGAGGGAAATTTTGAGGAATTGGCTGAATTCAAATACCTAGGAATAATAATCACAAATAGGAATGAGATGCACAAGGAAATTAAAGATAGGCTCAATTGTGGAAATGCGTGCTATTATGCATTACAGAGACTTTTGATGTCCCAACTCTTTTCAAAAAACATTAAACTGAAAATATATAAAATTATTATTCTATCAGTTATATTATATGGATGCGAAACATGGATCTTACTTTAAGGGAGGAAAGGATATTACGAGTATATGAGAATAAAGTACTTAGGAAAAATTTTGGACCAGAGAGAGATGAACAGACAGGTGGATGGAGAAGACTACATAACAGTGAACTACATGGTCTTTATAGGAAGCCAGATATAATAAGAACAGTTAAATCTCGTAAACTGCGATGGGCAGGACATGTGGCACGAATGGGGAATGAAAGGTGTGAATGAAAGCTTCTTGTAGGAAAACCAGAGGGAAAACGCCCAGTTGATAGGCCTAGAATGAAGGTGGGAGAATAACATTAACTATGATTTGGGGGAAATAGATTACACAGGGAATGATTGGAAAGCATTAGCTCAGGATAGGGATGTTTGGAGAGCTTATGTCTGCGCGGCCATATGCCTACGGGTTTGATAGTGCCAGTGAGTAAGTGAGTGAATAGCTTTATTTTACCTGGCAGAGTTAAGGCTTTTTCTGCCACTCACCCAGGTTTTAAAAAATACAAATGTAGTCTTAGATCTAAATTACAATAAACATAAACGATTACATGCTATATATACAATACAACTATTATTTATATATATTTTGATTTACTCTAGATTAAACGAATTAAATATATGTGCAAGATATAAAAAACGAGAAAAAATATTGACATAACATAAATTTAAGTTAACAGAGCAAAGTTAATTATTTGAAACATATAATTGTAGTGTCAAAAGTGCATGATTGGAAAAAAATTAGCTCAGGATAGGGATGTATGGAGCGCTTATGTTCATGCGACCATGAACTTAAAGGTTCGATAAAGCCAGTGAGTTAGTTAATTACATAGTGCTTCAAATCGCAAGGTCACAAAAAACTGTTTTTCGAAAATGATACTGAAAACATTGTATGACACATAGCTTTTGCCCAAATCACATATTTTGCAATAATTATATCACTTAAGGAAGTAGTACATTATATACATGGAACATGAATCATGCAGAAGTGGAATACGACTTAATACAGCAATATATTGAAATATACACACGGTGAATAGATGCATACAGAGAATATGGTAAGAAAAAAAGCTTACTTACTTACTCAGTGCCACTATCGAACACGTAGGTTCATAGCCGCGCGAACATAAGTCCTCCATCATAATCCCTATCCTGAGCTAATGTTTTCCAATCTTTCCCTGTATAATCTACTTCACTCCCACCTCATCCTTGGTCTACCAACTGGGCGTTTTCCCTCTGGTTTTCCTACAAGAAGCTTCCATGCAAGTCTTTCATTCCCCATACGTGCAACATGTCCTGCCCATCGCAGTCTACGAGACTTAACTCTTCTTATTATATCTGGCTTCTACAAAGATCATTGTTATTTAGTATTCTCCATTCACCTGTCTGTTCATCTCTCTTTGGTCCAAAAATTTTCCTAAGTACTTTATTCTCAAATACTTGTAATCTCCTTTCCTCCCTTAAAGTAAAAGTCCATGTTTCGCACCCATATAATATAACAGGTAGAATAATAGTTTTATATATTTTCAGTTTAACATTTTTTGAAAGGAGTTGGACATCAAGAGTCTCTGCAATGCATAATAACACGCATTTCCAGAATTGAGCCTGTGTTTAACATCTTTGTGCATCTCATTCCTGTTTGTGATTATTGTTCCTAGGTTTTTGAATTCACACTAAAATATTTAATTCCGTGATTTTTTAGTTGTCATGGCGTGGCTCCTGCTTCTTCTCTTATGAAGAATATCCATGTGCTCACGATGAAGCATCCGAACATCCGAAGTTCCTGGTATCGTCGTTCCATGTCCTTGATATCCTGATGCAATCTTTCATCCTGTTCCTCACTTACAGCTCCCAGGTTTGATGTAAAAATGTCAAAGCATTTATTTGAAAATGTAGCTTTAAACTCATTGAGCATCCCAGCATTTGAATGTCGTCAGAATGTTCTCAACTATGTCGATATGTGGTATTAGAAGATTACCGGCCGTGAAAGCCTGCATTCCACAATATGTCGATATACTCTGGGATACGATTGTTTCCAGGAAGTTTTGAGCAACACACTTAAAGGAGTCCAGGCTTCTTGATCCACAGTATTTATTAAATGAAGGAAATCTTCATCTAGTTTCCGAATATGTTCAACTTAGCATCTAACAGCTTGCGGAATTAATTACTTGAATACTTGAAACAGTTGTCGCAGTTAGGTAATGCTTTGACAAACTGCATCATCTTGCCCAGTTTGATGTGCAGACGGGGTAAGAATATTCTGTCTCTTTCCACTAGAGGGTCACACTTGATATGTTTGTCCCCTCGAACAATTTCAACTCTCAGGGCCACTTTTTTGCTCTCATTGTTTGTCACGAGCCTGACTGTCCCATTTACAGATGAAACAGAGACATTTTGTATATCCTGATTGCTTTCCTAGAATCATATCCAAACTTTCAAAACAACACACACCATCCAATTGTTGTGATCTTCATATTGATTTATGCTGGAGGTCGAAATACATAAAGAACGCCTATATTTTCGAAAAAAAGTTTTTTTACTGTTGCATTTTGTTGTTGTTATTATCATTATTATTATTATTATTATTATTATTATTATTATTATTATTACATAACTGGTATTAATAAGATAGTGCACGTAAAAATATTTGAAAGGGATATGTTAAACTGAGAATACGAAGAAATAAATTTTAATTATAATTCTTCTTCTTTTCTTCTTCTTCCTTCCAAGAATTAGACCAAGGTCTGTTACGATCCTATAGAAAATTTTCCCTCCAGCGTTTCATACGACGGCCCAGTGATCTTCCTCCTCTTCGTATATAATTATAAACAGCTTTGGGGATTCGATTTGAACTCATTCTTTCAAGATGGTGTTTCCAATTTAGTTGGTACTGTTTAATATATTCCAAAATTGGCGTAGTCTTCAATTCTTTTAAGATATCGGTGTTCCTTTTCCGATCCCATCTGGTGTAACAAGCTGTTCTGTGCATGAATCTCATTTCGCAAGCCGTTATTCTGCTTTCATGTTGTCTCTTTAGTGTCCATGCTTCACTACCATAGGTCAACACTGGTCTAGCCAAAGTGTTATATAAACGTAATCTGTTTTTTTTTGTACAAGGAATGGTTTCATAACTTGATTAATAATTCCCAAACTTTTATTATAACTAGTATTTTTTTTTTCAGGAATATGCTTTTCATCCCAGATAGAGAGATAATATTCAATATATTTAAATTGATTATATCTCTCTAAAATTGTAATCTGGAGACAGATTTTACTTTGTAAAGGGTCCTTCCCCTGAAATGCCATAATTTTAGTTTTGTTAATTGATATTTCCATATTAAATTTGGCACCTATTTTTTGTAAATTATAAATTGATCGTTGCAAATCATTTTCGGAAAGTGCCAGAAGCGCTAAATCGTCTGCAAAAAGAATAGCATCGAGTTTGAGTTTCCTATTGATGGGTATATATCCCCGTTGTGTTTTCCTCCATTCGTTTATTAATTTATTCATATATATATACACACAATGAAAAGCACCGGTGAAAATCCACATCGCTGTCTTACTCCAGTGTTGATCTTTTCCGAAGAAGATAATTTGACATCTTGTTTAACAGAGATTTCATTATCTTTATTAGTAATATATTGTTGTGGAATATTATCATCAGCTAAAATTTGTAGTAATATATTTCTGTCTTTTTAATTATAATCAAATTATATAATTATATAATAAATTGTAAGGTATACAAATATATCAAATTTGAGATTAATAATGAATAAAAAACTTATATTTAAATCTGATTCATCCTAACTCGTATAATAGTTCATAAATTGATTCTTAGAAATATGGATAAATTTAATACTAAATATAGGCCCTACTATTTATTTATGCCTTTATAATAAATAATAATTAAGGTATCGAGAAAAAATAAGTAATTTTATCATCATCCTTCACGGATTCGGTATTTACCTGTTACGATCTTACATGTGTTCAACCCGGCGCTTTCTTAGTCTTACAGGATTATACATAAGTGCCGTCTTTGGTATCCTATCGTCTGTCATTCTTTGCATATGTTCTATGCAATTGTTCCTGTGTTCTTCTATTTGTTGAAGAAGTGGTTGTACTTGTAGTTCCTCTCATATTCTCATTTCTCATATGTTCTTCTCCTGTACAACCTTGCACAGCCCGTAGGAAGCTCATTTCCGCTGCCTGAATTTTTTTCTTTTTCCTTCAGGATCCAGGCCTCACTTCCATACATTGCCACTAGTGGTGCCATCTGTGAATAAAATCTTAGCTGCATATCCTCTCTTACTTTGTTCCTCAGTGTATGTCTGATAGTTTCACAAATATGTTCAAATTTCTGCATTTCCTTATTTATATCTTATTCTCTTCATACGTTATATGGGAGACCAAATACTGAAAGTGTGAAACCTGTTTCAACACTTTATCTTCTATTAGTATTTTTGTTCTTACTGGGTACTTTCCATGGAACGCGATTACTTTAGTTTCTAATTTTGAAATTAGGCCTATCATATTATATTTCTTACATATGTTATTTAAGTCCACCGTCGGGGTAGCGTGTTGCCTTGTCACGCAGCGGGCCCGGGTTCGATCCCAGGTCGGGACAGTTTTTCTGAGTGAGGTTTTTATCGGGGTTTTTCCTCACCTGTAAGACAAATGTCAGAAAAACTTTAAGGCCCAAACGGTCCTCGAATTCATATGGCCATTGCAATCATCATCATTCATATTCATCTTAATAATAATAATAATAATAATAATAAACATCTTATGTTAAGTATAGGATTAGGGACTCTCCGGCGCACCATTATCATCATCTTCAGCCATCATATCATCGGGGCAACGTAACCCCGCCTTCCAGGCGCCCCAACCTCAGAAGTGGGTTACAAGTACGCCATGCCAGGAGAGAAACCAGGAATGTCGAAAAACAAACCTGGGGCATTTGAAAAAAAAGTTATTTAATTATAATATTATTATACATTAGTATTATGAAATAATTTAATCATAGGCCTGGCAACACATGGATATCATCATAAAATGTGCAAAAATACGTAATTCCACCAACCGAGTGACTCGTGTGAATGCAAGGTTTGTGAAAAAATGAGCGATTCCATTATAAACAATACAGAAGATGGACGGGATCGTTGAATGAACTGATAAAAGACAAATCATAAAACTAAAACTTATAGCTGCTTCGAGTGCCAATTACTTACTTACATTATAAGTAAGTTCAAATGGTTGAACAAATTATCAGAACCCTTAAATTTCCGATTCCGATTGAGGGTCTTTCCACTTTTCAGCGGTTGCCCTTTTGCCAGCCGGCTGCTGGCCCTTCACATCCACATGTGTCAATCACAGAGGTAGATGATCAACAGCCAGTGTAGGGGTGACATGTGGTTAGCATGTCGAGTCCCCCAGCCGTTATAGCTGGTTCCTCAACCTGGAGCCGCTACTTATTGTAGCTACCCAATTGCCTCACGATGCTGGGTGGGCACCGGTCCCATACTGGCCGAAATACCATGAGAAAATTTTCTTCCCCCATGGAGACTCGAACCAGCGCAAGTCCCGTAGCTCTGCGCCAAGGCTTCCTACCTTAACCGCTCGGCTACGGCGCGGGACCTTAAATTTCCAAGACACTAATTTCTGTGTCAGTTATTTAAATGTGGCGGACCGGAATGAAAACGGAATATTTTATAAGTGTCATTGCATTGTATAATATACGCATTTTTTAAGTAAAGATCTTCCAGTTCGTTTTCTTTTGTTTTAATTATGATATCGAATAAATTAAACCAATTGATGAATATTATACATTGCCGATTAAAGGGTTGATCATAACCTGCCAATTTTACTGTTAGGTCATCATACAACGCTTCTTCTCAATCTTTTTTTTATAATATACCAGCTGATACCCGGCGTGCGCTGCTACGCCTAAATAAATGAACATTAATGTGCTTTTATGTTTAGTTGAATAAGTAAAAGAAAAATTAATTATAAATATATATCGTAATTATTTTAAGATTACCCGTTCTGATTACCCGGTGTTGCTCGGGAATCTACTTATCTCGATCTTCTTGGCATAAATAAGCTAAAATACATAATCCGTTATGGTGAGTTATCCGTAAAAGAATGCCCGCCATGTGCTGCTATGCTTGCACAGGAATCTACGTACTTGTCTCGATCTTCTTGGCATCAATGAAAGACAAAAACGGTTATTGTGAGTTATCCGTAAGAGATAAAAATATGCGGTCGCTGACTTTTTTGTAGAGCTTTTTGAGATATTCCATTCTGTGTACATTAATTTTGTGTATTTCGTATGGTTTAGGCAGCGTAAGCCATTTAAGATACTTTATTCACGTTTTCCACTACAAAGAGCGATTTTTAAGGGTGTAGGAATTCAGTATCACAACTCTCTTATATCCTATGTTCATCCCGGGAATCTCCTGAACATTTTGGCAAAAAGTCCCATCACGATGCGATCAACGGTATGGGCCTAAAGCATGTAGGTGTTTCTCTCTCTACTATCAGTATATAATTAAACCCCCCTTTTGAGATTTAACCCATTCGCTTTCAGTTGAAAATGGTCAAATGCTTTTCCCCAGAAACAGGATTTAAGTCAACCTCGTAAATTAATATTGTCTATTTTCCAGTATACTCAAACAACACCACATATAACGGTACTGTTATAATCGCCCTAATTGTTAATTCAACAACACATACTTCTAACTATTCATAAATGTTCCAAAAAGATTACCCTACCAAGGGATGTACAAAATATTTGCCAAATATATTAACATGGTCAGATTTAAGAAGCTCGTGTCCCCCCCTCGGTCTTCTTATTTTTGAAGACCATGTTAATTTGCCGTCGAGTCTAAACCTCGTCTTTTTGATACGAATGGGATTAACTCATGATTTTCTAAGGAACTTATAAACCTTTTGGAAAATGAATGTAAAGTTTTTAAGATTTTTCTATCCAGTCTCCTTTTAACACGTCCATCACCTAATCAAAACCTCGTAATCTATAATTAGAAAATATAAACGTTCTTAACAGACAACTTTACCCTCTCCATCCTTCAGATTTAATTTCGTGAATTCTAAGAGAAGTTGAAGATTTTCACTTTCTTTTCTAATAGTGGAGAAGTTTATAATCTGTTGCATTTATATTTAGAATCCACACAAAACTAAACAACTTTCATTTGTTGACAAAAGAAGTAATATTTTCTTTAATTTTACTACTTCTATATTTAGTTCGCGTATTTCTGAATCTTACGTATTTACTGCAAAAAAATAAAATTTCAACTATTCACAAAATATAAGTAGATAATAAATTTAAACTTTGTACTGTATATAGTGGCATTAGTGTACGATTGTATTAACATTTTTAACATTACCCTGTATAAATATTGTTTTTATTCGTTGAAGATCTCGAAATACTGTTACCTTCTTTCATTAGGCCTACTAATTACTTACTTACTTACTTACTCACTGGCACTATCGAACCCGTAGGTTCATGGCCGCACGGACATAAGCTCTCCAATCATCCCTATCCTGAGCTAATGCTTTCCAATCATTCCCTGTATAATCTACTTCCCTCAAATCATAGTTAATGTTGTTCTCCCACCTCATTCTTGGTCTACCAACTGGGCGTTTTCCCTCTGGCTTTCCTACAAGAAGTTTCCATGCACGTCTTTCATTCCCCATACGCGCAACATGTCCTGCCCATCGCAGTCTACGGGACTTAACTGTTCTTATTATATCTGGCTTCCTATAAAGACCATGTAGTTCATTGTTATGTAGTCTTCTCCATTCACCTGTCTGTTCATCTCTCTTTGGTCCAAAAATTTTCCTAAGAACTTTATTCTCAAATACTCGTAATCTCCTTTCCTCCCTTAAAGTAAGAGTCCATGTTTCGCACCCATATAATATAACTGGTAGAATAATAGTTTTATATATTTTCAGCTTAACGTTTTTTGAAAGGAGTTGGGACATCAAAAGTCTCTGCAATGCATAATAGCATGCATTTCCAGAATTGAGCCTATGTTTAATTTCTTTGTGCATCTCATTCCTATTTGTGATTATTGTTCCTAGGTATTTGAATTCAGCCAATTCCTCAAAATTTCCCTCATTTGTCGTTAGCTATCCATTTCCATTATATAATGTATTTCTACGTGTGACCATATATTTAGTTTTACTGATATTTACTTCCAAGGCCTACTAATTGCAATACATAAATTAATAACCTTTTTAGCCATAAAAGGAATGGATACTAGTGAAAGTTTCAAGTTATAGCGAAATATTTTTTTTGTTCAATGCCACATGTTTGTCATTCGACATATTTTCAGGTATTCTTTCCTGGAATTGGCATATTGTATCCCACTTCTGAGGTTGGGGCGCCTGGAAAGCGGGGTTACGTTGCCCCAATGATATGATAGGTTGATCACGATGGGTAATGATGCGCAAGGAGAGGTTTTAAACCTTTACTTAATCTATCGTGATGATATTGATGATAATGATGGCCAGATGATGGTGTTCGGGGACCGTTTGGGCTTTAACGTATCCTGACATTGGTCTTACATATGAGGAAAAACTCTGAAAAATCCTCACCCAGGAAACTTGTCCCGAGAGGGGATCGAACCCAGGCCCACTGCGTGCCAAGGCAGCACGCTACCTCGAGACCACAGCGGTGGACTAACAGCGAAATATTACCTTCTTAAATAGATAATGGAACTGTTCTTGTACTGTGTAGCTGGTGCACTCTATAGATCGTCACAACCTTAAAAGAGTGTACGGAATTAGATGCAGTATGTACCTCTCTCACTCGCACTCCTATTAGCTCCATCCTTTTCTACTCCCGCGAAGTTGCCAATTAAAAAAAATGCAAAAGTGATGAATTTAACCCATTCGCCTCGAAAGACGAGGTAGACTCGCCGGCAGTTAAATGACCTTCAACTCATAAGACGAGGTGCACTCGCTTAACTCTGCTGTTATACAAAATATTACTTACTTACTTACTCACTGGCACTATCAAACCTGTAGGTTCACGGCCGCGCGGACATAAGCTCTCCATACATACCTATCCTGAACTAATGCTTTCCAATCATTCCCTGTATAATAATAATAATAATAATAATAATAATAATAATAATAATACTTTATTTATTCTGGCAGAGTTAAGGCCATAAGGCCCTCTCTTCCACTCAACCAGTACAAATACAAATAAATATTCGACAAATATAGATATACACTATACAATTATAAACACTTAAAGATACAATAAATGTAACAATGTAAATGTCATGTACAAACAACATTTTATAGGGTAATAACAATAATGATACGATAATAATAATAATAATAATAATAATAATAATAATATAAATATGATACATTATACGGGAAACACCAATTAATATATATATCTTACACTGGATAATAATGAAGTCGAGTTTAGAGCAAATATAAATTTAGATTTCTTTTAAAGATGCCAATGTCCGGCAGCCCCTTATTTCTTGTGGTAGGGAATTCCAGTTGCGAGAAGTGGAGATGGTATATGACATGGAGTGATGTGATGTCCTATGTTGCGGTATATTAAGTAAGAGACTATGTTGTGATCTTGTGTTTAAGTTATGGTTTGAGGATAGATACTGGAAACGGGATGATAAATAATTGGGAATCGAGGTATGTAGGATCTTAAATAGGAGAATTAGACAGTGCGATTTTCTTCTCTCTTTTAGATGTAGCCATGACAATTCGTGGAAAAATGGAGAAATGTGATCGTATTTTCGAACATTAAATATGAATCTGATACACATATTATGGACACGCTGCAGTTTGTCCGACAATCCGTCACTTATGTCAGTTAGTAGAACGTCACAGTAGTCAAAATACTTCCCTCAAATCATAGTTAATCTTATTCTCCCACCTCATTCTTGGTCTACCAACTGGGCGTTTTCCCTCAGGCTTTTCTACAAGAAGCTTCCATGCAAGTCTTTCATTCCCCATACGTGTAACATGTCCTGCCCATCGCAGTCTACGAGACTTAACTGGTACAAGATATTGCAAAATGTATATCACTTGGCAGGGTAATTTTTTGTTAATATTTGTGAATAGTATAGGAATGTGTTTTGGCTTTCACCATTATTGTGTCCCAAGTACCGTTATATTTTGTTTGTTTTGAATGTCTTAAAATAGACAATATAATTTACCGTAACTTAAATCCGGTTTCTGGGGAAATGCACTGAGAATTTAAACCTGAAGTGAATGGGTTAATAAAATGATGATATGGTCGTGTAGATAATTTTCAGCTCTTTCTGAATGTATAAATTTTAAACTCTTAAGTAATTAATATAATTAATAGTTTTGACAAAAACATTATTTTGGCGCGAATCTATATGTTTGCAAATATAAACTTTTCACACGATTGATAGATAACTAGTGATAATGATAGATTAAACAATTTTTTGTGGGTTGCCTGATGTTTATGGATTACACTGTCTTTCCCTGGACAATAATATTTACGTAAGAAGGGAGCTATTAACCTCTTATAAAATACTTCTTAAAAATTATCGGATGGTAACAAAAAAGTTATGTAGCGAGAAACTTTTGTTATTGACTGTATGTTGGTGACAAAGCGATAAGACGTGTTTATAAGAGTCTCAAATAGTTTTTAAAACAAATCAGACCTCGGTATCATTGCGCATTCATACTTTATCGCAGTTTTAAGTTTGTTTACTTAGATGTCACTTTTCATTTCCGATCGCGTCTGACTCTGCACTTCTCAGGCTCAGAGCTCAGTGTTGTGACAGTTGTTGAATGAAGTTCAACTGTGAGTGGTCTAAATTGTCTTTGGTTCATATGTTTTTCATAAAATTGTTTAATTTCATATTTTTTATTGTATTATATTAATTATGAATATAGAAGCTATGCGACGTAGTATTGGCAAACTGCACAGTAAAGAACGGAATATAGTATTAAACATATTTAAGAAAAGAAACGTTACCTGGCAGTTAGACAGCAGAAGCTACCGGGTGTTTGGAAAGTTTAATATATAGAAAAATAAAGGAAGAAACGAAAGGTCCTCCTAGAACGCCAGCAAAAAGAAACCTAAACGAGCGACCAAACAAAAAATTCCAGATTAATGAAGTACGATGGAATAGTACAAAGCGGAGTCCGCTGTACCGCTCATTTCTTGTTCTTTGAGAACATACCACCAACACTAAATATAATATTAAGCAAGGTAAATGGTGATGATACGCTACCAAATGTTTTGAGGTCTACTTTAAATAGATTTCTTCATGATATAGGGTTAAATACGTAACAGGGCAAACAAATGCGCCCTTATTGAAATGGATGATATAATCAGGTGGCGTCATAAATATCTGAAAGATTTAAACAAATTTAGGAATGAAGGGAAATCTATTATTTATACTGTTGAGTCTTGGGTAAACATAGGTCACACCGTGACAAAAGAATGGAAATAGTGGAATGCAGGCTTTCACGGCCGGTAATCATGGTAATAAAAGATTCCGGGCTATGTGGCCGTGGTCTATAACTGGCGTTTCTTCCAGACGTTTCTCCCTCAACTGCGGAGGGCATCTTCAGTGGCGAGCGCTTACAGCTGTTGTTTCCCTGTCGTAGACTCGACTGCGATCGCCACTGAAGATGCCCTCCGCAGTTGAGGGAGAAACGTCTGGAAGAAACGCCAGTTATAGACCACGGCCACATAGCCCGGAATCTTTTATTACCAAAAGAATGGAAAGATACCACAATTAAAAGTGCTCGTCAAGCAGAAATTGAGGGTGTTAGCACAGGTCTTAGGACACCTAGGGGTCGTGGGTCAAGGTTTGCGTTGGTTCATGCAGGGAATTGTGCTGGCTGTAGCAATATTACCGCATATACTAATTAATTATTGCACTGTTAGCCAATAGCATAGAATCCATATATATAAGTATTGAATTAACAACCAGAATGTATTTATATTATATTATGAAGGGAAATTGCGTACTGGACACTCTAATATATAATAATAATAATTACATGTGGATATTCAAGTTGAAACAGGCAGGGGTGTTGAGTTTGGATATTATTACTCACCATCCCCCAGTCTAATACAGGGGCGTCGAGTCAAGGTAAAATTACTCTCCATCCCCTAGTTGAATACCGTAAGATAACATGGCTGGTAAATTCCAGTCTTCATACGTAACTTTAGAAGAGATATGTCCTTATTTGGAAATGAGGGTGATACATTCCAACTCAGCGTCCATGCCACGCCCGCTTATCAGAGGGTTTATAACGGCTGATGCCCTTGGCATCAGGGCTTATTCTTCATGGTTCCGACCTCGTCTCTATGACAGTTAGAGACACAATATTGTAACTTTTTAATCATCGTCTTTAATAAATATATTAAATCAAGTTCTGCATTCACTGGAGTTCTTGGACTCACAACGAATCCTACCTTCAAATTGTCTGATCTACCCGAGGGCCAGGTCACGACAAAGTCAAGGTTTGCGTTGGTTCATGCAGGGAATGAAAATGGATTCGTTAATGGTGCCGAGTTAACATTTCTGTGCCAAAAGAACACGACAGACGTCCACGGTGAAATGACAGGTGAAGTGTATGAAAAGTGGTTCGCCGAGCGATTGTTGCCCAATGTCCATGAAGGATCTGTGATAGTATTAGACAATACCGGCTATCATAGTCGGAAAAGCGATCATTTGCCCACAAGTTTCTGGAGAAAAGATAAGATTATAGAGTGGCTCAGTCAAAAGAAAATCCTTATTGAAAGTGATACTGTTAAAACAACGAAAAACTGATCTTTCGGTTTTTATTTATTTTTTGTGACTGAAAACAGAGACACTTATGATAAATGCCCCCCATATTGATCAAGATAGCTAACACACCAGGAAAGGACACGTGTTCTTCTCTTGCCATCATACCACTGCGAATTTGCCGAAATGTATATAAAAATGAAAAAAGGTCTCATTCAAAAACAAGAAATGAGAGATTTAATTTCGGCTGCTTACCAACACGTGACAGTACAAAATTGGGCAAACTACTTGGACCATAAAAGAAAATTCAAAGTGATCTCTGGAAAGCAGACGAGATTCTTCAAGGTGACGAGGAACCATTTTTGATACATTTGCCATCATCATCATCTTCTTCTTCTTGTTCTTCTTCTTCTTCTTCTTCGCCTTCCTCCTTCCATGCATCGCCCACTGGTTCCGATTCGGCTAATCCTGGACCATCCAGAGACACGGAGGAATTTATGGAAGGAGTAACACCATTACCAGAGGATTGTGGACAGGCTTGTTGGTCTGTAACGTATTTTAAGTATTGCTTTCCTATTATTATTATATTCGTGAACAATTGTAATATTATATAAGCTTTAATATTATTGTATTCGTTAAAAATGTTAACATTATAAAAAATTAGTAAAGTAAAAGTAAAGTGATCCCACAACAGACCCGGAGGCCCTTGGGGTAGTAGGATGTTAAGGCTCCCACTTTTTCTAGACAATCAGCACTTTTATGTCAGCCGGGTTGTCAACCCTGCGTGACGGCCGCCTTTACCCCAGAACAAGCGTCTGGTACTCATTTCAGTTAGAGGCTGAGTCGACCCCAGGGCCATAGTGCCGCCAGTTGGTTTGGGTCTTATTAAATATTTAATTAAATATAACTTCTTATAATATTATATTCTTAAACAATTAAAATAAATTATATGTTATACTGATTATAATAGCTATATTTGTTTATGTAGGATATTTCTTTATATAGGCCTATATTATAAATTTAATTTATTATAACTTAATTAGCCTATGTCCACCGCTGTGGTCTCGAGGTAGCGTACGGTCCCCGAAATCACATGGACATCATCCTTATCATCCTTACCATTATCATCATCATCCTTCATCGGTGTGGAAAGCAACGGGAAGCTACCACACCTACACAATTCCCTAGTAAAGCTGCAAGCATAGCATGAAAATGCTGTGATTGCAGTGAAGGACCTGCCTTCGGGCAGAATTACTATGGATGGAATTAGCCTATATGATAATTAATTATAATTTATGATAATTTATATTTTCCCTTGTATTATAATGTGTGCATTTAAATCTAGCTCTGCGCTTTTTGGCGTTTAATTCGTAGGCCTAAATACTTGTATTGTCGTTCGATCAGTAGGGCATAAGGGAACGCATATGAAAATAACAAAGATATCGGACATTTCAGGTTTTTTCACTCACGTTTAAGAGGTTTTAAGAGTTTTGACGTATCTGTTCCTTGCCTCGCACATCTTTGTCCTGCAGTAGATCTGGCATCAGCGCGCTCCATTCAACGTGTACTGTCTTTTAAGGTAGAGACGAACTATAATGGCGAATCAGTGACGTCATTGTTGTACTTGGGGGAGGGATAAGAGGTTAAATCTCACTCTGAGCTTTTTGGCGTTTAATTCGTAGGCCTAAATACTTGTATTGTCGTTCGATCAGTAGGGCATAAGGGAACGTATATGAACATAACAAAGATATCAGACATTTCACGTTTTTTTCACTCAAGTTTAAGAGGTTTTAAGAGTTTAGACGCATCTGTTCCTTGCCTCGCACATCTTTGTCCTGCAGTAGATCTGGCATCAGCGCGCTCCATTCAACGTGTACTGTCTTTTAAGGTAGAGACGAACTATAATGGCGAATCAGTGACGTCATTGTTGTACTTGGGGGAGGGATAAGAGGTTAAATCTCACTCTGAGCTTTTTGGCGTTTAATTCGTAGGCCTAAATACTTGTATTGTCGTTCGATCAGTAGGGCATAAGGGAACGTATATGAACATAACAAAGATATCAGACATTTCACGTTTTTTTCACTCAAGTTTAAGAGGTTTTAAGAGTTTAGACGCATCTGTTCCTTGCCTCGCACATCTTTGTCCTGCAGTAGATCTGGCATCAGCGCGCTCCATTCAACGTGTACTGTCTTTTAAGGTAGAGACGAACTATAATGGCGAATCAGTGACGTCATTGTTGTACTTGGGGGAGGGATAAGAGGTTAAATCTCACTCTGAGCTTTTTGGCGTTTAATTCGTAGACCTAAATACTTGTATTGTCGTTCGATCAGTAGGGCATAAGGGAACGTATATGAAAATAACAAAGATATCAGACATTTCACGTTTTTTTCACTCAAGTTTAAGAGGTTTTAAGAGTTTAGACGCATCTGTTCCTTGCCTCGCACATCTTTGTCCTGCAGTAGATCTGACATCAGCGCGCTCCATTCAACGTGTACTGTCGTTTAAGGTAGAGACGAACTATAATGGCGAGTTAGTGACGTCATTGTTGTACTTGGGGGGGGAGGGACAAGAGGTGAATAGTACTACTGACTTAAAATTATTGACTTAGCTGTTATTAATGACTATTTAACTCATGCCTCAATGGGAGTCAATGAACAATCAGCTTTAAATTATTTTTAATTATAATCAATCAGAGTAGTGTTTCACCTCGAATTTATCAAATAAGTCCATCATATTAAAGAAAGCTCCTCCTTTTTAACATTCTGAATAGACCAGCGCATTATTTTGCAGTGGCTGACTCCACAAGAAATACGGCTACCAGATTGTATTATAGTGCACGAATGTCAGTTGATAGTGCTTGCGGGAGATAACATAAAAACATTTATAGCAATTGATTATACCATAAAGAAAAGAAATCACTGTTTGCACTTTCTTAAACGAATTATTTCCCAGGAAATAACGTTGTAGAAAAGTATAACTGACATATTTACATCATAGGACATCAAACATTAATTCATATAATGTTGGTTATAGATTTCTCCACTAGGGTGCATTCTTACAATATTGCGATCCTTTAGCAAAATGATCTGGTTGCAATAATGAACAAGAGTAACAATCGTTTCTCATTTGTTTTCAAACATCACCGTTTGCATTAAATAAATAAGTATTTAACCCTTAAATTGTCAAAACACAAATTTATTCTGTTAGATATTTGAATGTGGCGGACCGCAGTGAAAACGGAATCTTGTATAACTGTTATTATTAGGTATATTGTATAATTATGTGTGGATTTAAGTGGTTTATTTTTGTTCGTTTTCTTCTGATTTATTTGAAATATTAAATTAACTAAACCAACTGATGTATCTAAAAGGATACATTACGAATTTAAGGGTTAAAAAACATATTTAAATAACGATTTGTGAGTAACAGCTTAATTTTATTCGTTAAATAGTCCTAACAAATGTCACTCTTGATTTCCAAATTCTCTAATTTGGTAATCTCTCGTGGCATTACTTATGAAGGTATTTCAAATGTGAATGTGTACTTCTAAGTTACGCTAAAGATGAAGGTATTTCAAATGTGAATGTGTACTTCTAAGTTACGCTAAAAATGAAGGTATTTCAAATGTGAATGTGTACTTCTAAGTTACGCTAAAGATGAAGGTATTTCAAATGTGAATGTGCACTTCTAAGTTACGCTAAAGATGAAGGTATTTCAAATGTGAATGTGTACTTCTAAGTTACGCTAAAGATGAAGGTATTTCAAATGTGAATGTGCACTTTTAAGTTACGCTAAAGATGAAGGTATTTCAAATGTGAATGTGTACTTCTAAGTTACGCTAAAGATGAAGGTATTTCAAATGTGAATGTGCACTTTTAAGTTACGCTAAAGATGAAGGTATTTCAAATGTGAATGTGTACTTCTAAGTTACGCTAAAGATGAAGGTATTTCAAATGTGAATGTGTACTTCTAAGTTACGCTAAAGATGAAGGTATTTCAAATGTGAATGTGCACTTTTAAGTTACGCTAAAGATGAAGGTATTTCAAATGTGAATGTGCACTTCTAAGTTACGCTAAAGATGTAACTGACTAAAAATTATCGTGTGTAGCTCACGACAGGAACTATTGCTCTCATTTTCACACACTACATATGAAATGTGACATGGAACAACTTATTTCGTTTAATATTATTCAATAAGCGACCTATAATTCCAATCACTCTTGCATCACGTTAAAAACAAACATTTACATTTTTCAATGCCGCCAGGTTGTCTTGCGACATTTCTGGCATTCTTCCTGGCATTTCTGAGGTTGAAACACCTGGAAGGCGGAGTTACGTTACCTCGAAGATATTATCACTTCTATCCCTGCATTGGATTTCGATAGAATTTTTTTAAATAAACCCCATAGATATTTCCAAATTAACTTTATTTATTTCACTAAAATTTACTGATTGTTTTCACAAAATTTCCTGCTAATAAAATCCCTTACGTCACAATTAATTAATTACAGATTTTTATACTCGCTGACGGTTTCACTTAGATCGTTTCCTTGTCTTGGCTGTAACACTTCACTAGTTTCCTATTCGGACACAAGTAAAACTGGCTGGTTCGACCCTCGCATCCTCGTATATACGCGATGATCTAGACTACTTGAAAGGCTGTCTAGATTTTTCTTGTGTCGAAGTCTCGAGAACCGAACTTTCATGAATGTAAGGATAGACACATGTGGAAAGTTCTCCGTCGTCAGAAATATTCCCTGCCAGATCATTGAAAAATTCCTCAAGCAAGAAGCTCGAACCAGAAGACATAAGTCTGGTCTAAGAAAATTGTGTTTAATTCAATTTATTTTTAATTTAATTTATGATAAAACATATCATAACATAAAATATATCGAGGGGAAAAGTTGTTCTATTCTTCACATCTCCTATATATTGGCTCTTCACTTCTTCTATGTACTACGTCTCCACATTTCCTATGTGTTACTTTAAAATTAGAGCACTATGTATTCTCCATGACGTCATCACTATATTTCTGTACTTAACCTTTATACTGCTACGAACGGGTATATGCGTTGGCAAAAAAAATGCTTGCCGTGCTATGGGTGTGTATATCACTTCTCAACTTCAAACGCCTGCTAGTTATACAATACGTATTGCATTGATTTCAAACTAAGCAGGCATATACTGCCATCTCTTAGGAACCTAAATAAACTTTTTCCATATTTCTCCCTGCATTGAGCAAGGAGGGTTTTAAAGGCTGGAAATATCTCAGCAGTGAAAAGGTTAAATTCATGAATTTGTGACGCAAATTTTTAAAAGTGTGTATCTTATTTACTACAAGAAATTAATATTTATCACATGAGAATTTTTTACTTTTCCCTTGAAATAAATTTCGTTTTAAATTTATCTTGTAACTATGTACTTTTTTCTTCTTGCAGGAATGTGTAGCTCCAGAACGTGGCGCAGGATGTCGTTACAGTAGCCGAATTGCCCCATTTTAAAGTCTACATTAAAGGTAAATAAACCAATTCCATGTTAATTACCAGGGATATAAATTATATGGAGGGGTGCACGCCGTAGCGTAGTGGTTAAGGCACTGAGCTACAAGCCGGAGGGACGAGGGTTCAAGTCCCGTTGGGGTCAGGATTTTTAAACTGACCCAAACCCTCTGGCGGCACTATGGCCCTGGGGTCGACTCAGCCTCTAACGGAAATGAGTACCTGACGCCTGTTCTGGGATAAAGCGGCCATAACGCAGGGCTGACAACCTGGCTGACATAAAGTGCCTTAACCTCCTGCTACCCCAAGGGCCTCCCGGCCTGTTTTTGGATCACTTTACTTTACTTTTACTTATGAATTATATGTAATAAAATAAGCTAAACATGAATATACATAAATTCATTAAAGATCCACAAAATATGGAGTAACATATGGACTAAAATGTGTTATCGAAATGGTTTAACCGTTCTCTAAGGCATTACAAAAAATTACTTTAGCATTTGTTGATAGCGCTTCAATCGGAAAATCACTTACAAATAATCGTAATTTTACAGACAGCGATTTAAGATCTAGCGATTTTTTATTTATCTAAGATACAGAATGGAAAATGAAAGATGGCCAAAAATTATATACCAATGGTCACCTCCTGAAAGAAATAAACGTGGCAGATGGAGTATTTTAGTCAGTTCTTCATTATTTTCCACGTTGGGGGCGCAATTTTGAAGAAGTAATTCTTTTCCCATGTTATGACGATGTTTAGAAGCAGCTAACTCTCTTCATTGCCCAATGTTGTAACATTTTTAAGGAATAGTGTCCCAAAATAATAAATAAGAATTACTGGTTCAGGTTGGGTTTGATTTTCGGTAGAGCTGGATTCTCTTCTCAAGGTCGAAGTTGGTACAAAAGATAGGAAAACACTTTAAAAAATCACTTATAACTGATTCTTGTAGAAATATTTGTAAATTTATTTCCTATTTAATTTCCCAGCAGATCAAGTAACTATAGGTGGTATTATTCTTCACCGTCAATTAAAATTAAATTATTTTCTTTTCTTGAATCCACTATTTTTCTGGTTTTAAATTTCACATTTTATCAGGAGAGCTGTTATTGCATCTATCCTTGATGAAAGTTCTATCCAGACTGACTAGTGTAATTCTGTTATAATTTTAAAGAACATTATTATATCACATGATTTTATATTTAAATTCTATTGGTTAATGGTCCATTAAATACCAGGTTTAAATTTGATTGGTTAAATCAAAAAGTTAATTGTTTTTAACATCCAATCAGAATTTAGTATACCTTTATTTAAAAATATTAAGTTAAGCAGGTGTTCTTATTACAGTTATAACAGAAAGCTTTATATTTCAGACAACAGTGACTTAAGACACAATTTTAAAAGCATTATTTAGAAAGACTTATATAATACAATTTCTTTAATTGTTACTAATGCTTTTTTTATTCAACAATAAACAATAATTAATTATTTAGATGTTTTTCTTTATTTAAGTTATATTTAATATATTAAAAGAATTTTAAAATACAAAATTATTAACTTTATCTTTCATATTTATTATGGTATTAAAATCCTGCTATACTGACCAAGATGGAAATGGAAAACTTACATCAGAACTATAATGGATGATAGGAATTTGGAAGAAGGAAATTGGAATGATAGATGGAAACTAAAGACGGTAAACCTATAAGTGGGGTAAAGCCGAAGAAAAAGAAGATACAGAATGAACAAATATATAAACTACCCCGACGATGCTCTCAAATCTCACACGCATTTGTTTAGTTGGTGAACTGCTGCGTATAAAATTTTAAGCTAGAGTTTAAACCCTGTGACTTTGCTACTTGTCTGAACCGGACTTGATATGGCCTAGTGTAGGAAATTCTAGTTTCACAGGGGGTTTATTAACGAGGCAATAATGTTCATAAAACAACATGTTTTTAAAATAACATAAAATAAACAATCCGGCTTTGAAATGCAGATGCCAGGGAAATGAATTTTACATATTAATCTGACAAGAATATCTTTGAAACTATAAAATATGGAATATACTTAAAATAAAACGTTCAGTTAAGTAAGGATATTGTGACGCACTGCTATAGCAGTGTTTGCATTTCTTGGATAATTGCGAGGGTAGTTGCCTCGCATTGGTGGAAATAGATACATAAGTCGTACCCTCGCGAGTTGAAAGGCCGGCGCAGATGATCGATGTGTCTAGGCTTCCATTCCGGAAAATATTCTACGCATCTACACCTCCTTCCCAGAGGCTCCTACTCCCGAAACTTCCATACTAGAAAATCTCGACTGGACGCCGAGAAGATTCCTTCCCCGGTTTATATAAAATATTGCCAAGATGGGAGTCAGTTATTTGTGTTGTGACAGCGATGTAGTGACTTTGTTCAGACTAAATTCTGGCAATCATTAGAGACAGGAAAATAATTGTGCAACAAATAAAATGTCAAGAAACAATAATTATAGCAGCAAGTCGTATGCAAAGTGTTACTGGAAGTTTAAATAAATCAAATAAAGTTATTGAAAAAAATGTACGTAAACTTCTGCAGTATTATGTATCGGCGGTGCGTTCTTTGTCGGGCAGGTCTAGGGATAATACCCTCTGTAGACGTTGTCGCAGAGATCACGAAACCCTTGCACACGTCCTTGGGGCCTGTCCATTTGGAGAATCACTGAGAAACATTCGGCACCACACTATTCGAAATATAATGGCAGAAGCCTTGCGAGATTTTGGATACACAGTTTATGAGGAAGTACACGTTGTGGCCACTAATGGGAGTAACAGACGAATAGATATTATTGCATTTAGACCATCCTCTAATATTGGTATGATATTAGATCCCACAATTCGTTTTGAGACTCATAGTGGCCAACCTGAGGAAGTTGACTCTGAAAAGAAAGCCATATATGAGCCAACAATTGACTATTACAAAGATAAATACCAACTAGATAGTATAACTGTCACAGGATTGATGATCGGGGCAAGAGGTACTATACCAGGATTCTTAGCCAAATTTTGGAATTCCTTAGATTTGGACAGGGTGTATCTTTCTAGAATTGCCATCGCTGCCATTAGAGGATCAATTTCAATTTTAAGAAACCAGATTTACAAAATTACTTTATAGTAGGTATACTTCAATTAGGCCTACAAGTTGATTTTTTAAAAATATATTTACAAAATGTATTTCATCAATTACAAAAAAATTAATTGTCTGTATCACTTTGCCCTTGAGGCAATCCTCTAATGAGGAAAGTTTTATATAATATATAATAATGTTGAACGAAAACAAGAGTAGAACGACCCCCCTGGTAGCGGACCAAAATACGTTTTTTGAAATATGTAAAAATATGTACTGGACCCCGAAATATGGTTAAATATAGAAAAATAAATGTCTTAAATCACTGCAAATGCTCTTGTTCATAAATATATAACGAAATAGTATCTTTAACTAATGTAAAATCAAACGTGTATTTAAAACATAAAAATCCAAGCCCTGATAGTTACACATATGACCAACATATGTCAAGTGGCGCACATCAGCTTCATTTTTGTACATTTTATATTTTTGTGCGATAGTGCGTTTTGTCGTACTTACAGCAGTGGCGACCATGATTCAAAGTTCAACTTCCTACATTTCGTGGTTGCCAACCTAAATAACTATACTGTAATAAAATAACTACAATGTAATATTACATATTAGAAACACGCGTGTGGGAAGTAAAACAACTGCCCTCTATGTATACTACATACAATGTATATAGAAAAAATAACCAAAAGGTAGTGTTAATATACATTATACGAAAAAAATCACTGCATCTTAAATGAACTGAATTTTTTTTTGTAACAATATAAAACAATAAATACGTACTTGCAGTTATTTTATTATTAAATGGTCTCACGGCCTCCTGTTGTTTTATCACTAATTCGTCTCATGGCATCCTGTCGTTTCAACTAATAAACATTGGTCACACTGTTAACGTTAGTCTATTGTTTATATTGAACGCAAATATTTCAAACAAAGATGTTAATATTTTACTATTATTTTTTATTTTGAAAACACCATCGTGAAAAAGTAATGTACACCGCACGTTTATGAAGTGTTTTACAGAATCTCGGAAATTAAAAACCTCGCTGTATCTCGGTTTTTAAACATTTTCCTCCGTTCTTTAAAAAACACTTGTCAACCCCGCATCGTAATATACTATTGTTTAATTTGTATGGAAATTAGGACCGTGGCACAGATTCTTCCCACCAACATTTCCAGAACCATAAGGATGAAGATTGTAATAGAAATAGTAACTATAGCAAAGCATCTAATTAATTTTGTCATTTTTTTTATTTACTTCCTTACCTTAGTTTAACTGGCCGAGGTGGTCTAGTGGATATGATTCTTGTCTCTACTGTAGTCCCGAGGGTCGCGGGTTCAAACAGAGTCGTAGTCGATGGACATTTAAGAATGGAAAAACCCAAGGGACAAGTTCACTGGGAGGGATTTCAAGCTGTGAATCCCAAGTTTGAAGATTTTTCAGGCTCGTAAAGGAACTACAAGCTTAAATGAAAAGAGCTCTGTGCAAAATGTATCGAGCGATCCCAATACCTTGGTGTCCTAGATGTCACCACGATGCGGACCGCTGATCCCAGGCCACTCAATGGCATCTATATGAAAACAATGTAACTAAGTCTCACTGAGGGTCACAAGGGCATACTACTATCTTAGTTTAACCTTTGTATTTGTTTTTACATCCCCCACGCGAACTAGGCTTCTTTCGGGAAAGGACTTCAAACATTAGAACACACGCATACTTTTCTGACCACACAAGGGCATGGGTGACCGGCTCAGTGATAAGGGCTACCCCCGGTACAACACGAATAATTAAAAAGGTCATACGATTCACTCATACTAAACAGCGAGTGTGATATGTAAAAGTTAAAATATGAAATAAGTAGCTGAAATCCTAGAAGTCCTCAACAAGATGAAATACAGTTTAGGACAAGTGAGATTTGAGGTTGCAGTTTTGTTTCTTAAATTTTACATAGTGATTTCAGCGGCGTTTCCTAATGTATTTTAAAAGTAATTGAATATGATACGTGTAATTATAAAGGCCATATGTCGCTCGGAGATTATTTGAACCTTAAAGTATTGTGAGAGTGAGATCTAACAGGGAAATATATAAGTTGTATAAATCATCACAGACTGCACATAAGCAGGACATACACACAGGATGACGAAACATGAAGTAGGAAGAAGTCATCATCATCATCATCTTCATTCATGGATTAGGTCTGTTGACCCGTTCCGACTTCAGCCCATCTCTTTCTAGGTCTGCCCACATCTCGGGTGCCTTTTGGTTTGTATTTTGTTATTTGTTTTGGATATCTATCTTCATTCATTCTGTCTATGTGTTGCTTCCATTTTTGTCTATATGTATCCATTTTATCAGTTATTGCAAATATTTCAAGTTCCTGTCTTATTTCTGTGTTCTTGATTCTGTCTTCTTTAGTGCACCCTTTAACAGATCTCAAAAATTTCATTTCTGCCGCCGTTATCCTACTTAGATCTTGTTTTTTATGTATCCAGGCTTCTGAACCATAGAGCAGTACCGGTACTGCCAACATTTTATAAAATTTCAGTTGGGTCTCTCTTCTTGTTTTGTTATTTAGTGTTCGTTTTATCGTACCACATATTCCCTGGAATTTTGCTATTTTATTATTCATATCATTATCATAATTAAATGAAATGTCACATCCTAGATAATTGAAATGGTTCACCTGTTCTATGATTTTGTTTCCTATTACTATTTTCGATCTGATTTGATTTTTTCCTTGGAATGCCATTACCTTAGTTTTTTCTATGGATATTTTGAGATTATATTGTAGGAAGAAGTATATATGGTAAATCAGAAGGAAGACGGAGAACCGGAACACCAGTGGACGGAGTAGCCTACTATTGGTAGTCAAATCTTTAAAACTCAAGAATTCATGCACGGTTGCCAGACATAGAGAAGCGTGGAGAAAAATTCTGAAAGAAGTTTTGACTCGCCCAAGGTTGTGCTGCTGCTCACGATGATAAATTTTCCTTTCATTTAAGTTTCATGTATGATAAAAGTTTCTTTCATTTATCGTACAGCTATAATAAACCCCGAAAAAAAACTCAGTCAGAAAACTTGATCCGACCTGGGACCGAACTTGGGCCCTCTGCGTCTCGAACGACTTTAGCACTAGACTAACGGTGGCATTTGTTTTTAAACGTCTTAAGAATAACTACATAAGGCTTCATTAAACATTTACCATTTTTAAAGCAGTGAAAGTACTCTTTACGATATATTTTTCTTATATTTTCGCTTTATTTGGGGAAGGAAATACATTTACCTTAATTTAATAATTTCTCAGCTTTTGTTTTAGTTTTCTCAAATTAGAAAGTTTTGTTTTAAAGTTTCATATACACTTCCAGGAAATGATAACAGTTTGTAGCAATAATAATAATAATAATAATAATAATAATAATAATAATAATAATAATAATAATAATAATAATAATAATAATAATAATAATAATAATAATAATAATAATAGCTTTATTTTACCTGGCAGAGTTAAGGCCTTAAGGCCTTGTCTACCACTCAACCAGGTTTAAAAAAATACAAAAGAAAAGTCTTAAATCTAAATTACAATATATATATAAACGATTACAAGTTATGAATACAATACAATTAATATTTATAATGTATTTTGATTTACTCTAAATTTAACGAATTAAATATATAATATGTACAAGATATATAAAAAAACGAGGAAAAGATTAATGACATAGCATAAAATTAAATAAATAGAGAACAATTAATTATTAGACAACAGGTAACTGTATAAGCGTGACTTAAAAGTGCCAAGTGTGCGGCAACCCCTGATATCTTGAGGAAGGAGATTCCAGGAGCGGGCGGAGGCTACTATGAAGGAAGTAGAATAGGAGGAAGTGCTATGAAGAGGAATTGTTAGCAGACTGCTATCTTGTGACCTAGTGTCAATATTGTGGTAGGAGGATAACTTCTCAAATCTGGCCGCCAGGTAAGTAGGAATGTAGGAATTCAGAAGCTTGAAAAGTAGCGAAAGAGAGTGCAATTTACGTCTGTCAGTAAGACGGAGCAAAGAGAGGTTATTAAAGTGTTCGGAAATATGGTCATAACGCCGGATATTGAAAATGAATCGAACGCAAGCATTATGAACACGCTGCAGTCTCTGCAATGGTTGTTACAAGTAATTTTCACAAAGTGTGTGCATTTCTGTATATATATATATATATATATATACATTACAGAAGGAGAGTATAACCTTTCCAGGTGAATTTTTGTATACCTTGCTAACTATACGAAATAATTGCATGATTTTACGTTTACTTTTTATTGTTTGAAACAAAAACCTCAAAATTTATAGACGTAAACTGATTCATATTATATAATAATATTTTGATTTTCTCCAGTTGTAGAATGGTATTTTCATGACAAATTTTATTGAAACAGTTTCATAAGAACTAGGAGAAATAAAAAAATAAAAATAATGAATTAAATCTAGGGATGTTTGTATTTGCTCCAATAGTTATGTTCAAGTGGAAATAAGTTTTTCTATGTACGCCCTATACATATTTATTGCCAGAAAACAATAATTTTCCTGATGATCTTGTAGAAGATTTCCGGGCTGTTGGCCATGGTCTTGAGGTTTGTAGTTCCCCGACGTTTCGCCAGAGACAGCGTCCGTCATCCTCAAGTGTTGTCTTGAGACTGGCAATTTTGTCGACTACCTGCCCTATTTATACATTTATCCGCGGCGTGTTCTCTGCGCGACAAAATTGACAGTCTCGAAACAACCCTTGAGGATGCCGGAAGCAGTCTCTGGCGAAACGTCGGGGAACTACAAACCTCAAGACCACGGCCAACACCCTGGAAATCTTCTACAAGATCATCATAGTAACTCCGGCCGTGAAAGCCTAAGTCAATATAATAATTTTGGTATGTTATAATCTGTCAATTTTTCAATGTACATTTAAATTCAAATATTATATCTTTATATATAAACATGAGTGTCTTTGCGTCTGTCTGTCTGTCCTTTAAGGAGTCAAATACTAGTTCGCAAATTTGAATGGGGTTTTCACCATCATTTGGAGAATTGTTCTAGGGCTATTAACGGATATAACACATTGCTGTACGTACTATAAGACCGGAGCTAAAAAAGGGCATCAGTGCACTAAAAAAAGTCACTCTTTGAACGCTTAAATGGCTTACGCTGCCTAAACCATAACAAATACATCAAATTAATGTACACCGAATTACGTATCTCAAAAAATTCTACAAAAACGTTCCCGACAGCAAATATCTGTGTTTTATGGATAACTCACAGTAACCAATTTTGTCTTTCAGCTCATTGATGCTAAGAAAATCGGGATAATTAGATTCCCGGGTAACGCCGGGAATTACGATATAAATGTATAGTTAATTTTCTTTTTACTTCTTCAGTTAAACATATAAAATACATTTAATTTATTTAGTCGTAACAGAGCTGTGCCGGGTATTAGCTAGGGTTGTATCAAAGAGATCTCTGGATAAGTTTGTTTTAGTTCCGGACGACTTATATGTCAGGTACAGTTTTTATCATTTTCTTAAATAACCTCAACTAAGGTCTACCATGATGCTTTCTTTTACCAATGCCACCGGGCTGTCTTCATGACATTTTTGGTATTATCTCCTGGCATTGGCGGAATTGTAATCCACGTCTTAAGTTGGGACGCCTGGAAGGTGGCGTTACTTTATCCCTGTGCTATGACAAGTGATGAATGTAATGAAGCACGAGGAGAGTCCTTAAACCTAAATTTAACCTAAATCCAGACTAAGAGCGATCACAGGAATAATTCTCTTATTGAAAAAAATCCTATTGCCTGATCAGGATTCGAACCCGGGACATTTTGAATTGTACTAAGAAACTCTGACCACTAGCCCATGAAGCTGCTCTTACTATGAATGTTAAAAGTAAGATTCTAGAGACACTTCAATATAAATGTTCTCCTTTAATTATATGATCTTTTTTCCCCTTTCTTTAACCCATTCGCTTCAGGTTTAAATGTTCAATGCATTTCCCCAAAAACGGCATATAAGTTACCGTAAATTATACTATCTATTTTTAGACATTCAAAACAAAAAAAAGATAACGGTACTTGAGATCACAATAAGGGTGAAGGCCGAAACACTTTTCTCTAGTGTTCATAAATGTTAAAAAAACATTACGCTGCCAAGAGATGCACAAAATATTGCTACATATGTAACAGAATAAAGCGAGTGTACCTCGACTTCTGAGCCATTTAACTGCCGGCGAGTCTGCCTCGTCTTTTGAGGCGAATGGGTTAATTTAATCCCTCCGTTTAAAGGTACGCCATAAAATAAAATAAGTTAAAATGTACCTTCTTAGGTCAGAGCAGTCGTTCTCAACTTATAAAATATGCATGATTTTGTGTGTGGAGGCCTTTCAGAATCTCCATTCCATCTTCAGCAGGTATTTCTTCGCTACATTACTTGATGTTCTCGGTGCTGGTCCTAATGTCACGGCAACACTACGTTAGGACTAGCACCAACATCAAGTAATGTAGCGAAGAAATACCTGCTGAAGATAGAATAGAGATTCTGAAATGCCTTCAGACAAAAAAGCATACATATTTTATAAGTATTGTTAGCAAGAAATTATCAAGCAAGAGGAAGACGTGATGTTGGAAGACCTAGAAGACGTTGGGCTGATGCATTATGTAGTCGGAACGGGCAATTGCCTAATCCCTGGAGTGATTATAATATTTTATAAGTTGAGGACGACGGCTCTGACCTAAGAAGGTACATTTTAACTTATTACACGCTTTATATTAGCTTTACCTGTTATCTATGTAACGGAATCTTTCAACGCGATTTTCACCCACTTAAAATCATTGGATCGACTTGAAACTTTGTATACTTGTAGAGGACCCGTGACAATATAATAGTTTCATATTTATTTTCTAAAATCCTGGCCATAATCATCAGAAAATCAAAAAAAGTGCTTTTGTATCTATGTAACGGAATCTTTCAACGCGATTTTCACAAACTTACAAACATTGGATCGACTTCAAACTTTGTATACTTGTAGAGGACCCGTGACAATACAATAATTTCATATTTATTTTCTACAATCCTGGCCATAATCATCAGAAAATCAAAAAAAGTGTTTTTGTATCAATGTAACGGAATCTTTCAACGCGATTTTCACCCACTTAGAAACATTGGATCGACTTGAAACTTTGTATACGTGTAGAGGACCCGTGACAATACAATAATTTCATATTTTGTTTCTAAAATCCTGGCCAGAATCATCCGAAAATCAAAAAAATGACAACTGGTACAATAGGTTGCGGACTTGTCGAGTTTTTAGTCAATCGTTGTAAGAGCTCAGTTGGTACAGCAGTGAACTCTTAGTGGTATGTAATTTCAGTAATCCATACGTCGCTGGTTCAATTCCGGCTGGAAGGTTTTTTTTATAGAAGAGTATTACTTTTAGCTCATACTACAATAGTATCGAATTTAAAGATATTTACATTTTTATCTTATTCTGTAAGATATTAAAACTAAAAAATAAAAAATAAATAATAGTTTTAAAAAACTAAAAGAACACGCTTTAATAGAAAACCGAACTCAAAAATGAAAAATAATTTTAATTTCCAACACGCTTGGGATAAAATAAAGTGGTCAACAAAAAAATCATCTCCAACACATATAGAATAAAACTAGAATTATGAACAAAAAGAAAATAATTTTACCATCAAAAGCGTGGGGTGCTCTATATTAATTAATATATTTTATAATAAACAGATATTGATAAGAGTAAAGTCTCTAAGAAGAAAATGTAAAAATGATAAAAAGCACCCCACGCTTTTGATGGTAAAATTATTTTCTTTTTGTTGATAACTCTAGTTTTATTCTATATGTGTTGGAGGAGATTTTTTTGTTGACCACTTTAAATTTATCCCAAGCGTGTTGGAAATTAAAATTATTTTTCATTTTTGAGTTCGGTTTTCTAATAACGCGTGTTCTTTTAGTTTTTTAAAACTATTATTTATTATATTTCATGACTTTCCAGCTCAATGGTTCTAACAATGAATTTTATTAGTATGGATTATAGGTACGTGTTACACCACTGAGTCTTCACGTGTCACTAGGAGTTTTAAACTCTGGATCACGTACATAATTGAATAGGCGCTTAGAACAAGGTTGTAACCATATTGATTTTCAAATTATATTTTTCCTTGAAAATAGGTCTCACAAATAATTTCCCATGTCAAACTCAACTTGAAAATAAATAGGATTACAACATTTATTCTAGGCTTCAATTAAATTGTTCACCATGCAGGTCAGGACATGCTAAAGAAGGTGAATATTACGGCTAAATGGGGTTCAGAGACTATTTTGGCTAAACAATTCCCAGATTTGTCCTAAAAGGAAACTGTCAACCATTGTATGCTAAAACTTACCTTGAATGTTTTTCCAGAGTGGCGTTACGACGTACAAAGACCGTGTCCAAAACAAGTATCTGCCTTTTCAACTGCAAAACACTAAAATCAAACGCCAAATTTCTCATTTAAACTATAGGGAAGTACTACAACTCCTGCATACTGGAAAGCCTTCATTACCCGCCGCCCATGCCGCGTTCCGCCTGACTCAACTCTGTGCTTTACGCATGGAGCAATTTACATCTGCTCCTTACAGTGGGCTGCCATTGCTAGATTTTGGGTTCGATTTCTGTGCCTTGCACTTTAAAACGACAGGTAGGCCTAATTCTTTTGGACATGGCTTTGGTACATCAGAACACTACTCTGGGATAAATTTCAAGGTAGGTTTCGGCATGCAATGGTTGATAGTTCCCTTGTTAGAGGTGACTTAAAATCTTTAAAAACTTTCACCCTAGAAACTTGTCCCGACAGGGGATCGAACTCAGGACATCTGCATTCGAGGTAGCCGATGCTATTCCGAGCCCACAGCGGTGGACTATAACATCAATAATAATAATAATAATAATAATAATAATAATAATAATAATAATAATAATAATAATAATAATAATAATAATTACTTACTTACTTACTTACTCACTGGCACTATCGAACCCGTAGGTTCATGGCCGCGCGGACATAAGCACTCCATACATCCCTATCCTGAGCTAATGCTTTCCAATCATTTCCTGTATAATCCACTTCCCTCAGATCATAGTTAATGTTATTCTCCCACCTCATTCTTGGTCTACCAACTGGACGTTTTCCCTCTGGATTTCCTACAAGAAGCTTCCATGCAAGTCTTCCATTCCTCATACGTGCAACATGTCCTGCCCATCGCATTCTACGAGACTTAACTGTTCTTATTATATCTGGCTTCCTATGAAGACCATGTAATTCATTGTTATGTAGCCTTAATAATAATAATAATAATAATAATAATAATAATAATAATAATAAAGCTTTATTTATATGGCGGATCCATGAGGACTTAACTTCCACACAGTAGCAATTACTAGCTGAAAATGGATAGTGAATGCCTTTGTACAATGCAATTTTTACATTTTATGGAAAGGTCGGTGGATCTGGTAGATAGTCCTCCCGGCTAAGTCCAAGGGACTCGTGAACCATTAGTGGGGTCGACAGGAGTTGAGCGCCTTGTCGTACTATTGCTCACCTGTTGGAGCTTGCGAGCTCCGTGCTGGACCACAACTGCAACATGGCACGTCCCTGGGGGCAGACCAGGGCACGGCTCGGACCAGTGCAGAGGGGAGCAACTGTGCTGGTTCCCGGCTAAGCCTACGGGCTCGTGGACAAACTGTGGGGTCACGAGGAGATGAGCACCTGGATGTACTAAAGTCTCACATTGCGGAGCTTGATGATTCAAGCCCTAGCCGGTCTCTCAACGGCTGCAAGATGCGTTCCTGGTGCTAGAACAGGGGAACGGTCGGTGGATCTGCGACAGCAGTCCTCCCGGCTAGGCCCGTGGACCAACTGTGGGGTCGTCAGGAATGAGCGACCTGACGTACTATGTAGCTCAGCAATTTCCCCGAAGTTGCGACTCCAACACCTTCTCCCTGAGGTGTTGGTTTAAGGCCGAGAACTCTTGAACATGGACGCGAATAGATAGGGAGGACAAGATACTGGGACTTGGGAGTATGGTCTTTGACCGAGGTATCCCAAGGGGTGGAGGCATGGGCCCAGATGATATTATGTTTAATGGAAAATATTTACAATAAAATTATCGCTTTTTGTTATACTTACTGTAAAAGACGACGATATCTTAACAATATATATCAGTCGAAATGCAGATAGTTGAGAGAATATTTTTTAACGTTACTCAAGACGCAATATTGATAATTTAGTGCTAGGATCTCAAGATTTATATCTGGCCAGCAAGACGACTTCTAGTAAAATAACTATCTCTTTATCCGTAGTGGCAGATTTATTTTTTGCGCCCGTAGATGTTTCAAATATTATTATTAATATTATTATTGTTGTTATTGTTATTATTATTATTATTATTATTATTATTATTATCCGTAGTGGCAGATTTATTTTTTTGCGCCCGTAGATGTTTCAAATATTAATATTATTATTGTTGTTATTGTTATTATTATTATTTATTATTATTATTATTATTATTATGTTCAAATTTGGAATAAATAAGAAATAAAGTTATATGAGAAAAATAAATATTAAATACGTCGTATAGTCATTAAGTTTTTGAGACTGAGCGCATAGTGGCGCTGTGTTTTACTGATAGGTGGCGCCGTGGTATGGTACTTGTCTGCCAAAATAGTTAATAATACACAATAATTAAAAGTTATGTTTTATAGTACCTTGTCAGTTAGTCTCTCGTCCCAGCAAGAGACAGTTGAGTGCATACACTGCAAGCAGAACTACGGTCTTTGTTGTGACGATGATATTTGAATGCGCATGTCGGAACTCTTGATGTCACAGTTAGAGCAACATCAAGTTCTGTCAGAAATTAGGCAAGACCGCTGCCAAAACGTTTGAAATGATGCAGCAAGTTTACGTGAGTACGCATTCAGTCACAGTGTTGTGTTTAGGTGGCACCGATGTTTTTTGCAAGGAAGAGACAGTTTGGAAGATGATGTGCGTACTGGTCGGCCACAAACAATTCGAACCAAACGCAATATCAAAAAAAATTGTAACGTTAATGGGTGCTAACCGCTCCCAAATAGTAGCCGATCTGGCAGCAACGGTAGGGGTCAGCCATGGAACTTACTACAAAATTCTGTCTCATGACCTAAGCATGTCTCATGTTACCCACCACAGTGTGCCAAGAATCCTGTCACAAGTCCAACGTGATGACCGCATGACGATTTGTGGTGACTTCATCATTAGTGCTGACCATGATCCGACGTTCCTCAACCGGATAAAAACTGGAGACGAAACATGGTGTTTTCTTTACGATCCGCCATCTGGAAACGCCGTTATCACCACGACAGAAAAAACCGCAACACGATAGGACAAAAGGGAAGGTGATCCTTGAACTGTTTTTTTTATTCAAATGGTATTGTTCACATGAAATTCATATCATAAGGTGCAACTGTAAACAAAACCCGCTACAAAGATATCCTTGGTCGTTTACGCAATTCAATTCGCCGTAAGCGATCTCAGCTTTGGCGTACAAAGAATTGGCTGTTACTACGTGACAACGTCCCCACACATATTTCTGTCGTTGTCCAAGATCAACTTGCAAGGCAACAGGTGAGAGTTTTTGTCATACCCTCCGTACTCACCTGATCTCGCGACATGGGATTTTTTCTCTTTCCTCGCAAGAAATATATACTGGAATGAGAAGAAGAGGACTGGAGGACATGGAGTAGATGGATAGAGACGAATGGAGAAGGAAAACAAAACTTTAGGCACAGAAAGGTACTGAAAATCTGTATATAAATAAAATGATTATCGTTATTATTTTTCTTCTTTTTTAAATTGCGGATGAGCCCATGTAGGACTACGCAGAGAACTTAGAGGCGTTTCCTTTGAGCCCAAATTTCTTTCATTCTTTTGCTATGAGCTTGTTTTCTCTCATCTGTCCAAGTTGTTCCAGTTTTTTTCTTCGGTTTGTCCTCTTCGTCATTTTGCCACTTATTCACCTTAATTCTAAATATATATATATATATATATATATATATATCTATATATATATATATATATATATATATATATCTGTTTGGGATATCTTCTTTAGTAATTCCTGCCAATTTTAAGTCCTTTTTGACTTCATCAATCCACTTCATAGTATCCACTGGAGCTTTACTTCTGTTTTCGTAGAATTACATTATCTGTTTTGTAAGCCTATTTGAGTTCATTCGTTTAATGTGGCCATAAAATTTTAACCTTTGTTTTCTAATATCACTATGAATGTCTATATATTTTTATTTCCTTTTTACTTCTGAGTCTAAATGCTTCATCTATGACTTGTGGACCTAAAACTTTTCTTATAATTTTGCATTCTTTTTTCACTATATTTTCGATATTTTTTTGTTCTGTTCAGAATTACTGTTTCTGCTCCATAGAGGCACTCTAGTTTAATTACAGTGTTTTAGTGTCGTAATTTTGTATGTAAAGATATGCATTTTTTATTATAAGTGTTGTGAGTAAGCCGAAATGCTGTTTCCATTTGTTGGCATATACTTTTATTGGCGTTTGTTTCAATCCCATTTTCCTGAATTATTTCACCAAGATATTTATATTGTGAAACTCGTTTAATTTTTCCATATTTGGTTTCCAGGTATTCTGGTGCTTGTTTATTGCATGAAATATATTCCGTTTTTTCAAAAGAAATCTGCAGACCAACTTTCTCTGCAATGTCATTTAATAATTCAATCTGTTTTTGAGCTGTTACAACATCACGGATTATGATTACTAGATCATCAGCATATGCTAGGCAATCAATCTTCAATTCTCCTCTTCCTAATATGATTGGTTGATTACATTTAAAAATTGTTTTCTGTTTACGCCATTCTTGTATTACTTTATCAAGAACACAATTGAAGAGTAGTGGAGAAAGTCTCTCTCCTTGTCTTACTCCTGTCTTAATTTCAAAGGATTCAGAAATTTCCTCTATGAATTTAACTTTAGCCCTTGTATCTGTTAGTGTCTGTCTAATAAGTGCAAGCGTTTTACGGTCTAAACCTTGTTCTTTCAATAATTCAAATAGTGATTCTCGGTCAACCGAATCGTAAGCTTTATTATTATTATTATTAATTATTATTATTAATTATTATTATTATTAATTATTATTATTATTAATTATTATTATTATTAATTATTATTATTATAAATAATGATAGAGCAGTAACAGCAACGATAAATGGAATCTTATGGAACAGACATATAACCAGAAATAATAAGTTATAAATATATAATTCTATAATGAGAAGTACGGTCATATATCGAGCTGAAGTTTGAAAATTCAACCAAAACTTAGAACAAAAACTTATGTCGATGGAAATGGATTTCTTGAGGAGAGCAGCGAGATGTTCTCAATTAGAAAAAATGAGAAATACTGTCATACGAGGAAAAAATGAATACTAGATATTCAATAGTAGATTATATAACATACGACGAATGCAAGAAGGAATGTTACCCAGAATAACATTGGAATGGTGTCCAGCTGGAAGAAGGAGGAAAGGAAGATCTCGAAACTAGTGGATGCAAGAAATAAAAACTGGAATGAGAACAAGTAGACTCGAGGATATGGAGTGGATGGATAGGAACGAGTGGAGAAGGAAAATAAAACTTTAGGCACAGAAAGATGTGTCAAATTGAAAATCTGTATATACATAAATTATTATAAGATTATTATTATATGATGATGATTATTATTATTATTATTATTATTATTATTATTATTATTATTATTATTATTATTATTATTATTATTATTAGAAGATATTAATATTAAATTAAATAGATTTTACAGAATGTGTGGCACTATAAGACGGACACTGAAAAATAAAACTTTGAGGAGCACACAACTAAAATTTTACAAAATTATGGCAGTGCCTGTCTTAACATATGCAAGTGAAAATTGGACTCTTAACCGTTCAGGCAGAAGGAAAATAGAAACTGCAGAAATGAAGTTCCTACGTTCAGTAGCAGGTGTGACAATTTTGGACAAGAAAAGAAGTGAGGATATTCGGAAGGACTTAAATATTTTCAATTTAATAAATATAATTGACAACATGAGAAACAACTGGTATGAACATGTAAAGAGAATGCCTACAGATAGAATCCCTCAGCTGTTACTAAAGTACAAACAATAGGACATAGAAATGTTGGACGCCCATTTACTAGATGGGAGGGATTCATTAAATCCCACTTGATGTGAAAACAGGTCATGAGGCCTAATTTCATGAAGCAGAAGAAGAATTATTATTATCATTATTATTATTATTATTATTATTATTATTATTATTATTATATTACGGTATATTTACGCACGGAAGCACGTGCAAGATTTCTTCCATTAATTATGTTATAAATTATATTTTTAATTCAGTATATTTCGACATTCTACTAATGATTTCTGACGTTTGCAGCTAATTAGTAGGGAAATTAAATGAAAATTAAAAAATGAAGCTTGTAATTTCGTTAGTCATTTTTATTCTGTGAGCAATTAGATTGTCGTTTTTCAATTCTTGCTAATCAAATTTTACCTCAGAATTTATTGTGCGTCTTATCTTTTATAGACAAATGATTTTCTTGATTAAATGTCTCGATCTAAAGCCATTGTTGGAATCCGTTTTATAACACTATAAACCTCGTGACATTTCGAATATTATTACCTCGTTTTATTGTCTTTATTATGATGCATTATTATTTCCTACACCCGTGTTGAATTTCTGTTTTTCTAATCTTTCCTGTCTTCATATTGCATAGAACAAAATAAACTATGCTGAAGTAACTCATATACCGGGTGTACGTCTACACTTGCCCAAATTTTGCCTGCATTTTATGGTTACAACAATGAAATTTAGCTTAACTTATGGTGCAACCAAAAATGGGTCATAAATTGCTGGACGTAGATGAGAGGATTCTTACTTTAAAGGAGGAGAAAAGATTACGAGTATTTCAGAATAAAGTACTTAGGATTTTTTTTTTGGACCAAAGAGAGATGAATAGACAGGCGAATGGAGAATACTCAATAACTGTGAGCCACATGATCTTTATAGGAAACCAGATATAATAAGAATAGTTAAATCTTGTAGACTGCGATGGGCAGGACATATGGCACGAATGGAGAATTAAAGTGATGCATGGAAGCTTCTTGTAGGAAAACGCGCAGTATACCAAGAATAAAATGAACCCTGAATTGAGGGAAATAGATTATACAGGGATGATTGAAGAATATTGGCTCAGCATAGAATAGAATAGAATAGAATAGATTTATTTAGCCTTAGGATATGTGGAGAGATTATGTCGTCGTGGCCATGAACCTATAGGTTCGAAAGTGCCAGTAAGTAAGTTAGTTAGTTAGTTCAGATGGGAAATTAACTAATGGTCTTGATTGTTACAACAGTAGCTAAGTAAACGAAGAACTTTGCTTCATATCTAAACGTGGGCAATTTTTTGTTTCCATTTTGTTTCTGTCCAAACTGAAAGGTCTAATTGATTGACTAATATTTTAATGTAGCTACTTTGAATTGCGACTTGTTGGATTAAGTTGACTGAGGATTGGGAAAAGTGGAGGGATTTTGTGAACGTGGAATTATTCCATAAGGTATAGTTTCATTAGAAGGATGCGCACTTTTTTATGAGCTCTCGGAAACACTGCAATGCGTGAGACGGTGCCTAAAATTGAGAATGGACATAATTTTATATGACCTTTTATCCCTTTTATTGGAATATTTTGCCTTGTTTGAAACTGACCCAAACCTTCTGGCGGCACTATAGCCCTGGGGTCGACTCAGCTTCTAACGGAAATGAGTACCAGACGCTTGTTCTGGCGGTAAAGGCGGCCGTCACGCAGGGCTGACATCCCGGCTGAGATAAAGTGCCGATTGTTTAGAAAAAGTGGGAGCCTTAACCTCCTACTACCCCAAGGGCCTCCGGGCCTGTTGTGGGATCACTTTACTTTACTTGGTCCCTTTTTACCCTATTCTTTTCATCATTCCCTGCTCCCCGTTATCTTAGTCTTTTGTGGTTTATATATATATGTCACCGCTGTGATCTCGAGGTAGCGTGCTGCCTTGTCACGCAGCGGGCCCGGGTTCGATCCCCGGTCGGGGCAGTTTTTCTGCGTGAGGTTTTTATCGCAATTTTTCCTCACCTGTAAGACAAATGTCAGGAAAACTTCAAGGCCCAAACGGTCCGCGAAATCATATGGCCATCATCATCATCATCATCATCATCATCATCATCCTTCACCGGTGTGGAAAGCAACGGGAAGCTACCACACCTACAATTCCCTAGTAAAGTTGCAAGCATAGCATGAAAATGCTATGATTGCAGTAAAGGACGTGCCTTCGGGCAGAATTACTATGGATGGATATATATATATATATATATATATATATATATATACACACGAGTTCCCGCGACATCTAGTAATAATGGAGAATATAATACATATATAAGAAAAACAAGTGTTTGAATTGGATTCGCCTGGTGGTGTAATGGATAACACGCTGAGGTACAGACTCAGAATTCAGGGTTCGAATCCCGTCCAGGCATTTATTTCTATTATCATACCATATTAAGCTTGCATTGCTCAATGTTAAACATTTAATTATAACATCGATAAAGCGTCACTGCTATAAAGTAAAAATATCCACTTTAATTTGCTTACTTGTTATAGTCAGCTACTAGATGGCAGTGAAGACCGAGTTCTCGCGACATCTAGTAATAATGGAGAATATAATACATGTATAAGAAAAACAAGTGTTTGAATTGGATTCGCCTGGTGGTGTAATGGATAACACGCTGAGGTACAGACTCAGAGTTCCGGGTTCGAATTCCGTCCAGGCATTTATATTTCTTATCATACCGTATATATATATATATATATATATATATATATATATATATATATAGAGAGAGAGGAGAGAGAGAGAGAGAGAGAGAGAGAGAGAGAGAGAGAGTGAGAGAGTATTCTGCCCTTTAATTTTATTTACACTATCCAAAATACAGAGTGCAAGGGATATACGTATCATTATTTAAACTGACTATTTAACTTTTATCGCAAATGGTACTCAATGACCAATCACGTTTCAATGAATTCTGTTTTACACCAATGACAGTGTTTCACCTCGCTCTTTATCGATTTCTCTTTATCACCTCCTGCTTTTGTGATAAAGAAAGCTCCTTCTTTTTTAATATTCTGAACAGGTTAGACCATTATTTTTCTCCAACAAATACATTGAATATAACAAATAATGAATAGATTCAGTCATTTTACTGAGTTGTTTATTCAAAATATAAATGATTAACCTATAATGTTGATTATAATAGTTTTATGTGTTTCATTATTTCTCCACTAGAGTGAATTCTTACAATATTGCGATCCTATTTGGAAATAAATAATATGATCGAGTGGCAGTGAATATACATAACCTCACATTTCTAATTTGTTTTCAAACACCGCCATTTACATTAACTATATAAAATATTTTAAAACACAAGTAACTGTATTCAAATAATTATTTTTTACTAAAGAGCTTAATTTTATTCGTTAAATAGTCCTAACAAATTCCACTCTTGATTTCCAAATTCTCTAGATAAATTGGAAATCACTCGTGGCATTACTTATGATTATTCATGTCGCAAATGATAAAAAAGGTCCTCAGATTTTTTACTAGTTGCAATATTTAATTAATTTTTAAACTTTACCATTTTTTGACACTTAGCAACATTGTTGGATAGAGAGGAAGGTGTTTGCTCTGTACAACTGATTGAGGACAACGAGTTTGAACTCAGCTGACTGGTAAGAAGTCCTCCGGGAGTGACTTTAGGCGTGGGTCCCGAGTCTGAAGATTTTTAGACCTGAAGAAAAGGCCTCTAACCAAAATTTACCGACCTTCATGAACCAAGTAACACCTAAGTTGCCTACTAGGTGTCTCAATGGGTTGATATTTTGACCACATGCGATTCCTGAAATCTGTATGTAAATAAGCGTAACTAAATTAGCTTGGTTTAGAAATTCCTAACAAAGTGTCTGTGGTTAGTCTCAATGGGCCGTAAAGTCAGTAAGTATGTACAAATATACAGTGTGTCTCGGAATTACAGACTTCAGGTTATGGAGGGGACTCAGTAGACTATTTAACTCATGCCCCAAATGGGAGTCAATGACCAATCACGTTTCAATGATTTCTGTTTTACAACCAATCACAGTCGTGTTTCACGAAATATTTATCATCATCATCATAGTACATTCACGAATTTAGGCCATTTGTTGACCTGTTTCGTCTTCAAGAGAAACTCCATCCAAAAGTCTTTTGAGTGGACGTCCTGGTCTTCTTCTTCCTGCTGGTTGATATCTTAACATTGTTTGGGTGTTCTGTGATCTTCCATTCGATGAACATGTTGCATCCGTCTTGACTTATAATCAAAAATTTTGTTTTCTAAAGGTTACATGTGTAATTCTTCTAAGATGTCTTCATTTTTTTGTGACCTAGTAGTGTGTATCATGTGTATTTATCAGTGTTATAATTACCATATTAAAGAAAGCTCCTCCTTTTTAATATTCTGAACAGATCTGACCATTATTTTACAGTGACTGTGCCTGTGAGAAATACGGCTACCAGATTATATATATATATATATATATATATATATATATATATATATATATATATATAGTGCATGAATGTCAACACATGCCGCATGCGGGAGTTAATATAAAAACATTTGTAGCAATTGATTACACCACCAAAAAAAGAAACAACTGTTTGCACTTTCTTAAATGTATTTCTTCCCAGGTAACAATCCAGAAAAATATAATTGTCATATTTACATTATACAACATCAGAAATGAATTAATATACAGTTTGATGTGTTTCATTTTTTCTCCACTAGAGAACATTCTTACAATATTGCGTTCCTTTGGCAATAAATAGTATGATCTGGTTGCAGTGATAAACAAAAGAAGCAGATGAAGCATACCTATCGTTTCTCATTTGTTTTCAAACATCGCCGTTTACATTAAATATATAAATATTTTAAAATAACTATAGTTAAATAATGATTTGTGAGTAAACAGCTTAATTTTCTTCGTTAAATAGTCCTAACAAATGCCACTCTTGATTTCCAAATTCTCTACATAAATTCACACCTCAATTCGTGAGTCGTGAATTTATCTATAATTTGGAAATCACTCGTGGCATTACTTATGATAAAGTTTTGATAAGGAACCCATGTCCGGAATCGTGCCTTTTGGATATAAAATTAAATTTGAAGATCGAAACACAATGGACTGATATAGTGTGTCTTGTGTTTCAGAATAAGTATTACAGACTTCTAGGGGTTGTACTACAAGTGTGGTTCCACGTGACGACCCTGTTGTTCGTTGCACAAAATGTACCAGCGACACATGTTTTCATACACGCGCCTCATAAGACCTGGTGTGTGCTCAATAATTTCTGCTGCCGCCAGAATTCGTACAAGATCTTCCTCCGACTCGACAGGTGTAGTAACACCTCTAGCAGTCTGTAATACTTATTCTGAAACACAAATCACACGGTATCAGTCCATTGTGTTTCGATCTTCAAACTTATTTTGCATCGAAATAGTACGTTTCCGGACATAGGTTCGTTATCAAAACTTTATCTACTAAGTCCCCTCTATAACCCCTAGAATCTATAATACTTATTCTGAAACCATCCTTTATATTGTACGTGTATTAATTACTTAATTATAATATTATTGTGTTTTCTTTATGTAATTGTAATGTTAATGTTTTTAGTGTATAATGCTATTGTGTTATTATTTAATTGTAATATTATTATTGTGTTTTCTTTATGTAATTGTAATGTTATTTGCTGTTTTGTTGTTTATTTTTCTTTACACTAGTACCAATTTATTACTTTATTGTAACGGACTGTCAACAGCACGTACGGCTTACTTCCCGTGCGACCCATATTTGTAAATAATATTGTAAATATCTTACTTTTTGTCTAATAAAGACCTACTACTACTTGCAATATTATGTCCCAGTGCTTTATACAAACACATTCGGGGTTTGTTCATTGCATCTAACATATATGTTTGTTCTAATTTCTAGAAATATAAATTCGAGACGAGACGAAGTGTGTAAAATATTTATTGGCTGTAAATTGTTCGTTTGTAAATTGCAACACCGCCTTCTCTTCCCCCAGTCTGTCATTTCGCAGCGATACACAATTATTCATATTTTGAAGGTCTGATGGGAGGGTATTTTTAAATAATGTTTCCGAAACTAGTAAATTTACTGGAGAGAAAATAGGGATAAAAGTAATTGCACATTACAGTGCGCTATTTTGATGGAATTTAAGTTGTAATACAAATGGGATTTCAGAAGACTACGGTAGACGGGGTGCGTAATGGTTAATTCCTGTTTTGTATTGAAGGTGGCAGCACTTAACTATAGCAGGTAAAAGGATAGTTAATATTTTATTGAACATCTCGGTATAACGGATACGGCTATTTTCGTTGTAATTCAAATTTTACTCCGAAAGGGCCGACAAATATTCAGTGGCGTATTTTTCAGGTTTGAATTATTTTACTTGCCAAAGGTTCCACAGTTTTTATTACTCACCGAAGTATGCCGTGCTTTGTCCACCTCATCACCCCTTTATATTTCTACTCGCTTCCATTCGCCATCCTCCCATCATAACTTAAACACACGATCGAAAGAAAACTCAACTCTAGCTGTTCCATTACATCGAATATCTCACTATTCCTCATTCTTCCTTGTTTCAGCCACCCAACTCTGGAATTCCCTTCCCTTGTATGTCAAGAACTGTCCGGCTCAAAAACAGTAAAAAAAAGAACTCACTTCATATTCTCTTAGACAATATAATATATAATCTTGTTCCGAAACTTTTATTATTTCTTTATATTTTAAACTTTGTTTACCAAGCCAATTACTTGATCAAATTATAGATTATTATTATTATTATTATTATTATTATTATTATTATTATTATTATTATTATTGTCTTGTTAGCCCTTGTTTCCCTCAACGAGATTTCGCGCTCTTCCCCTACAGGAAAGAAATTGAACCATACTAATTTAGTTACACTTATTTTCGTATATATGTCATTGGAATGACCCGTGGTCAGCGTTCCGCCTCTTACTGACATCTAGGAAACCAAGGTAGTAGTAGGACGGGACAATTCGGTAAATTTTGCTTAGAGGCCTTTTTATTCAGGCTTAAGGATCTTTTACGAGCCTGAAAATGTTCAGACTCGGGACCCACGGCTTAAAGACCCTACCGGAGGATTTGCTCCTTGGATTTTTCCATCCTAAAAAATCCATCGACCCCGGCCGGGTTTGCACCCGCGACCCTCGGGTTCAGAGGTAAGGAGCATAACCTCTAGTCCACCGCGGCCGATTATTATTATTATTATTAATTTTTCCCTTGTCACCTCTATATTGTGTAGCGCATATCTATTAAGTATAATTAATCAACATGTAGATAATTCATAATTGTTTTTATATGTATAATTCAATCCTGGTGAAGTGGAAGAGAAGATGTTATGGCCTTAACCCAATCAGGTAAAATAAATAAATGCTCCCGATTTGAATCCGTAAATCTCGGAACCTAAGGAGCATGGCAGGTATGGGGGCCACTGGAACATTCTTCATAGTCATGGATGTAACGGTGCCAACCTATCATCTTCAGGTTTTTACAGCTGCTGCCATCTTCCCGTGCCAAAGATCTTGTGCATCTTGAATGCTTCGCCCTCTTGCTTGCATTACTATACTCATGCTTTCCTCTCATATTAACTTTGGTCTCCCTCTTTTCTTCTTTCTGGTCGGATGGTGCCAACCTAATTACTTAAAATTAGCTAAAAAAATTATAGAAAAAATATTTAGATATACTTTTAACCGGATAATAATTTACAGTACTAACTAGAGAACTGTTAACCATTACAAGTCGAAACTTACCTTGCAATTTCTTCCAGGGAAGTCTTATAATGTACAAAAGCCGACATCAAAATATTACTGCCCTCTTAAACTGCAAGGGGCTAAAATCCAGCGTCAAATCTCTCATTTAAGCTACAGCGATGTAATACAGAGCTAAATTGGAAGATTGGATAATCCTCACTACTTGTCGTCCGCGCCGCCTCCCGCCTCATTCCACTCCGCTGATACTCATGCAGGGAGTCCATCTACCTCTTACAGTGGGTTGCCTTGCTGGATTCTGACTTCGATTTCTGTGCCACGTACTTAAAAAATTGCAGATATTTTTTTTATACACGGCCTTGGTACATCACAACACTTCTCTGGGTGAAATTTCAAGGTAGATTGTGGCATGTAATGGCTGACAGTTTCCTCATTAAAATGTGTTCTTTCTTTCTGTCTTGTTTTTTTTTTCCTTATGACAAATTTGTCAATGGAAATACATAAATTGAAAACATAAAAATCACACTGTTTGGTTGTGTTATATCATTGAACAGTCCAGGGCATCATATTCTTCAGAATAAAAATCAAAATCAACCGTGGTGTAATGTGGCCCAATACATTCTTAATCCACTTAACCCTTAAATTAGCAAAACACAAATTTCTTCTGTTAGTTATTTGATTGTGGCGGACCGCAGTGAAAACGGAATCTTGTATAACTGTTATTATTAGATATATTGCATAATCAGACACACATTTAAGTGGTTTATTTTTGTTCGTTTTCTTCTGATTTATTTAAAATAGTAAATAATTGAACCAACTGATGTATCCAAAAGGATACATTACGAATTAAAGGGTTAACAGTTTTTGTATCAAAGTATTGATAATAATGTTTATCATCATAATACATTCACGAATTTAGGCCATTTGTTGACCTGTTTCGGCCTCAATAGAAACACCATCCAGAAGTCTTTTGAGTGGACGCCCTGGTCTTCTTCATCCTGCAGGTTGATATCTTGACATTTCATTGGGTATCCTGTGATCTTCCATTCGATAAACATGTTGCATTCATCTTGACTTACACTTACTTACTCGCTGGCACTATCGAACCCGTAGGTTCATGGCCGCGCGGACATAAACTCTCCATACATCCCTATCCTGAGCTAATGCTTTCCAATCATTCCCTGTATAATCTACTTCCCTCAAATCATAGTTAATGTTATTCTCCCACCTCATTCTTGGTCTACCAACTGGGCTTTTTCCTTCTGGCTGTCCTACAAGAAGCTTTCATGCAAATCTTTCATTCCCCATATGTGCCACATGTCCTGCCCATCGCAGTCTACGAGACTTAACTGTTCTTATTATATCTGACTTCCTATAAAGACCATGTAGTTCATTGTTAAGTAGTCATCTCCATTCACCTGTTGTTTCATCTCTCTTTGGTCCAAAAATTTTCCTAAGAACTTTATTCTCAAATACTCGTAATCTCCTTTCCTCCCTTAAAGTAAGAGTCCATGTTTCGCATCTGTATAATATAACTGGTAGAATAATAGTTTTATATATTTTCAGTTTAACGTTTATTGAAAGGAGTTGGGACATCAAAATTCTCTGTAATGCATAATAGCACGCATTTCCAGAATTGAGCCTATGTTTAATTTCTTTGCGCATCTCATTCCTATTTGTGATTATTGTTCCTAGGTACTTGAATTCAGCCACCTCCTCAAAATTTCCCTCACTTATCATTAGCGGTCCATTTCCATTATATATGTATTTGTACGTGCGACCATATATTTAGTTTTATTGATATTTACTTCCAGTCCTAATTTCTTAGTGTTACTCAATAGTGTGTGCTTGTTGTCCTTTAGTATCTCCTCGCTATCGGTCAACAACACTACATCATCAGCATAAACTAACAGCTTATTAATACCATTCAGTTGTAAGCCTTCCTCATTCTCTAAAGATTTAATGGCATGCTCTAGTACAAAATTAAATAGTAGAGGAGATAGTGCATATCCTTGCTTCAACCCATTCTGGATTTCAAAAGTGTCCGAAAACTGTTTACCTACATGCACCCTACTCTTTGTGCCATTTAGACACATTCTTATAAGTCTAACTTTTTAGGAATTCCGAACTCCAACAGGATACTATATAACTTCTCCCTTTTAATTGAATCATATCCTTTTTTGAAGTCTACATATAGTTGATGTACAGTACCACTATATTCCCATTTCTTTTCTTAAATCTGTCTTATAGTAAAAATCTAATCTGTTGTAGACCTGTTTCTTCTAAATCCACATTGATGATCTCCTAGAATTCCATCTTGACTTATATAATCAGAAATTTTGTTTTCTGAAGGTTCCATAAGTAATTCTTCTAAGATGTCTTCATTTTATTTTTGATCTAGTAGTGTGTATCCTGCAGTCCTCCAAAGGTATCTCATTTCAGCAGATCTAAGTATCTGTATATCTTTCTGTTTCAACGTCCATACTTCGCTACCATACAAAAGAGTTCGAAGAGCCAGTGTTTTATACACTTTTAGTCTTGAATGTTTTTGGACTAACTGTGGCTTGAAGATAGAAATTATTAACCCTAAAATTCTTACAAATTTATATATTTTTTGCATTTACATCCTTTTCTTCACATGAGATATTGCATCCTAGAAATGTAAAATTATTCACCTGCTCCTAAATCTTATTGTAAATTTGAATTTTACTTCTAACAGGATCTACACCTTGAAATGCCAGTGGTACAGTATATTACAACAAGTGGTTTTTGTAGAAGGAAGGATATGTTTCCGAGATTCTGTAAATCACTTCACAAACTTCCGTTGTACATTAATTTTTGCGCGATTGTATTTTCAAAATAATAAATAACAGTAAAATAATACCATCTTTGAAGAGAAAAATTATACGCTCAGACCGGGACTTGAACCCGGGACCCTTGGTTCTCTAGACCAAGTGCTCTACCAACTGAGCTACCTGAGCAAGTACCGATCTAAACGCAAATCTTTCTCTATATACATTGTAATTCCCATCCACCAAATGCTGTGAAGCCATGCTTCTATCTTGCAAATGGCGGCTCCTTTATTAAGAAGACATATTTGGGAATTATACATTACAGCCAGTACGGCTTTTTCCAAGTTTTAATGGGAATTACAATGTATATAGAGAAAGATTTGCGTTTAGATCGGTACTTGCTCAGGTAGCTCAGTTGGTAGAGCACTTGGTCTAGAGAACCAAGGGTCCCGGGTTCAAGTCCCGGTCTGAGCGTATAATTTTTCTCTTCAAATATGATTTATCCATCATTGAGATGTACGAAATCAATAATAAATACCATCTTTGTTGGACATATTTGCGTTCATTACAAACAACTGACTGAAGTTAACAGTGTGGGCAATTATTAGTTGAGACTACAGGCCGTGACACCAATCAGTAATAAAATAACGGCAAGTATGTATTTATTGTTTTATATTGTTTCAAATAAAGTTCAGTTTATTTAATATACAGTGATTTGTTTCGTATAATGTATATTAACACTACTTTTCGATATATTTTTGTATACACATTGTACATGGTATACATAAAGGACAGTGGTTTTACTTTCCGCACGTGGTTTGTAATATGTAATATTACAGTATTATTATTTAGGTTGGCAACCCCGAAATGTAGGAAGTTGAACATTCAATCATGGTAGCCATTGCTGTACGTACGACAAAACGCACTATCGCGCAAAAAAAATGAGTGAAATTAACTCAAAATTACAAGTTTTCAAAATCACTGGACAACTATCAGTATCCACTAATAACTTAATAAACAAAAAAAAAAGTATTTTCAATAACAGGAAATGGTCGTGCACTCAAGCCAGGCGCCTTATCGTTGAGTAAATGCTTGAGACTACAACAATGCGATGCAACAATCAAGAACCATACATTATAATCATTCCTAGCATTTTAATTAAAAACCATTGTTAAATTGAAAACTAACATTCCATTGGATTAATGTAGTTTATCCTCTCACCTTATGGGTACTTTGTACATGCCACACGCCACCCGGGGCCTACAGGGGGACGACCTGTTGACAGAGACAATTTAATCTATGGATCACATATAAATAAGCTTTTCTGACTACATAAAGACAGAGAACCTATGAATGAATGAATATCTCAATGTAATAGCCTCTTCCGAGACAACACAACGCACGAAAAAAAAATCTGGGAGGAACTAGTAAAAATTGTTTTTACAAACACGCTGTTGTTAATTATTAATTGTTATCCACCGCTGTAGTCTCGGCACAACGTTGTAGCCTCGTACGGAGGTAGCCTATTATTTACATTGATGTCACATTATACAACAATATTCAAACATGTAATAATTTACGGTTATAGATTATTCGTCTAAGTAGGATAACGGCGGCAGAAATGACATTTTTGAGATCTGTTAAAGGGTGCACTAAGGAAGACAATCAAGAACACAGAAAGAAATAAGACAGGAACTTGAAATATTTGCAATAACTGATAAAATAGATACATATAGACAAAAATGGAAGCAACACATAGACAGAATGAATGAAGATAGATATCCAAAACAAATAACAAAAAACAAACCTAAAGGCACCCGAGATGTGGGCAGACCTAGAAAGACATGGGCTGAAGTCGGAACGGGTCAACAGACCTAATCCATGAATGCAGATGATGATGATGATGATAGATTATTCGTTTTCACTGCAGTCCGACATTTTTAAATAAGCTCACAACAGAAATTGAGTTTCTCCAATTTAACAAAGGAACTAGCACAATGGGAGCGTTAGACTTGTCTAGCAATTCGCTTAGTTTACGGAGTTCCTATGCGATGGATATTTATGGATATATTATTTGCTTTTTCGTTATTCTATTTACTAAATATTATTATTTTTATTTAGGAATATTCCACAAAAGAGTGTTTCTCCTTCAACCCAAAATTATTTGCCGCCAGAGGTTCCTGTCTAAAGCATCTTCTTCCCTCAAATCTCTAGCTTCTATACATTTCCTCACTCCTTCCATCCATAGTTCTCTAATGCCTGCCTCTTCCACTTCTTCAATTAGTTTTCCAATTAAGGATCTTCTTTGGTATTCTCAATTCTTCCATTCTTATGAGGTATCCATATCATTTCAAAGTGTTTCTATAATAGAAATAAAACTTTTAATATGGAGGAATACGGTCTCTTGATGTGGAACAGTAATACAATCAAATGATCTAGATTTTATACATAAACCCATAGGCGTGTGAATTTTTCTTAAGAGAATCTGTTTATATATATATATATATATATATATATATATGTGTGTGTGTGTGTGTGTGTGTGTGTGTATGTATGTGCGTGTCCACTGCTGTGATCTAGAGGTAGTACTGCCATGTCACGCAGTGGGCCCGGGTTCGATTCCCGGTCGGGACAGGCTCCTGGGTGAGGTTTTTTTCGGGGTTTTTCCTCACCTGTAAGACAAATGTCAGGAAGCTTAGGGCCCAATGGTCCCCGAAAATCATCCGGCCATCATCATCATCCTTATCTTTATTATCATCGTTCACCGGTGTGAAAAGCAACGGGAAGCTACCACACCTATAATTCCTTAGTAAACCTGCCAAGCATAGCATAAAAATGCTATGATTGCAGTGAAAGAGCTGCCCTCGAGCAGAATTACTATGGATGGATGGATATATATATATATATATATATATATATATATATATATATATATGGTATGATAAGAAAAATAAATGCCTGGACGGTATTTGAACCCGGATCTCTGAGTCTGTACCTTAGCGTGATATCCATTACACTACCAGGCGAATCCAATTCAAACACTTATTTTTTTTCTTATATTATTACTAAATGTCGCGAGAACTCGGTCTTCACTGCCACCTAGTAGCTGACTATAACAAGTAAGCAAATTGAAGAGAATATTTTTACCTTATAGCAGTGACGCTTTATAGATGTTATAATTAAATGTTTAACATTGAGCAATGCAAGCTTAATATGGTATGATAAGAAAAATAAATGCCTGGACGGGATTTGAACCCGGATCTCTGAGTCTGTACCTCAGCGTTATATCCATTACACTACCAGGCGAATCCAATTCAAACACTTATTTTTTTTCTTATATTATTACTAGATGTCGCGAGAACTCGGTCTTCACTGCCACCTAGTAGCTGACTATAACAAGTAAGCAAATTGAAGAGAATATTTTTACCTTATAGCAGTGACGCTTTATAGATGTTATAATTAAATGTTTAACATTGAGCAATGCAAGCTTAATATGGTATGATAAGAAAAATAAATGCCTGGACGGGATTTGAACCCGGATCTCTGAGTCTGTACCTCAGCGTGATATCCATTACACTACCAGGCGAATCCAATTCAAACACTTATTTTTTTCTTATATATGTATTATATTCTCCATTATTACTAAATGTCACGAGAACTCGGTCTTCACTGCCACCTAGTTGCTGACTATAACAAGTAAGCAAATTAAAGAGACTATTTAACTCATGCCCCAAATGAGAGTCAATGACCAATCACGTTTCAATGATTTCTGTTTTACAACCAATCAGAGTCGTGTTTCACCAAATATTTATCAGTGTTATAATTACCATATTAAAGAAAGCTCCTCCTTACAATATTGCGTTCCTTTGGCAATAAATAGTATGATCTGGTTGCAGTGATAAACAAAAGAAGCAGTAGAAGCGTACCTATCGTTTCTCATTTGTTTTCAAACATCGCCGTTTACATTAAATATACAAATATTTTAAAATAACTATAGTTAAATAATGATTTGTGAGTAAACAGCTTAATTGTATTCGTTAAATAGTCCTAACAAATGCCACTCTTGATTTCCAAATTCTCTAGATAAATTCACTCCTCTCTTCGTGAGTCGTGAATTTATCGATAATTTGGAAATCACTCGTGGCATTACTTATGAATATTTTTACCTTATAGCAGTGACGCTTTATAGATGTTATAATTAAATGTTTAACATTGAGCAATGCAAGCTTAATATGGTATGATAAGAAAAATAAATGCCTGGACTGGATTTGAACCCGGATCTCTGAGTCTGTACCTCAGGGTGATATCCATTACACTACCAGCGAATCCAATTCAAACACTTATTTTTTTTCTTATATATGTATTATATTCTCCATTATTACTAGATGTCGCGAGAACTCGGTCTTCACTGCCATCTAGTAGCTGACTATAACAAGTAAGCAAATTAAAGAGAATATTTTTACCTTATAGCAGTGACGCTTTATAGATGTTATAATTAAATGTTTAACATTGAGCAATGCAAGCTTAATATGGTATGATAAGAAAAATAAATGCCTGGACTGGATTTGAACCCGGATCTCTGAGTCTGTACCTCAGGGTGATATCCATTACACTACCAGCGAATCCAATTCAAGCACTTATTTTTTTTCTTATATCTTCTTCTTCTTCTTCCTTCCAAGTATTAGGCCAAGGCCTGTTACGATCCTATAGAAAATTATCCCTCCAGCGTTTCATAGGACGGCCCAGTGATCTTCGTCCTCTTGGTATATAATTATAAATAGCTTTGGGGTCCGATTTGAACTCATTCTTTCAAGATGGTGTTTCCAATTTAGTTGGTACTGTTTAATATATTCCAAAATTGGTGTAGTCTTCAATTGTTTTAAGATATCGGTGTTCCTTTTCCGATCCCATCTGGTGTAACCCGCTGTTCTGCGCATGAATCTCATTTCACAAGCCGTTATTCTGCTTTCATGTTGTTTTTTTAGTGTCCATGCTTCACTACCATAGGTCAACACTGGTCTAGCCAAAGTGTTATATAAACGTAATCTGGTGTTTTTTTGTACAAGGGATGGTTTCATAACTTGATTAATAATTCCTAAACTTTTATTATAACTAGTAACTTTTTCAGGGATATCCTTTTCATCCCAGATAGAGAGATAATATCCAAGATATTTAAATTGATTAGATCTCTCTAAAATTTTATTCTGGAGACAGATTTTACTTTGTATGGGGTCCTTCCCATGAAATGCCATAATTTTAGTTTTGTTAATTGATATTTCCATATTAAATTTGGCACCTATTTTTTGTAAATTATAAATTGATCGTTGCAAATCATTTTCGGAAAGTGCCAGAAGAGCTAAATCGTCTGCAAAAAGAATAGCATCGAGTTTGAGGTTCCTATTGATGGGTATATATCCTCGTTGTGTTTTCCTCCATTCATTTATTAATTTATTCATGTATATAATGAAAAGCACCGGTGAAAGTCCACATCCCTGTCTTACTCCAGTGTTGATCTTTTCCCAAGAAGATAATTTGCCATCTTGTTTAACAGAGATTTCATTATCTTTATAGATGTTGAAGATATTAGTAATATATTGTTGTGGAACGTTATCATCAGCTAAAATTTGTAGTAATATATTTCTGTCTACTTTGTCAAAAGCCTTTATGAAGTCAATGAAGGCGATATGAGTTTCTATATTGAATTCCTTGTGCTTTTCTAATAGTAGTTTTAGAGTAAAGAATCCATCTGTACAAGATCTACCCTTTCTGAATCCATTCTGCTCTTCTCCAATTATATTTTCATAAATTTTCCTCAATTTTATTCTTAACTATATTAGCATAAATTTTATATCCAGAGTTCAACAAGCTAATTCCACGATAGTTATCTTTGATTTGGCGACTTCCTTTTTTGAAGATTGGTATTACAATGGATTTGTTCCAGCTTTGTGGTGGTTCTTGTCCTTCCCATATCATATTAAGGAGAATAAGAAATCTGTCTAAAAAATTTTTAGTTGAAAATTTAAATAATTCTTGATTAATGTGGTCTTCTCCGGGAGCTTTGTTACTTTTTAATGATTTAACAACATCAGTTAAATCATCTATAGAAATTTGTTGCAAAGCAGTGTTATTAGAGATTGGTATTTGTAATAAATCATTCTTTTGTGTCCATAAATGATGAAAGTAGTTAAGCCAAGATTCTTTAGATATACAATTTAAATGTGCATTTTCTCTTGAATCATTATTTAAATTTTTTAAAACTTTATATATTTTTGGTTGAGGCCTAGTGATATCATTTTCCAAAAATGAGACAAATTGTTCCCAGCTTTGAACATAGGTTTTTTGCGAACTTCAATTTTAGCTATGGCTCTATTCCTATGATACTCTACCTTATCTTCATCTTTTTTTGTAGACAGAAATTTTTTGTATGCTTCACGTTTATCATCAATTACTTTTTTATGTTTTCATCCCATATCCGTAGTCCTTTTTTTCGATTCCATTTGGTTTTGATACCCAGGCTTTCATTTGCTGCTTGTGTCAAAATACTTTCTAGAGCAAGCCATTCTTCTTCAATATTTTCACCAACCGGTGTTTCTTGAACTAGACGATCTAATCTGCATTTGTATAGCCAGGTAATAGTGGGATCTCGGAAAAGACTTACTTTATAAGTATAGTCCACTTTTTCAAATTTTACATTATTAATTTTATTTTTATTTTTCCATCTCGGTGGCATACGAATTGGACAAACAAGTAAGTAATGATCTGATTCGATTTCAGGTCCTCTGTAAACTCTTGTATCAAGAACTTTAGATGCTAATTTTTTATTACATATAGCATAGTCAATTATTGATTTAAGACCCCTGGCTTCCCATGTATATTTGTGACTATTTAACTCATGCCCCAAATGGGAGTCAATGACCAATCACGTTTCAATGATTTCTGTATTACAACCAATCAGAGTCGTGTTTCACCAAATATTTATCAGTGTTATGATTACCATATTAAAGAAAGCTCCTCCTTACAATATTGCGTTCCTTTGGCAATAAATAGTATGATCTGGTTGCAGTGATAAACAAAAGAAGCAGTAGAAGCGTACCTATCGTTTCTCATTTGTTTTCAAACATCGCCGTTTACATTAAATATATAAATATTTTAAAATAACTATAGTTAAATAATGATTTGTGAGTAAACAGCTTAATTTTATTCGTTAAATAGTCCTAACAAATGCCACTCTTGATTTCCAAATTCTCTAGATAAATTCACTCCTCACTTCGTGAGTCGTGAATTTATCGATAATTTGGAAATCACTCGTGGCATTACTTATGACTATCCTTGTGGTTAAATACTGAGTTCATTATTGTGAATTGATTAAACATGACAAAATCAATTAACCGTAAGCCATTTCTATTACAGGTTTGCTCTCCATATGGTCGTATATATGTATCAAATTTAGTATTACCAATTCTGGCATTTAAATCACCCAAAATTATAATCATATCATTATTATTAATTGTGCAGATAACTTTCTGGAAGTCATGATAAAATTTTTCACTTTCTTCTTCATCTCCTTCTACAGGTGCATATATACCTATCACTGTTAAGTATCCTAGAGATAATTTTATTCGGATTTGAATTATTCTTTCATTCCAAAAAGTATAGCTATGTATTGAATTTCTAAATCGTTTGTGAATCATAACGGCTACTCCTACTTGTGCATGAATGTTTTTTTCACCACTATAAAACTGAATGTAATTTTGAGTTTCTTTGGTGCCTTGTAATTTCTTTTTTGTTTCTGATATTACAGCTAATGAAATCCCCTTTTTGCACAATATATCATCTAATTGATCATCTTTATAGTTAATCCCTTGTACATTCCATGTGCTAAAAAGCAAAATATTTTTTTCTTCCAAGAGTTGTCCTTTTTCATGCTTTGGTCGTCATTAGTTTGATCCTTCCGGGTAATTCTCGTATAAGACTTGAAAGCATAATAATAGTCCCTTCGATTGGTTGCCGGCCAAAGGAAGGCTAGACCAGTGATGGGGCTGCCATCTTATAGCCTCTGGTCAGGCTTTTCTGGAGAAGAAAAGAAAATAAAGGAAAGAAGAAATGGAAGAAAGGAAATACTCCCTAGCCCTCGGATGCCCTAATAGCGTCGGGGTCGAAAAAAACAAGAGTTAACCAAGAGAGGTTAGATAGTAAAGTTAAAAGAGTGCAAAACACAAGTAAGTGGAAGAAATGTTTTGCTCATGTACTATATTCTCCATTATTACTAGATGTCGCGAGAACTCGGTCTTCACTGCCATCTAGTAGCTGACTATAACAAGTAAGCAAATTAAAGAGAATATTTTTACCTTATAGCAGTGACGCTTTATAGATGTTATAATTAAATGTTTAACATTGAGCAATGCTAGCTTAATATGGTATGATAAGAAAAATAAATGCCTGGACGGGATTCGAACCCGGATCTCTGAGTCTGTACCTCAGCGTGATATCCATTACACTACCAGGCGAATCCAATTCAAACACTTATTTTTTTTCTTATATATGTATTATATTCTCCATTATTACTAGATGTCGCGAGAACTCGGTCTTCACTGCCATCTAGTAGCACACTATAACAAGTAAGCAAATTGAAGAGAATATTTTTACCTTATAGCAGTGACGCTTTATAGATGTTATAATTAAATGTTTAACATTGAGCAATGCAAGCTTAATATGGTATGATAAGAAAAATAAATGCCTGGACGGGATTCGAACCCGGATCTCTGAGTCTGTACCTCAGCGTGATATCCATTACACTACCAGGCGAATCCAATTCAAACACTTATTTTTCTAATATATGTACTATATTCTCCATTATTACTAGATGTCGCGAGAACTCGGTCTTCACTGCCATCTAGTAGCTGACTATAACAAGTAAGCAAATTAAAGAGAATATTTTTACCTTATAGCAGTGACGCTTTATAGATGTTATAATTAAATGTTTAACATTGAGCAATGCAAGCTTAATATGGTATGATAAGAAAAATAAATGCCTGGACGGGATTCGAACCCGGATCTCTGAGTCTGTACCTCAGCGTGATATCCATTACACTACCAGCGAATCCAATTCAAACACTTATTTTTCTTATATATGTATTATATTCTCCATTATTACTAGTTGTCGCGAGAACTCGGTCTTTACTGCCATCTAGTAGCTGACTATAACAAGTAAGCAAATTAAAGAGAATATTTTTACCTTATAGCAGTGACGCTTTATAGATGTTATAATTAAATGTTTAACATTGAGCAATGCAAGCTTAATATGGTATGATAAGAAAAATAAATGCCTGGACGGGATTCGAACCCGGATCTCTGAGTCTGTACCTCAGCGTGATATCCATTACACTACCAGCGAATCCAATTGAAACACTTATTTTTCTTATATATGTATTATATTCTCCATTATTACTAGTTGTCGCGAGAACTCGGTCTTTACTGCCATCTAGTAGCTGACTATAACAAGTAAGCAAATTAAAGAGAATATTTTTACCTTATAGCAGTGACGCTTTATAGATGTTATAATTAAATGTTTAACATTGAGCAATGCAAGCTTAATATGGTATGATAAGAAAAATAAATGCCTGGACGGGATTCGAACCCGAATCTCTGAGTCTGTACCTCAGCGTGATATCCATTACACTACCAGGCGAATCCAATTCAAACACTTATTTTCTTCTTATATATGTATTATATTCTCCATCATTACTAGATGTCGCGAGAACTCGGTCTTTACTGCCATCTAGTAGCTGACTATAACAAGTAAGCAAATTGAAGAGAATATTTTTACATAGCAGTGACGCTTTATAGATGTTATAATTAAATGTTTAACATTGAGCAATGCAAGCTTAATATGGTATGATAAGAAAAATAAATGCCTGGACGGGATTCGAACCCGAATCTCTGAGTCTGTACCTCAGCGTGATATCCATTACACTACCAGGCGAATCCAATTCAAACACTTATTTTCTTCTTGTATATGTATTATATTCTCCATCATTACTAGATGTCGCGAGAACTCGGTCTTCACTGCCACCTAGTAGCTGACTATAACAAGTAAGCAAATTAAAGAGAATATTTTTTTTTATTTTTTATATTTTATTTTTCTGGGTGAAGTTTTTATCGGGGTTTTTCCTCACCTCTAAGACAAATGTCAGAAAAACTTTAAGGTCCAAACGGTCCCCGAAATCATATGGCCATCATCATCATCCATCACCGGTTTGGAAAGCAACGGGAAGCTACCACACCTGCAATTCCCTGGTAAAGCTGCAAGCATAGCATGAAAATGTTATGATTGCAGTGAAGGACCTGCCTTCGGGCAGAATTACTATGGATGGATATATATTATATAATTGTGTTCATGTTTTTTTCGGTGTCTACTAGTTAATGCCGATGAAGATCTATACATATATATATCATCATCATCATCATAGTACGTTCACGAATTTAGGCCATTTGTTGACCTGTTTCGGCCTCAAGAGAAACACCATCCAGAAGTCTTTTGAGTGGACGTTTTGGTCTTCTTCTTCCTGCAGGTTGATATCTTAACATTTGTTTGGGTATTCTGTGATCTTCCATTCGATGAACATGTTGTATCCATCTTGACTTATAATCAGAAATTTTGTTTTCTAAAGATTCCATGTGTAATTCTTCTAAGATGTCTTCATTTTTTTTGTGATCTAGTAGTGTGTATCCTGCAGTCCTCCGAAGATATCTCATTTCAGCAGATCTAAGTCTCTGTATATCCTTCTGTTTCAACGTCCATACTTCGCTACCATACAAAAGAGTTGGAAGAGCCAGTGTTTTATACACTTTCAGTCTTGAATGCTTTTGGACTAACTGTGGCTTGAAGATAGAATTTATTAACCCTAAAATTCTTAAAAATTTAGATATTTTTGCATTAACATCCTTTTCTTCTTCATATGAGATATTGCATCCTAGATATGTAAAATTATTCACCTGCTCCAAAATTTTATTGTCCAGTACAATTTTACTTCTGACAGGATCTACACCTTGAAATGCCATAATTTTTGTTTTTTTTTTCAAAAATCGTTTCATGGGAACAACTTCTGTAGCTTCATTACTTCAGAATTCGCTGAAGCGTTCCTAAAATATTATTACTTAAGTGTAGGTAAACATGTTGAAGGATCTTATTTTAGTTTCCGATGATAACAATCGAACCCATGATCATCGAAATTAAAACGATCTACGGTCTATAATCTGGATGACCTTATGAATATTTGAAAGGAAAATCATATGGATTAATACGGGAGAATGGAATATGGAGGATTGTATCCAATTTAGAGATTAATCAGATACCAAAGAGAGAGGATTTATTGAGTGGATTGCACAACCGAAGCCAAAACCACGACCCGAATTTTATAAGTACAATGCAAGTCTTCAATCCACTATAAATTTCATAAACTTACCATGCCAAAGGAATGTTTATAAATCGGTCTTCCAATGTTTTAATGTTTCCATAACAACCGTAAAAATTGAAAATCTACGGTTTTTAGTTATAAAAACAAATGTCTGAATCATGATCATGATTTCATAACAATTTTTGTGGATTATCAGTTATTTGTATAAGTGTTAAGGAAAGAATAAAAAATTGGAAAACCGGGGTCGTGTTTTAAACCTCGGTTGTGCAATTAACTATTTGTGACGCATTAAATCCTTGAGGCTTAATTAGTTAGGCCACAAAGCAAAGTGATAGGACACCAAACTACCTGCTGAACAATCAAATAACAGAAGCTATTAAGAAGAAAAACACCAAGGAGGAGATGTTTACAGGATTTAGGGATGGATTTGAGGTGTGTATTACACTGGTCAACACTATAATGTTGAGTGATTCCGGGTTCTGTGGCCGTGGTCCATAGTTGGTGTTGATACCAGACGTTTCGCCCTCAACTGCGGAGGGCATCTTCAGTGGCGAGTGCTTCTAGGCGTGTTTCCTGGTCAAGTAGAGCTTCCGACCAGGAAACACGCCTAGAAGCACTCGCCACTGAAGATGCCCTCCGCAGTTGAGGGCGAAACGTCTGGTATCAACACCAACTATGGACCACGGCCACAGAACCCGGAATCACTCAACATTATGATTACCGGCCGTGAAAGCCTGCATTCAACTGGTCAACACTATTTTTTCTCATGAGTACCAATAGCTATAATTAATGCAGTATTTTTATCGTCTTTTCAAATATGTGTTCGGAATTTCTCCATTACCAACAGTTTTTTTTATTTCACTTTCAATTAATGGATTTAAATAATTATTTTCAATAAACCTAGATTTCTTCCCGGAAAATCTTGGCGCAGTGAGCGATGAGCACGGGGAACACTTTCATCAGGAGATTTCAGCTATGGAAAAGAGATATCAAGGCAAATGTAATCCTAATATGCTGGCCGATTATTGTTGGAGCATCAAGAGGGATGATCCACAGGCGAAATATAGTAGAAAATCGTCATTTCTAACTTTATAGGTGAGTCCGAAAGTTCGAATATTGCATAGTTACGAATATAGATAATATTAAAGTGTTTGAAATTATAATGCGGAAACCTTGCGCGATGGAGAAAAAACCGATATCATATTTGAATTCAGGAGAAAAAATACTATCAGAATCACATATTTTTCTTTCTGAGACAAAAAACAAGTTTATTTTTTATTCTTCAGTATTATCGCCTTACTGTGATGGCTGTCCAGCGGCTCACTTTGTTTCCCCGACCTGTTATATATAATTAAATACAAAGATGCCGCCTACCGGCACTATAATAATTCCACATGTTAATCATTATCAAGCATTGTCGCGCGACACCCGCTTTTATATAAACGGACAATTATCATATTGAGGTGATAATATCACAAGATGGAAGGAAGTTATTGGTACAGAAGAGAAGAAATTACAAGAGAATTGTGGAGGAAGTCATAACACATTAAGTGCAATATTACTATGAAAGAAGACGACGAATAGGTCTACCTGAAATAAATAAACCTTTTTTTTTTCAATTAAACTGTCTGTATGAAATTAAAGATGACACTGAAGTCTGAAACTATAAATACGTGAATGCTTGTGTTCGTTCTAAGAATTGAAACTATCACGTAAGTTATATTGTATTTGTTCATTAAACTTGCTTCCACTCTCCTTATACGTCACTATCCTCCTCTACGTCTTATGGTTCACTGCACAACAAACACCAGTGAGTCAAGCTTTTTAAAATGCATTACGAAGCTCCGTTGATGTCACTGTTAAAGTTTTGAGAAATGTAAAACAGTACCTGATATCTCAGTCGTCCTCAATAATCAGCAGTGTCGTTTTGTAGGAGCACTTTCGATAACTTATGTATCATCTTCTGCTTTCATTTTGATACCGGCCGTTATTGGTAATTATTTTGTACAGAGGATTCACATTACTGGGCACGTTCTCATTTAACAGGTGTTTATTTGTGGTTTGCTTCATAATTTCTAACTCTTCGAGAACGTTGATTTTCGATGTGTTGTTTTCTCTTTGCAGGATCGATAATGCATTGTCTATTGTGTTCAATTGACTGTCCACCGCTGTGGTCTCGAGGTAGCGTACTGCCTTGTCACGCAGCGGGCCCGGGTTCGATCCCCGGTCGGGGCAGTTTTTCTGGGTGAAGTTTTATCGGGGTTTCTCCTCACCTGTAGGACAAATGTCAGGAAAACTTAAGTCCAAACGGTCCCCGAAATCATATGACCATCATCCTTATCATTATCATCCTTACCATTATCATTATCATCATCATCCTTCACCGGTGTGGAAAGCAACGGGAAGCTACCACACCTACACAATTCCCTAGTAAAGCTGAAAGCATAGCATGAAAATGTTATGATTGCAGTGAAGGACCTGCCTTCGGGCAGAATTACTATGGATGGATGGATGTTCTACTTTTATTGTGTGTTTTGAAAAACCAGATTTATCCTCATTCTTCAAAAAAATCTTCACATGATAGTAGCAGGACTTCAATTCAACACAATAGACAATGTATTTATCGATCCTGCATAGAGAAAACGATGTAGCGAAAATCAACGTTCTCGAAGAGTTAGAAATTATCAAGGAAACCACAAACAAACACCTGTTAAATCAGAACGTACCGAGTAATATGAACCCTCTGTACAAAATAATTATCATAAGTAATGCCACGAGTGATTTCCAAATTATCGATAAATTCACGACTCACGAAGTGAGGAGTGAATTTATCTAGAGAATTTGGAAATCAAGAGTGGCATTTGTTAGGACTATTTAACGAATAAAATTAAGCTGTTTACTCACAAATCATTATTTAACTATAGTTATTTTAAAATATTAAAATTGGATAACACAAACAAACGGGGTACTTCAGGGCGATCCCCTCAGCCCGATACTCTTTAATGTACTCACACATGATGTCATAGAGGCAGTAAACAAAGAAACACAGCAGGTAACAGTATACATGTATGCAGATGATATGGCGATCGCCTCAAGCAATAGGATAGAGCTACAGAAAGCGATGGATGCACTCCAAATGTGGGCGGAAGAAAACGAACTCATTATAAATGAAGATAAGACAGAATACGTCGTATTCCGGAAAGGAGGTAAACTAGAGGCAAACACGGAAATCTACTACAAAGGAAAACCACTGAGGAAAGTCAACACATATAAATATCTAGGGATCACGATCCAAACAAATGGGAAATCATTCACATTACACATAAAAAGGAGACTGATAGAAGCAGTGACGGCCATAAACGATATAAAGAACATACAAGCCCTTTCACTCGAAACAGCAATGAGACTATTCGAGGCCAAGATACTACCGGCGGCAACGTACGGACTGGAAATAATATGGGAACGGCTAACGGAGAGACAGCTGGAGAGCCTGGAAAATCTGAAAGCCAGATACCTAAAGAGAGTGATGGGGTTATCAAAATATATCCCATCCAGGCTGACATATGTGATGGCTCGAGAAACATTCCTGCTTCAAGACCTGATGCTGAAATTCTTGTTACCCACAACAGAGGCAGCAGCAAAGGTACTACACAACAGAAGGAGAGAAAACAAGACGAGATCTGGGACGAATTCTACTCCACAGAGGCGATGGCAAACAACAATTGGATGTCGGCGAACTACGAGCTGCGACACCTGGTGACCAGGATGGCGGTACACGGTTTCCACCACAGAATATGTACCAAGAAGACATATCACGTACCAGAAGACACATGTGTATGCGAGATGTGCAAGGAAAGATGTGACCGATACCACATCACAGTGTGTAAAAACAGAAAGAAAACCATAAGTGAATATGCACGGGACAAATAAAAATACAAAACAATACACAATGTGTGAACATTCTCATTATTATTATTTTAAAATATTTATATATTTAATGTAAACGGCGATGTTTGAAAACAAATGAGAAACGATAGGTACGCTTCTACTGCTTCATTTGTTTATCACTGCAACCAGATCATACTATTTATTGCCAAAGGAACGCAATATTGTAAGGAGGAGCTTTCTTTAATATGGTAATTATAACACTGATAAATATTTGGTGAAACACGACTCTGATTGGTTGTAAAACAGAAATCATTGAAACGTGATTGGTCATTGACTCCCATTTGGGGCATGAGTTAAATAGTCAACAACAGTCAGTACCAAACTGAAAGTAGAAATGATATTTAAGTTATCGAAAGGCCTCCTACAAAACAACACTGCTTATTATTGAAGACGATTGAGATATCAGGTACTATTTAATATTTCTTAAAACTTTAAAAGAACAGTGACGCCAACAGAAAAATCAATAACATATTAAAGTCGCCGAGGCCTTATACCACCTGTGGCCTCGAGGTAGCGTGCTGCCTTGTCACGCAGTGTGCCCGGGTTCGATCCCCGGTCGGGACAGTTTCTCTGGGTGAGGCTTTTATCGGGGTTTTTCCTCACCTTTAAGACAAATGTCAGGAAAACGTTAAGCCCCAAACGGTCCCCGAAATCATATCGCCATCGCAGTCATCATCATTCATATTCATCTTAGGTTAGGATTAGGATTAGGGAATCTCCTGGCGCACCATTATCATCATCATCAATCATCGTATCATCGGGGCAACGTAACCCCGCCTTCCAGGCGCCCCAACCTCAGAAGTGGGTTACAATTACCCCATGCCAGGAGAGAAACCAGGAATGTCTAAAAGACAAACCCTGGGGCATTTGAATATATATATATATATATATAACTAACAACCATTAAAGAATATATTTTGCTCTATTATCCTGATTAATTTGTAACAAAAAGACAATAAAATTGGAGGCTATTCTATGCCACCGTGCCACCAGTGAGCATTCAATCGGACAAGTGATAGCGATGTGATAACACATGTTCCCGCTTGTGCCAATTGTCAGCACATATAAGGAGATTCTATCCCTTGAGTACACCTACATTAGTGGGCAAGTTAGACTGAGAAAATGGACAAGTTAGTGTTAGGATAGAATAGATTTAGAATAGAATATATTTATTTAGCCTAGTGGAGTTAAGGCCACGTGGCCTTCTCTTCCACTCACCAGAACAAACGTATATTACATATAAATACAAAAATTACAATAATAGTCTTACTAAACATTTAATTATCTGTCAAATTGATTAATAATGAAAATATTGTCTAATAATACAATACAATTAAATACAATTAAAATTAAACTAGTGAAAGAATGTATACAGAAAGAATAAAAGCTCTAATCAACTATACATAAAAAGAAAAGAAAAAAATTCAAAGGAAGTAATAAAGCCTAATGAAATAATCTATCGCTTATTATACAAGGCATTAGGTAAATATATTGACAAATCTTAAAACCCACCAGAATAGTTTAACTTTCAGTTATTTTATATTATAATGATATTGTGAAAAGAAAAATTAATATCCGAACCAGGAACCTCTAGTTCTCCAAACTAGTGTGCAGCCCACTACACCATTCCACACTGGCACAAATACTAACAATTCCTCCCACATATATAAATCTATAATTCTCGTTTCGTCCGCGGTTTGTTACTGTTTGTGCCAGGTGTGGAATGGTGTAGTGGGCTGCACACTAGTCTGGTAAACTAGAGGTCCTGGTTCGGACATTAATTTTTCTTTTCACAATAATATTATAATATGATCCATTATTGGAACTGTGTTAAAATAACAGTATTGGAGAATGTTAAATAAGTTCACTTGTTTGTTAGCGGGTTTTTTTTAAACTGAGCAATGCTTGAGCAATGACTAATAAACATTTTACATTGTAAATATGCAAGTTTTAGGTTACTTTAAGATCTACTTCTCATTTTATTTCACGAGTTTTTTGTTTTTTTTAAACATATATGTATTTTTCTCAAATTATTTAACTCGTGCCCCAAATGGTAGTCAGAGAACAATCACGTTTCAATAAATGTTGTTTTATAACCAATGACAGTCGTGTTTCACCTCGCTCTTTATCGATTTATCTTTATCAGCTCCCGCTTTTGTGATAAAGAAAGCTCCTTCTTTTTAATATTCTGAATAGGTCAGATTATTACTTTCCTCCAACAAATACATTGAATATTGCAAACAACGATCATATTCCGTGATTTTACTGAGTTGTTTACTAAAAAAATAAATTAATAACCTATAATGTTGATTATAATATACAGTTTGATGTGCTTCATTATTTCTCCACTAGGGTGATTCTTACAATATTTCAATCACTTTTGGCAGTAAGTAATATGATCAAGTTACAGTGAATAAAAACAACCTCACATTTCTGATTTGTTTTCAAACATCGCCGTTTACATTAAATATATAAACATTTTAAAATAACTATATTTAAATAATGATTTGTGAGTAAACAGCTTAATTTTATTCATTAAATAGTTCTAACAAATGTCACACTGTATTTCCAAGTCTTCTAAATAAATTAATTTTGTCACTTCGTGAGTCGTGAATTTATCAATGATTTGGAAATAACTCGTGACATTACGTATGGCTATTTAACTCATGTCGCAAATGGTAGTCAATGACCAATCACGTTTCAATGAATTCTGTTTTACACCAATGACAGTCGTGTTTCACCTCGCTCTTTATCGATTTCTTTTTATCAGCTCCTGTTTTTGTGATAAAGAAAGCTCCTCCTTTTTTAACATTCTGAACACGTTAGACCATTATTTTTGTCCAACAAATACATTGAATATAGCAAATAATGAACAGGTTCAGTGATTTTACTGAGTTGTTTATTCAAAATATAAATGATTAACCTATAATGTTGATTTTAATAGTTTGATGTGTTTCATTATTTATCCACTAGAGTGCATCTTACAATATTGCGATCCTATTTGGCAATAAATAATATGATCGAGTTGCAGTGAATATACATAACCTCACAATTCTAATTTGTTTTCAAACATCGCCGTTTACATTAACTATATAAATATTTTAAATCACCGGTAACTATATTAAAATAATTATTTTTTAGTAAAGAGCTTAATTTTATTCGTTAAATAGTCCTAACAAATGCCACTCTTGATTTCCAAATTATCTAGATAAATTCAGTCCTCACTTCGTGAGTCGTGAATTTATCGATAATTTGGAAGTCACTCGTGGCATTACTTATGATAATTATTCACTTACTGCAAAAATAAATTGTGTGTTTTTTCAGTTTTTTTTTCTTTGAATTTATGTTGGTGGCATAGAATCCTCAAACTGGATGTAGGTGCGAAGCGATAATTTTATAGACAGCTGTCATTGGTTCGTTTGATATTCGTGATATTGTTGTACCGTGAGTTAAATATCCATATGTAACGTCACGAGTGATTTCCAAATCGTCGATAAATTCATGAGTCACGAACGTATCTCAAGAATTTAGATATCGAGAGTGGCATTTGTTAGGTCTATATAACGAAACATATTAAACTATTTATTCAAAAATCATTATTTAAATATAGTTACCGGTATTTTATAATATTTATATATTTAATGTAAACAGCGATGTTTGAAAACAAATCAGAAATGTACGGTTATATTTCATCTGTTTATCCACTGCAACTTGATCATATTATTTATTGTCTAATAGGGTTGCAATATTGTAAGAATGCACCGTACTGTAGAAAAAAATGAAACACATCAAACTGCATATTATAACCAACATTATAGGTTATTAATTCATTTTTAGTAAACAACTCAGTAAAATCATTATTTAAAAACAATTATTGAACACACAATTATCAAATGTGAAGTTCCAAGGAATCTGTTCATTATTTGATATAGATATTCAATGTATCCATCCATCCATAGTAATTCTGCCCGAAGGCAGGTCTTTCACTGCAATCATAGCATTTTCATGCTATGCATGCAGCTTTACTAGGGAATTGCAGGTGTGGTAGCTTCCCGTTGCTTTCCACACCAGATGATGATGATAATGGCCATATGATTTCGGGAACCGTTTGGGCCTTAAAGGTTTCCTGACATTTGTCTTATAGGCGAGGAAAAACCCCGATAAAAACCTCACCCAGAAAAACTGCCCCTACCGGGGATCGAACCCGGGCCCGTTGCGTGACGAGGCAGCACGCTACCTCGAGACCACAGCGGTGGACTATTCAATGTATTTGTTGTTGTAAAATAATGCTCTGACCTGTGCAGAATATTAAAAAAGGAAGAGCATTCTTTATCATAAAGCAGGAGTTGATAAAGAAAATTTGACAAAGAACGAGGTGAAACACGACTGTCATTTGTCGTAAAACAAAGTTTATTGAAACATGATTGGTCATTGACAACCATTTGGGACATGAGTTAAACAGTCATCAAAAATACAGCTGTTACTAAAGATCTAGGGAATGTAAAACAATGAACAAATGATTACTTCAATGTACGAGTACTTTGATCTTAAAATGATAATTCAAATTCAAAATGAACTTTTCCTAGAAATTAATGACGTCATTGTTGAAATTAATTACTCCCATTGGGTAAACGGTCACGCGATACTTTGTAAATTATTGATTGTTGTCTAGTCACGTGAGTTTACAGAAAACGAGTCATAAAGGAGGAAATGACGAAACAGGATGTTCACGTTTCATTAGTTACAAGATATACTGACGTCAGGGGGCTTCTTTCCTTTCAAAAAGATTTGTGTTATTAATTTTAAAAGTTTGTTTTTTTCTTTGATACGTCACAATAAATGTAACAATACCAGTAGCTATAATAAGAAACACAATCCCCAAACAGAAACATCAAATGATAAATTAGAGGTTAATAAATAAGCAACTTCTATTTACATCTGTTTTCTCGTAAGCTTAATCACTCGTGTTCCAGGAATTATTACTATTATAATAATAATAATAATTATTATTATTATTATTGTTGTTGTTATTGTTATTATATTATTATTGTTATTATTGTTATTGTTGTTATTAGTGTTATTGTTGTTATTGTTATCATCATCATTATCATCATTATCATCATCATTATTATCATTATTATTATCATTATCATAATCATCATCATTATCATAATCATTATCATTATCATTATTATCATTATTATTATTATTATTATTATTATTAGTATTATTATTATTATTATTATTATTATTATTAGATACGAGGGCGGATCGGAAAGTAAAGCATAATAATTTTTTTTTAAATTAATAGTAAAAAAAAAGGAAAAAAATCACAAATGAACTTACATCTTTTACCTACTTTTCGACATAGTCACCAACTTTCTCAACACATTTTTCCCATCGTGTTACCAGTTTCAATATGCCCTGTTCGTAGAAGTCCGTTTGGTTGGAGTGTAGCCATCTGCGCACTGCTGATTTCACTTCCACATCTGTCTCAAAGCGTTTGCCGGCCAGGAATTTCTTCATGGGACCAAACAGATGAAAGTCCGATGGTGCAAGATCCGGACTGTATGGTGGATGCTGGAGCACCTCCCAACCAAATTCGGCGATTTTCTGACGAACGACAGCAGCAACATGGGGGCGAGCATTGTCATGAAGAAGTTTAACGTTAATGTTGTGATGTTTGTCACGAATGGCACGATGCAACTTCACCAAAGTTTTAATGTAGGCCGCAGCATTCACAGTGGTCCCGTGTTCAGCAAAGTCCACCAATAAAACACCATGCATATCCCAGAACACTGTCACAAGCATTTTCCTGGCAGATTGAGTCACTTTGAATTTTTTTCTTTACTGGGGAACCAGCATGTTTCCACTCCATTGATGCCTGCTTTGTTTCGGGCGTGTGGTGTAGTGGTATGCCCACGACTCATCACCTGTGACGATTCCTTCCAGAAAGTCATGTCCTTGTCCGTGCGTTTTCTTGTGTGTACCGAGTTAAGTGGTCCAATCTTGCCATCATTCGCTGGCCCTTGTGGTCGTCTGTCAGGTTCTTAGGCACCCAGCGAGCACTAACTTTACGGAATTTCAAATTTTCATTAACAATATCGTACACCGCACCATAGGAAATGTTGAACTTCTGCGATAAGGCTCGCAGTTGCACACGCCAGTCGTTCAGAATTGCCGCCTCAATACCTCTGACATTCTGCGGGATTGCTGCTGTTGTCGGCCGGCTGGAGCATGGCGAATCACTAAGGTTCACGCGTCCCTCTTGGAAGAATGTGCACCACCTGGAGACATTGCTACGGTCCATACAATCATCCCCATACACGCCACGCATGTCCCTGTGAATTTCACTGGGTTTATGCCCTTTGGCCCACAAAAATCGAACAACACTTCTCTGTTCCTCACAGGTGGACGACTGTAGCATGCGCGCCACCTTTGTTGCATAGTTCAAGCTTCTCTCGCAAGAGGTGCACCTGAGAAAAAAATACCATCTGTAGTGAATACTTCAGGCTATATCTCTGTGAAATGTCAATATTCTAGCTGCAATACCAAGGCAGAAAAAAATTATTGTGCGTTACTTTCCGATCCGCCCTCGTATATAGATCATCGGTTGATTAATGTCTATGATATCGTCCGATTCCCAATAAGCCAATTCTATCGGTCTATCCAATCTCCCGGTTGTAGATGTGTCGCATTCATGTATAAATGTATTCCCTGACTCCAGGAGGTTTTGGGTCTTCCTCTGCCTCGTCTTCCCTCAGGTTTCCATTCCAAAACAGATTTTGGTAGTCGATCCTCTTCCTTTCGCTGGACATGTCCGTACCATCTTAATTGCTGAGTTTTAATATAATCTATAATAGTGTCTTCAATCTTCATTTTCTCCCTTATAACTGAGTTCCTATTTTTTTTCTCTTCTTGAAATTTTTGCTGCCCTTCGTATAAAATCCATTTCCGTTGCCAAAAGGTACTTATTTGTTTTTGTTGTTAATGGCCAAAGTTCTGCTCCATAAGTAATTATGCTTTTAAAACAATTATATGATATATATTCGTTTTATTTTTATTAATAATATTTTTATCCCACAATATTCCATTGAGGCAAGCAATTGCAAATTTTCCTTTATTATTTCTATTTCTTATTTCATCTTCATAAGTCCCATTTTTATTTATTTTAATTCCTAAATATGTGATCTCACTACAAGATTTTATTGTTTCACCAGTCTCCAAATTTAAATTGTGTTCTGGTTCACCAATTGATAAATATTTTGTTTTCTTCGTGTTTAAAATTATCCCCATTCATCATATTTTTCTATTACTTTTCTAGTCATATATTCTAAATCTTCATAATCTTGTGCAACTAACAATTGATCATCTGCAAAATGTAAGTTGTATAAAGTTTTGTTGTTTGAAATAGGAATCCCCATGCTTGAACATTTTCTCCTCCAATTCTTTAATATTTCATGCACAAAAATTTAAACAGAGTCGGTGATAGACAACAATCTTGACGAAGACCTTTATTTATCGTAAATCCATGTGACAATTTACTGCCAATTTAAATCTTAGATATGCAATTGTCAAATAAATGTTGTATAGCTTTAAATATTATACCTTAATTCCCATACGTCTTAAAGCAATCCATAGTTTTCTCTATAGGGACATTGTCGTAAGCTTTCTCAATATTTACAAATAGTAGGTGCAAAGGTTGTCCATATTGCATTTTATTTTCTATTACCTGAGTAATGCAAAATAAATTGTCGGTTGTGGAACGATCTGCTCTAAATCCTGACTGTTTCTTTAATTCAATATCACTATATATATATATATATATATATATATATATATATATATATATATATATATATATTTCCAAATAATATTTTAGTATACGTCCTTAGAGTCTACTCATAGTACTTGTTACTGTTTTACCTCTATAATTTTCACGTTGGTCTTTTTTTTTTCCTTTTTTATGGATTGTCGAAATGTATCTAGGATACATTTCGTCATTCATAAATTTTGTAAATAATTTTCTCAATCTTTCAAATAAATGGTCGGATCCATGTTTTAATAGTTCCGCTGGTATTCCTCCTGGACCACTAGCTAGTTTTGTTTTAATGATTGAATATTTATTATTATTATATTATTATTATTATTATTATTATTATTATTATTATTATTATTAATACTATTAGGCCCATTATTCCTCTGGCGACGAAATACTTTGGATTAAAGGAGAACCACTGTAGTGCGGAAATTCCTAATAACAAAAAATATTATAACTAATTCACTGGCTCTATCGAACCCATAGGTTCATGACCGCGCGGACACAAGCTCTCCATGCAATTCTATACATCATCCAGCTAATGTTTTCCAATCAGCCCCTGTATAATCTATCTTCCTGAAATCATGGTTACGTAATGTTATTCTCTTACCTCATTCTTGGTATTTTCCCTCTGGTTTTCCTACAAGAAGCTTCCACGTACCTCCGGCTCAAAATAATAATAATAATAAGAATAAGAATAATTTATTATTATTATTATTATTATTATTATTATTATTATTATTATCTGAAACCCGGCGTGCGCTCCTACACGTAAATATATTGAATGCGTTTTTTTTTTGTTCAATTGAATAAGTAAAAAGAAAAATAATTTTAAATTTATTAAAGTAATTTTCATTTAGATACCCCGTGCGTCTGGAAATGAAATAGGCCAAACATGGCGTTGCTAGAGTATATTTTAAATTTCTGATTTTAGGTAAAACCCACTTCTCATGGTCTTATTTTATTCATTTTTTTTAAAGATACTTCAGTTCATTTCAACAGTATATACTGAGTTTCGTTTTGAAACATCGAAAATTACGCCCACTAGAATTATTTTTAAATTTTCGTTCGAGGTGAACTCCTACACCTAATTGTTTTAGAGAGTAACATAACGGCTAAACACTTTACGTATCTGAAAACCTATGTCTACAAATTTTAACTGAAGATTTGTGAAGAATATTTTGTACAAACCAACATTTACATTTTTTTACCAGGCTCGTGGGCTAGTGGTCAGCGTTCCTGAATACTGTTCATGAGATCCAGGGTTCGATTCCAGGTCAAATCATAGGAATATTTCCATAAAGGGAATTATTCCTGTGATTGCCCATGACCTAAAATTTAGGTTAAGTTTAGGTTAAGAACTCTCCTGGCGCTTCATTATCATTTATCACCATCATATCATCGGAGTAACGTAATTCCGCCTTCCAGGTGCCCCAACCTAAGAAATTGATTTCAATTCTGCTAATGCTAGTGGAGAAAGCCAGAAATGTCATAAAAGACAACCTGGTGACATCAGAAAGATATATATATATATATATAGTTACTGTTATTATTTTATTATTATTGTTATTATTATTGTTATTATTAAACAAAGGGGGACACACCGTAGCGTAGTGGTTAAGGCACTGCGCTACAAGTCGGAAGGTCGAGGGTTCAAATCCCGGTGAGGTCAGGATTTTTAAACTGACCAAAACCATCTGGCGGCACTATGGCCCTGGGGTCGACTCAGCCTCTAACGGAAACTAGTATCAGACGCTTGTTCTGGGGGTAAAGGCGGCCGTCACGCAGGGCTGACAACTTGGCTGACATCAAGTGCCGATTGTCTAAAAAAATTGGGAGCCTTAACCACCTAATACCTCAAGGGCCTGCGGTGGCCTGTAGTGGGATTACTTTACTTTACTTTGTTAAACGAAGGTCTTACCCGCCTAAGATATGTGTGTGTATACCAGCAGACTGTGTTCGTATTTTTTAGTGATTTAGTCGTTCGTTTATGAATTAATTTTATGTTAATTATGTGCGAAATTGTGGAAAGCAACGGGAAGCTACCACACCTACAATTCCCTAGTAAAGCTGCAAGCATAGCATGAAAATGCTATGATTGCAGTGAAGGACCTGCCTTCGGGCAGAATTACTATGGATGGATGTGCGAAGTTATTATTAATACATGTATAATATTTTGTTTTAACCGCTAAATAAATGCACTGAAGTTTCATAGTCATATTGGTTGGTTCTGGCATTTGAATCCAAGGTTTTCCGATATGAGTATCAAAAGCTGCCTATTCGCCTTATTTGTTATGACAACGGCTAGGATTTTCAAATACTAAGAGTTGAGATTTGTAACATAGTATAATGAGAAGTTAGACATCTGACTGTCCTTCGTTTTGGTTTCTATCACCAACAGTTGAATAGTATAAGGATATGTATGACTTCTGACTGTCTTTTATTTTGGCTTCAATTACAAACAGTTGAATAGTATTATAAGAAGTTAGACTTCTGACTGTCTTTTATTTTGGTTTCACACACAAACAGTTGAAAAATGTATACTATATGCATTGTGAATCTTACTTTTTATTACATAAAAACCCTAGCTCTAGTTATGACATAAAGGGTGCTCTAAAATTCCCCTACAAACTTCTAGGACTTGTAGAGGGGACTGAGTTGATAATATTTAGAATTGAAAACCATGCCCGGAAACTTATTGTTTCCGTGCTACAGCCGTTTGAAAACATGTTTTTAACGCGACCACTTTTTACAAGTCATTTATTATGAGGCGTGACACAGTACATCACTTGTTTTACTTTTCAACTCATTAATAACCAAAGAGAGAAAATGGAAACTGAATCATGACTTGCACAATCAATTTTTGAAGTTTTCAAAATTTCAAAAAAATTGACTTTTTTGAAAAAAAAAAAAAAAACACCAAGGCTTGGAATACTCGATAGGGAAAGTTTCGATTTAAACGAATTGCGAAGCTCTTACTAAGTTGAGGCACGTGACGTATGTTCAGGCAATGCTTGTTTTCAAACGGCTGTAGCACGAAAACGGCAAGTTTCCGGACATGGTTTCCAATTCTAAATATTATTAACTCAATCACCTCTACAAGTACTAGAAGTTTGTAAGTGGAGTTTTAGAGCACCCTGTATAAGATAATCCATCCATAGTAATTCTGCCCGAGGGCAGGTCTTACATTGCAATCATAGCATTTGATGCTATGCTTTGCAGTTTTACTAGGGAATTGTAGGAGTGGTAGCTTCCCGTTGCTTTTCACACCGGTGAAGGATGATGATAATGATAAGGATGATGATGACGGCCGGATGATTTTCGGGGACGGTTGAACCCTCAGCTTCCTGACCTTTGTCTTACATGTGAGGAAAAACCCGGAGAGAAACCTCACCCAGGTGCCAGCTCCGACCGGGAATCGAACCAGGGCCCGCTGGGTGACAAGGCAATACGCTACCTCGAGACTACAGCAGTGGACTATAAGATAATCCTTCCATAGTAATTTTGCCCGGGGGCAGGTCTTTCACTGCAATCATAGCATTTTCATTCTATGCTTGCAGCTTTACTAGGGAATTGTAGGTGTGGTAGCTTCCCGTTGCTTTCCACACCGGTGAAGGATGATGATGATGATGATGGTGATGATAAGGATGATGATGATGATGGCAATATGATTTCTGGGACCGTTTGGGCCTTAAAGGTTTCCTGACATTTGTCTTACAGGTGAGGAAAAACCCCGAGAAAAACCTCATCCAGAAAAACTGCCCCGACCGGGGATCGAACCCGGGCCCGCTGCGTGACAAGGCAGCACGCTACCTCAAGACCACAGCGGTGGATATAAGATAATAATGTTTTGAAAATTAAACTATGAAATAATAAATATTACAGGTTTTATATAATTTCTGGTCATGTGAATTGTGTCTTTGTTGAAAATGTCTCCACTGCCTTCTGAATTATTCCGCCCTCGAGTGTATAACGTATTCACGTAGGGAAATCCAAGGACTCGCTATTTCAAAGGAACGGAAACTGATTCCAAGTCTTGGAAACAACCCACGACGTTTAAATAGATTTCTGAAAGACTCTTGTAAACTTTCCTAAGTCTTCTTTATTATCAGAACATCCCTTTAGAGAAAGTTTTTATTCAATATTTTAGGTATAATTTGCCTATAAAATACTCTCTAAAGATTGCAGCTCAGGTTACTTTTGAAAAAAAATTTAAACTTTTGCCAAAGAAAGTACGTAAAACCTTGAAGTATTCGCGCTGAGTGAAGACAAGTCATATCAAGAAAATGTAGCTTACGGAAATGTAAAAAAAAATGCATCATTGCCTGTCAGCCTTAACTTCAGATGTGATAAAATATATTTTAAATTTTAAGAAGAATCCATTATGCTATTAGTATTATTTTTTACAAAGTTATGGCCGACAGGCCTAGAAAGCCCTTTGTCTACCGACTGATGGCCACACATTCACATGTGTTAATCATAAGTAATGCCACGAGTGATTTCCAAATTATCGATAAATTCACGACTCACGAAGTGAGGACTGAATTTATCTAGAGAATTTGGAAATCAAGAGTGGCATTTGTTAGGACTATTTAACGAATAAAATTAAGCTCTTTACTAAAAAATAATTATTTGAATATAGTTGTCGGTGTTTTAAAATATTTATATAATTAATGTAAACGGCGATGTTTGAAAACAAATTAGAAATGTGAGGTTATGTATATTCACTGCAACTCGATCATATTATTTATTGCCAAATAGGATCGCAATATTGTAAGAATGCACTCTAGTAGAGAAATAATGAAACACATCAAACTATTATAATCAACATTATAGGTTAATCATTTGTATTCTGAATAAACAACTCAGTAAAATCACTGAATTTATTCATTATTTGCAATATTCAATGTATTTGTTGGAAAAAGATAATGGTCTAACCTGTTCAGAATATTAAAAAAGGAGGAGCTTTCTTTATCACAAAAGTAGGAGCTGATAAAGAGAAATCGATAAAGAGCGAGGTGAAACACGACTGTCATTGGTTTAAAACAGAATTCATTGAAACGTGATTGGTCATTTACTACCATTTGCGACATGAGTTAAATAGTCACAGAAATAGACGGTCATCCAGCCAGTGTAGGGGTTATCAGGATGTCGGGCCCCCAGCCGTTATAGCTAGTTTTCTCAACCAGGAGCCACTACTTATTGTAGCTATCCAAATGCTTCACGATGCTGGGTGGGCACCGTTCCCTTACTGGTCGAAATTCTATGAAAAAATATCTTCCCCCATGGCAACCCGAACTAGCGCATGTAACGTAGCTCTGCACCAAGGCTTCCAGCTTTATTCACTCGGGAAATATATGCGTAACATATTTCAATATTACATATACAATATTAGAAATGAGACACTTTTACATATACAATATTAGAAATGAGACACTTTTACATATACAATATTAGAAATGAGACACTTTTACATATACAATATTAGAAATGAGACACTTTTACATATACAATATTAGAAATGAGACACTTTTACATATACAATATTAGAAATGAGACACTTTTACATATACAATATTAGAAATGAGACACTTTTACATATACAATATTAGAAATGAGACACTTTTACATATACAATATTAGAAATGAGACACTTTTACATATACAATATTAGAAATGAGACACTTTTACATATACAATATTAGAAATGAGACACTTTTACATATACAGTATTAGAAATGAGACACTTTTACATATACAATATTAGAAATGAGACACTTTTACATATACAATATTAGAATAGAGACACTTTTACATATACAATATTAGAAATGAGACATTTTACATATACAATATTAGAAATGAGACACTTTTACATATACAATATTAGAAATGAGACATTTTTACATATACAATATTAGAAATGAGACACTTTTACATATACAATATTAGAAATGAGACACTTTTACATATACAATATTAGAAATGAAACACTTTTACATATACAATATTAGAAATGAGACATTTTTACATATACAATATTAGAAATGAGACACTTTTACATATACAATATTAGAAATGAGACACTTTTACATATACAATATTAGAAATGAGACACTTTTACATATACAATATTAGAAATGAGACACTTTTACATATACAATATTAGAAATGAGACACTTTTACATATACAATATTAGAAATGAGACACTTTTACATATGCAATATTAGAAATGAGACACTTTTACATATGCAATATTAGAAATGAGACATTTTACATATGCAATATTAGAAATGAGACACTTTTACATATTCAATATTAGAAATGAGACACTTTTACATATGCAATATTAGAAATGAGACACTTTTACATATACAATATTAGAAATGAGACACTTTTACATATACAATATTAGAAATGAGACACTTTTACATATGCAATATTAGAAATGAGACACTTTTACATATGCAATATTAGAAATGAGACACTTTTACATATGCAATATTAGAAATGAGACACTTTTACATATACAATATTAGAAATGAGACACTTTTACATATACAATATTAGAAATGAGACACTTTTACATATACAATATTAGAAATGAGACACTTTTACATATACAATATTAGAAATGAGACACTTTTACATATACAATATTAGAAATGAGACACTTTTACATATACAATATTAGAAATGAGACACTTTTACATATACAATATTAGAAATGAGACAATGGCGTTTCAAACACTATTATATGCATCAGAACACTGGGCCTTAACCAAACACCTGTAACTAAGAATAGAAATTTCAGAAATGAGGTTTTTGAGAGGTGTGGTTGGCTATAAAATAGCAAATCGGAAACGAAATGAAAACATACGAACAGAAGTAAATATATTCAAGTTTTAGATAGGATTGCACAATACAGAGACGAATTGATGGACCACATCAATAGAATTTATAACAGAATCCCGAAACAGATTCTTTACTACAGACCACATAGGATGAAGAAATGTAGGAAGATCCAGTAAAAGGTTGATACTCAATTTCTAACATGGGATCGGAACAGTCCTTGTGGTCAACGTAATACTTAATTCTGAAGATGTTCATTAAATAATATAAAACGCTATGTGGATAAAGGGCTTAATTCATACACGAAGTATCGGAATGTATTAATTTATTATATCTCTGTGTATATTCGTACATCCACACATTAACCAAGGTTAGTCCCCTACAAGAATTAATTAACGAAGCTAATTTAGTTATATTTTTTTCTTACACGGTTGCTAGTAGTTAAATGAGATATATAATAGACAACTAAATTGTAGATATTCTTGTCTAGAATGGTGTAACAATCCAATATTGGGCCTTAGTCTCTCATTTTTAGCAGTTACTAGACCAAGTTAATTTAGTTACTCTTATTTCCCCAAATATGTCATGAATGGTATGCGGTCAACATACCGATCTAATGAGACATCTAGAAGGGAACTAAGCTATTACTAGGAAGAAGAAGATTCACAAATTTTGCTTAGAGGCCTCTTTATTCAGGCTTAAGGTTCTTTTACGAGCCTGAAAATGTTCAAACTTGGGACTCACGGCTTAAAATCTCTCCCGTAGGACTTGCTCCTTGGATTTATTCCGGAGAACTGATGTGCCAATCATGGTGTTGATGAGTTTTATTACTGTTAGCTTGTCCAAATTTTATTATCTAATCTAATATATAAAAATGAATATTTGTTTTTTTTTTGTTTTTTCGTACTTTATGCGCGACCATACCGTTATTCCGATTGCGATGGGGCTTTTTGTAAAATGTTCAGGAGATTCCCGGATGAACATAGGCTATAAGAAAGCTGTGATACTCAACTCCTACACCCTTGAAATTCGCCCTTTGTAGTGGAAATACTGAAAAAAAGTAGCTCTTTGGACGTTTAAATGGCTTACACTGCCTAAACCGTAACAAATACACAAAATGAATGTACACAGAATTGAATATCTCAAAAAGCTCTACAAAAAAGTATTCGACAGCATATGTTTATATCTTACGGATAACTCACAATAACCATTTTTATCTTTTATTGATGCCAAGAAGATCGAGACAAGCACATAGATTCCAGAACAAGCATAGCAGCACATGACGGGTATTCTTTTACGGATAACTCACAATAACGAGTTTTGTCTTTTAGCTTATTTATGCAAAGAAGATGGGGATAAGTAGATTCGCGGGCAACACCGAGTATTCAGTACAGGGTATCTAAAAAATTATTTTATTAATAAAAAATGAATTTATAATTATTTTTCTTTTTACTTATTCAACTAAATATAAAAGCACATTAATGTTTATTTATTTAGGCGTAGCAGCGCACGCCGGTTATTAGCTAGTGTTAGATAAATGAGCCTTTAGTATGGATTTCCTGAAGTATTCCAACCTGAAGAACCTAATGGGGGACTATATCACTTCCGGAAAATTTTATCGCAGTGGAATCCATGTCCGCGTTTTGTTACGTTTGTATTTTATACTTACAGATCATCACTTTTTCGATCAAAGTACTTTTCGTCTCCATTATCGCCGTTGAATTGTACGGCAAGGTTAACCCTTTAAGCACTAATGCAACCGTCGGGACAACTCTTAGAAATATTTTTGGACCAAAGAGAGATGAACACAAAAGCGAATGGAGAAGACTATTACCCGTTTAAGGAGTAAGCGCAGTTGTTGACGGAGGGAGCTGCAGTCGTGTTTATGCAGGAATAGAACACGTGACACTGCTATCTTGAGTGCAGAGGGGAATGGGACGTGGGACGCTGACAGTGTACACTGCCTTATATGACGTTACTTGTAGCAACAAACAGAGCTTCGTAATTCTTCCGCCAGCAGAGATATTTTGAATGACTAATACATAACACGTAACGATCTTTATGGAAACCATATATAAACAAGAACATTTAAATATCGTAAACTGCGGTGGGCAGGACATGTGGCACGAATGGGGAATTAAAGAGTGGCATGGAAATTTCTTGTAGGAAAACCAGAGGGAAAGCACCCAGTAGGTAGGAAAAAATGAAGTAGGAGAATAACATTAACCATGCTTTGAGGGAAGTAGATTATACTGGGGTTGCTTGGAAAACATTAGCTGAGGATAGGGATGAATGGAGATTTTATGTCCGCGCGGCCATGAATCTACGGGTTCAAAGTTTGCAGTGACTTAGTTATTATTATATAATTAATTACGTGTTGTATTTCAATATAACATAGTTAAGTTGTCCTCGTGCAGTGAAAGAGGTTACATGATGTCAACTCCAACAGGCTAAATTATTAAATACTAAAATACAACTTATTAATTGTGGTTAATCCAACTAAAAATAGATAAATAAAGTAAATTCACAATTGGATAAAGCAAGGAGATACACCAGCTCGTCTACTGTTCAGTTTTGTTCTATAGCGCACCATCAAATCTCTAAGAGTTTGAAGAAGGTCTTCAACTGAATGGTATTAATAAGCTGTTAGTTTACGGTGACTATTTAACTGTTGCCCCAAATGGGACTCAATGGCAAATCACGTTTCAATGATTTCTGTTTTACAACCAATCACAGTCGTGTTTCACGAAATATTTATCAGTGTTATAATTACCATATTAAAGAAGGCTCCTCCTTTTTAATATTCTGAACAGGACTGACCATTATTTTGCAGTGACTGAGCCTGTGAGAAATACGGCTACCAGATTGTATATATAGTTCATGAATGTCAACACATGCCGCATGCGGGAGTTAATATAAAAACTTTTGTAGCAATTGATTATACCACCAAAAAAAGAAACCACTGTTTGTACTTTCTTAAATGTATTTTTCCCCAGGTAACAATCCAGAAAAATGTAATTGTCATATTTACATCATACGACATCAGAAATGAATTAATATACAGTTCGATGTGTTTCATTTTTTTCCACTAGAGAGCATTCTTACAATATTGCGTTCCTTTGGCAATAAATAGTATGATCTGCTTGCAGTGATAAACAAAAGAAGCAGATGAAGCGTACCTGTCGCTTCTCATTTGTTTTCAAACATCGCCGTTTACATTAAATATATAAATATTTTAAAATAACTGTAGTTAATTAATGATTTGTAAGTAAACAGCTTAATTTTATTCGTTACATAGTCCTAACAAATGCCACTCTTGATTTCCAAATTCTCTAGATAAATTCACTCCTCACTTCGTGAGTCGTGAATTTATCGATAATTTTGAAATCACTCGTGGCATTACTTATGATGATGTAGTATTACTAGCGATAGCGAGTAGGTACGTAGGGCCACCACGCACACTCTGTTGAGTAACACTAAGAAATTAGGACTGGAAGTAAACATGAAAAATCTAAATATATATTCACGTATAGAAATAGATTATATAATGGAATTGGATCGCTAATAATAAATTAGGGAAATTTTTAAGAAGTGGCTGAATCCAAATAGCCTACCAAGGAACATTAATTAAAATATTTTGTGCTTTACACTTATTAAATTAAATTAAATTAAATTAAAATAGGAATGAGATGCAGTAGGAAATTAAACATAGGCTCATGCAATCTATTGTGAATTACAGGGACACTTTGTCGTCCCAACCTCTCTCTCTCTCTCTCTCTCTCTCTCTCTCTCTCTCTCTATCTATCTATCTATCTATCTATCTATCTATCTATCTATCTATCTATCTATCTATCTATCTCTCTCTCTCTATCAAGCTTGGATCAAAGAGAGATGAACAGACAGCTAGCTACATGATCTTTATAGGAAACTAGATATTATAACAGTTAATCTCGTAGAGTGGTGGGCAGAATATGTGGCACGAGTGGGGCTACATGGAAGCTGTATGTAGGAAAACCATAAGGAAAACGCCCAGTTAATACACCAAGAATCCTGAGAGAGAATACTTTAACTATCATTTCAGGGAAGTAGATTGTACAGGGGATGATATTAGTTCAGGATAGGGATGTATTAAGAGCTTATACCCGCACGGCCATGAACCTATATTCGAAAGAGTGACAGTGAGTTAGTTAGTTATGAAATGGTGTGGTGGCTCGGTGGATTCAGCGGTTAGACTCTTGTCTCTCACCGATGGGGTCTCCAGATCGAGTCTCGGTTACTTCATGTGTGTTTTTTTTGGTAGACGAAACGGAGCTAGGGCAGGTTTTTCTTGGCGTTTCTCCCGTTTTCCTCTGCCATAAATTTCATATCTCCATTTCTTCACACTCATCTCGTCCATTTCGTCTTATTTCATTAATCTGCCCCTGTGATGTGCCCTGGGGGTCCGTCGGACCCCAGCTGTGCTCACAACAGCAACAGGGCGCGTCCCCGGGCGGTAGGATAGGGGAACGGTCGGTGGTTTGCTTGCATTCCTCCCGGCTAGGTCCGGACCGGACCCGCGGGCCATTTGTGGGGTCGTCAGGACTCGAGCGACCTGACGTACTATTTAGCTCGTGCTGCGCCCACTCCAGCAGCAAAACGCGTCCCCTCGGTGGCGTAGTGGGGAAAAGGTCGGTGGATCTACTAGTCCGTCCTCCCTTCCAAGTCCGATGGACTCGCGGACCATGAGTGGGGTCAGCAGGGAAAACATTTGGCTATAGGGGCCTGCTGTCAAGCCTGAACGACCCCGGCCCACAGCAGGGGGCATGTGCCGCCGTTGGCGTTGCGGTGGGAGACTAGGGAGTCGTGTACCCTATCTCCTGGTTCATTGAACCTGAGACCATCTGTGGGGGCACCATGGGAAATGAGCTCCCTGGATGCCTACATTGCTCAGTGGGCTGCTCACAGCAGCTACACGACTTGGCCTAGTCTTGCGAACGTGCTGGATGGGACAATACCGGGCGTAATGCTGGGAATTACCACCAGGTCAATAAGCTCGGGAAAGGAGGAAGCGCGGTCTTTTTGGTTCTTCGAGACTTAGCGCCAACTCTGGAACCGAGTGACCCAAGGACAATCTGTGAGGTCGTCAGGAGTTGAGCGACCTGACGTACTAAATGCTCAGGCTGGACCCACTTCAGCAACCAAACACGTCCCCAGCTGGTGCACTGGGGGAAAGATCGGTGGATCTGCTAGACAGTCCTCCCGGTTAAGTCCAAGGGACTCGTGAACCATTAGTGGGGTAGGCAAGAGTTGAGCGCCTTGTCGTACTATTTGCTCATCTGTTGGAGCTTGCGAGCTCCGTGCTGGCCCACAACAGCTGCAGAAGGAGTCCCTGGGGGCACACCAGGGCTCGGCTCGGACCAGTCCAGCGGGAGCTACTGTACTGGTTCCTGGCTTGGCCTACGGGCCCGTCGACAAACTGTGGGGTCGCCAGGAGATGAGCACTGGATGTACTAAAAGTCTCACACTGTTGGGCTTGTAGCCCTAGCCGGTCTCACAACGGCTGCAGGACACGTCCCTGGAGGCAGAACAGGGGAATGGTCGGTGGATCTGCGACAGCAGTCCTCCCGGCTAGGCTCATGGAGCCCGTGGACCAACTGTGGGGTCATCAGGATTGAGTGACCTGATGTACTATGTAGCTCATCAATTGCCCGAGAAGTGCAAAACTCCAACACTCTCTCCCTGGAGTGTTGGTTAAAGGACCGAGAACTTGAACGTGGACGCGAGATTAGATTAGGGAGGACTAGAACTAGGACTAGTGAGTATGGTCATGACGACCGAGGTATCCCAAGGGGTGGATGGCAGGGCCTAGATGCCCCTGTGATGTGCCTCAGGCGGTTGTCGACTGACAATAGCATTATTCACAGATCTCTTACTATTGGTGTTTCTTCGTTACTTCATCCTTCGACCTGACTCTGAGTTGGACACGAGTTGAGGATATTTATTTTTATAAAATAATATATATATATATATTATATATATATATATATATATATATATATATGTGTGTGTGTGTGTGTGTGTGTTACTTTTTATAATACTCTAACTTGCACTATCAGTGTGCACTGATTGTGTTTTGTTAAAACTAACTAATATTTTTGTAAACAAATGAATGCACAAATAAATGAAATTCAAATTGAAACAATAAACAGGACACATTGTTAGATCTTGTTTATTTTGTTTGAATACATAAATTGTATATGGAAGTTTGTTTGTTTTTGTAAGCGCGTGTTATTCAAAATTATGGCTTCCTTGTTTATTTATTAATCTCTTATGTTATGAACATAAACATGTTGAAATGCATTTTGCTCGAAGGTATAGTTTTTTTCATTTGTTTTTCTATTAACTAGGTTTCGTGTTCTCTTATACTTTTATTGTCTTTTTTATATATAGATATAATTTCTCTTTTAATTTGCGTAAGAAAACAATAACTCTTGGCGAAGGTAATATACTTATGTTCAATAATTGAAATTTAACAAAGTATTTACGTGAATTACAACACCTTCCTTATTAACTACTGGGTATTTAAAAAATCGTTAAAATAAAGCTTAATGGATGCCAGAGAATAGAGGGTTTCCACAAATGCTCTTTCCGGTTTCTAACACGTGCAACTTGCATTTAAATAAACTTACAAACATGAAACTAGCACTAATGAAAAGAAAACCTCAAAAAGTTGTTGTTACAGTACCTTACAGATGTTCGATGTGAGCTCCGTTAGCAACACGAGACACATCAAGCCTGTAGTCCATTTCCGCCCAGGAACATTGTAGCACATCATGGTCAACTGTTTCGATGGCTGCTGTGATGCGCCCTCTTAGATCAAGGACGGTCTGTGGAAAAGGTGGCTTATATACAAGATCTTTGACATAACCCCACAAAAATAAGTGAAGGGGTGTGAAGTCTGGCGGAGGCCAAGGAAGAAGTTCTTCATCGTCATTACCTACACGGCCAAACCATCGGTTCGATAGCCTGATGTTGAGCTCCAATCTGACTTCATTATGAAAATGAAGGGGTGCGCCGTCCTGTAGATAGATCACGTTGGGTATTTCCTGTTCCACTGAGGCAGGAGCCATTGTTGTAGCATAGGCCTATCCAGGTACTCACATTCTCCAATAGTTTTCTCTACAAAGAAGAACGGGCCGTACGCTTTCTGAAGGCTTAAAGTGCAGAATACTTTCACTTTAGGAAAGTCGTGGTCATTCTGCACGTAGGTATTGGGTTTTTCCGATTCCAGATTCTAACGTTATGTTTGTTCACTTTACCTGCACTCGTCACTAAACACTATGGATTCGAAAAAACCATCAGTTTCCTTGAGAGACTGCATATTCTCGCAGAAACTAACGGACTTCCAATATAAAACCGGACCGGCCTTACGGAGTTTCACCCGGCACGCAGTGCTGTATCTTCCTCCCGCAATTGACCCTGCTTCCACCCGTCCTTGAACTGTTTCTTACCTTATAGAAAATGCTGGAAATGTTGTCCTCCCGCAGTTAAACAGGCATTATACCGAGTAAACACATTTACATTGACACGCTGTAGTTCGGGCACTGTCAAGTTTCTGATCACCTTGGTTTAGACAATGAACACGTGTACACTTGTAAGGTTTGAGTTTTAACAATTTTGTTGCTGTATGTGCAGAAGATACTGAAATCCCAACTTGTGCTAATTTCGGTAATGATTTTTGTGGTGAACGTTCCAAATTTTCGCCAATTTCGTCTAATTTTTCTTCGGTGAGAACCGTACGCCTTCGCGTGTGTTTCGTATTTTGTACTGAACCAGTGGTCTCAAATTTAGTCACAAGATCGTGGATTGTCGATCTGGAAGGAGGTAATTGTCCAGGGAAGTTCCGAATAAATTCCTCGCGAACGCGACGAGGTGATTCGTATTTATAATAACATTTACACACATAAATGCGCTGCTCTAATGTCAGCTGACATCTCATCTTGTCGAACGATAGTAAACTGACTAGTTCAAGGACGAGCGGCTGGCAGAGTGAAATGCGGACGAGGGGAGAGCGCTGCCTGACGGGTGAAACCCCGTGAGGCCGGTCCGGGTTTATATTGGAAGCCCTGTATAACGCATCATTTTATCTTCTTTTTTTAAGAACTGCAGCATCTGCAATCGGTGTGGATGAAATTTCAAACGTTTACGCAAAACCTTCCATACGGTGGATTAAGGGATCTGCACGCCCTACTAGCTGCAATGGTTGATTTTTGAGGAATACGTGTAAAATATTCACGACTCCGGTCTACAGTTGTCTCACAGCCGGGCGTGCAGAAGGTTTCCTACTACAGATGCAGCCTCTTGTTGTAAAATCAGAGAACCACTTACGAATTGAAGGGCTACTGGATGGATCTGCACCAAATCTTGTTCAAAAATGTCGTTGAACAATAATTACAGACTGATGAACATGATAATCGAGAACACAGAACGCTCGCCTGTCCTCTATACCAGCCATTTCATCACTTTCAAAAGTACGCAATTATACGTCATTGTTGCCAACTGTGATACTATAACAAAACCTTTTTGAATTTATCTTTCCATTAGTACTAGTTTTATGTTTGTGAATTTATTTAAACGCAAGTTACACGTGTTCGAAACCCGAAAGAGCATTTGTGGGAACTCTGTATTAAGAAAACAATTTTTAAACAAATATCATGTTTAGTATGTTTATTTAATATTTTTATAATGATCTACCCTCTTAAATAAAGTACATATTAATATTGAATTACGTATATATGTGATTATTATTGTTATTACTATTATTATTATTATTATTATTAATTATAATAATAATAATAATAATAATCTCCGCGTAATGGACTTTAAGCAGAGATCAAGCACATAAACTATTGGTAAACCTGGACTTCTGGAGGAGGGCTTCTAGAAATTAAAGAGGAGACAAAATTAGAAACACTAAAATCAGAGAAATAACTCAGCCGATGTGGTCTCGAGATAGCGTGCTGCCTTATCACGTAGCGGTCCCCGGTTCGATCCTCGGTCGGGACAGATTCCTGGGTGAGGGTTTTATCGGAGTTTTTCCTCACCTGTAAGACAAATGTCAGGAAACTTTAAGGCCCAAACTGTCCCCGAATATCATATGGCCATTGTAATCATCATCGTTAATATTCATTTTAGATTAATCTTAGGATTAAGGACTCACCCGGCGCACCACTACCATCATCATAATCACCCATTATATCATCGGGGCAACGTAACCCCGTCTTCCAGGCGCCCCAACCTCAGAGGTGGGTTACAGTTACGCCAGAAATGTCCAAAAAGGACAACCTGGGGTATTAAAAAATCAGAGAAATAATGGCTATTCAAAAAGATGTTCTATAAGTTATTGAATAAATAAGGCTGAAATGGTTTGGAAACGTAAAGATTATATCAGATGACTGTATACCTTAGATTATATTAAATATTGAAGTGTAGGGCAACAAAAAAAGGGTAAACCAAAAAAAAAAAAAACAGTGGGTTCAAGGAGTATATAGGAATATGGTGTCTTAGAGGATTAACAGAGTGTGATGCAGATGACAGGGATTTGTGGAGGAGTAAAATTTACAGTGGATTATAGGAAAACTGTTGTATTGTAGAAAATTTCCTAATAAAGATTGTACTAATAATAGTAATAATAATATTATAGTTATTATTATTATTATTATTATTATTATTATTATTATTATTATTATTATTATTATTATTATTATTATTGTTATTATTACAAGTTTTGGAATGGATTCCACCTGGGGAAGGAAACAGAGGTCGATCTAGATTTAAATGGATGGATGATGGAAGAAGAGGTATGAGGGACCTAGGTCTGGAAGAATTGGAACAGGAAGATAGAGAAAACTGCAGAAAGAAAATGACAAATTAACTCTTAAATTGGCAAACCAGTAATTCTTCTTCTTCTTCTTCCTTCCAAGTATTAGGCCAAGGCCTGTTACGATCCTATAGAAAATTTTCCCACCAGCGTTTCATAGGACGGCCCAGTGATCTTCGTCCTCTTGGTATATAATTATAAACAGCTTTGGGGATCCGATTTGAACTCATTCTTTCAAGATGGTGTTTCCAATTTAGTTGGTACTGTTTAATATATTCCAAAATTTGCGTAGTCTTCAATTCTTTTAAGATATCGGTGTTCCTTTTCCGATCCCATCTGGTGTAACCCGCTGTTCTGCGCATGAATCTCATTTCACAAGCCGTTATTCTGCTTTCATGTTGTTTTTTAGTGTCCATGCTTCACTACCATAGGTCAACACTGGTCTAGCCAAAGTGTTATATAAACGTAATCTGGTGTTTTTTTGTACAAGGGATGGTTTCATAACTTGATTAATAATTCCTAAACTTTTATTATAACTAGTAACTTTTTCAGGGATATCCTTTTCATCCCAGATAGAGAGATAATATCCAAGATATTTAAATTGATTAGATCTCTCTAAAATTTTATTCTGGAGACAGATTTTACTTTGTATGGGATCCTTCCCATGAAATGCCATAATTTTAGTTTTGTTAATTGATATTTCCATATTAAATTTGGCACCTATTTTTTGTAAATTATAAATTGATCGTTGCAAATCATTTTCGGAAAGTGCCAGAAGAGCTAAATCGTCTGCAAAAAGAATAGCATCGAGTTTGAGGTTCCTATTGATGGGTATATATCCTCGTTGTGTTTTCCTCCATTCATTTATTAATTTATTCATGTAATTTCTAGTATCAGTTATTTAAATGTGGCGGACCGCACTGAAAACTAAATCGTGCATAAATGTTATTAGGTATATTGTATAATTCAGTAATTTGTTATGTTAGCTTTCTTCTGTTTTATTAAAACTATTAGATAAATTAAAGTAATTGATGTATCCTATACGGTGCATTGCGAATTTAAGGGTTAAAAAGCTTTGGGCACACGAAGATGTTTTCTTACATTGTAAACCTGTTCATAAATTTATTATGATTATTATTATTATTATTATTATTATTATTATTATTATTATTATTATTATTATTATTATTATTATTATTATTATTATTATTATTAACTAACTAACTCACTGGCACTATCGAATCCGTATGTTCATAAGCTCTCCATACATCTCTATCCTGAGCTAATGTAGTTAATGTTATTCTCCCACCTCATTTTTGGTCTACCACTGAGCGTTTTCCCTCTGGTTTTCCTACAAGACGCTTCCATGCACGTCTTTCATTCCCCATTCGTGCCACATGTCCTGCCCATCGCAGTCTACGAGACTTAACTATTCTTTTTATAGCTGACTGCTTATAAAGACCATGTAGTTCTTTGTTACGTAGTCTTCTCCATTCACCTGTTTGTTCATCTCTCTTTGGTCCAAAAAATTGTCCTAAGAACTTCATTCTCAGATAATCATAATCTCCTTTCCTCCCATTCCATCCATCCATCCATAGTAATTCTGCCCGAAGGCAGGTCCTTCACTGCAATCATAGCATTTTCATGCTATGCTTGCAGCTTTACTAGGGAATTGTAGGTGTGGTAGCTTCCCGTTGCTTTCCTCCCATTATTATTATTGTTATTATTATTATTATTATTATTATTATTACATGGGTATTAAATATAAAATAAAGCATGCGGTATTATGAGATAAGAGAAAGGATCTCGTTTTAGAGGAAGGGCATATTATTATTATTATTATTATTATTATGATTATTATTATTATTATTATTATTATTATTCTAAAATATTCCTATAGCATAGATGATAATATACAATTTATTAAAACTGCAGTTGGTTTCGTTATCCTTGTAAAATTTTATTTTTAAGGAATATTATTATTATTATTATTATTATTATTATTATTATTATTTATTTATAACAATTTTTCTTTGGTGTGTATGTGGAGCTCTATCAAACTTTCAGTATTTTTCGTTGATGGCATACAATAAATCGTATTTAATACCATTACACTAAACTCTCAAGTCAGCTAATCTTATAATAAATATTACTAATAGATGTAGGTATTAATCAAATAAAAGCATGAGTTATTATATTTATTTATTTTGTTGCTATGGTGAGTTACATTTCTTTGCCCCACTGGGCATGGATGGGTAGTGGATTATATTTTTTTATTGCTTACACACTTATTGTGGATGAAATTATCAGCATTCTAGAAGAATATATTGATATAATTGATGCAGATATCAAAGCATGTATCGAATATGTAATTTAGGTACTAAAATCAGTGCAGATGGAAGTGTTCATGCTGAAATTATTGAGAAGATAAATAAGGGTAAATCTGCAATATCAAAATTAAATGATCTTTTATGGGATCAGAATATAAGTTCTAGAACAAAAATAGATTGTTTTAATACAGTAATGAGAATTACAACGACATATGGTTCCCAAACATGGGAATTAAAATCTAGAAAAATGAGTAAATTAGATTCTGTAAAAATTAATATTTGGAAGCATTCAGTTAGAACAGATAAAATACGAAATAGGGTAATTAAACGAAAGATGAATGTTCGAACATCATTTCTGGATTTCATAAAATTCATTATTATTCAATATGACAGATAATGAATTGTTCAATAACTATTATTGTAACCTTTTTTTGTATTCATATGTAACATGTTTGTCCTGTCTAATATGACTACTATTGTAATTTTTTTGTATTCATGTGTAACATATGTTTGTCCTGTTTTATATGACTATTATTGTATTTTTTTGTATTCATATGTAACATATGCTTGTTCTGGTGAGTGGAAGAGAAGGCCACATGGCCTTAACTCCACCAGGCTAAATAAATAAATCTAAATAAATAAATAAATCTAAATAAATTAAAATGGTACGGGCATGAAAAAAGAATGACAGAAGACAGATTCCCAAGCAGAATGCTAGAATGTATGCCATCTCGTAGAAGAAAAACAAATAGGATAATCCATCCATAGTAATTCTGCCCGGGGGCAGGTCCTTCACTGCAGTCATAGCATTTTCATGCTATGCTTTGAAGCTTTATTGGTAATTATATGTGTGGTAGCTTCCCGTTGCTTTCCACACGGGTGAAGGGTGATGATGACTATTTAACTCATGCCACAAATGGGAGTCAATGACCAATCACGTTTCAATGATTTCTGTTTTACAACCAATCACAGTCGTGTTTCACCAAATATTTATCAATATCAAATTTACCACATTAAAGAAAGCTCCTCCTTTTTAATATTCTGAACAGGTCTGACCATTATTTTGCAGTGACTGAGCCTGTAATAAATACGGCTACGAGATTGTATATATAGTGCATAGATGTCAACACATAGCGCTTGCAGGAGTTAATATAAAAACACTTGTAGCAATTTATTATACCACCAAAAAAAGAAACCACTGTTTGCACTTTCTTAAATGTATTTTTTACCCAGGTAATAATCCAGAAAAATATATAATTGTCATATTTACATCATACGACATCAGAAATGAATTAATATACAGTTTGATGTGTTTCATTGTTTCTCCACTACAGAGCATTCTTACAATATTGCGTTCCTTTGGCAATAAATAGTATGATCTGGTTGCAGTGATAAACAAAAGAAGCAGATGAAGCGTACCTATCGTTTTTCATTTGTTTTCAAACATCGCCGTTTACATTAAATATATAAATATTTTAAAATAACTATAGTTAAGTAATGATTTGTGAGTAAACAGCTTAATTTCATTCGTTAAATAGTCCTAACAAATGCCACTCTTGATTTCCAAATTATCGATAAATTCACGACTCACGAAGTGAGGAGTTAATTTATCTATAATTTGGAAATCACTCGTGGCATTACTTATGATAATGATAAGGATGATGATGATGGCCGGATGATTTTCGGGGACCGTTGGGCCCTAAGCTTCCTGATATTTGTCTTACAGGTGAGGAAAAAACCCCGAAAAAAATTCACCCAGGAGCCTGTCCCGATCAGGAATCGAACTCGGGCCCGCTGCATGGCAAGGCAGTACACTACCTAGAGACCGCAGCGGTGGACAAATAGGATAAGACGACAGAAACTAACTTAGACGGATTTTTGTAAGGATGGGTAAATCAGTGAAGAAGTTCTCCGAGGGGGACTTCAAGCCGTGGGTCCAAGCTTTCAGCTCTTAGAAGAACCGTAAGCCTGAAAAAAGGCATCTCTGCAAAATTTACGGATCGTTCGCATCGTAGTAATACCGTAGTTTCCTAGATGTCACTATGAGGCGGAACTCTGACGTCGGGTCACTCAATGAGATCTATACCAAGACAAATGTAACTAAATTAGTATGGTTGAATTTTTCCTTGTAGGGGGAGAACACCTATGTCTTACTGAGAAACACAGGACATACTACAAAAAGCGTTTATAATAACTCTCTTCTGTAGAGGGATGCATTTGATACTTTGCAATTTACAGTATCTGAAATATGAGGTGCAATATCCTGTTTTTAACACATGTGCAGCAGAGAACCATAGACAAAATTAAAATTTCCCCAGTTTGTATTCGAGAAATCAGTTCCATTTCAAGATCTGTGGATTTTCTATGTTTCTTTGTTTTACATGTTTTTATGTATAATATTGAATTAGTGTTTCCGTTCTTTTTATACGTTGTTTATAGACGCTTTAAAATCTAAAGCAGGGTTGAGGTTACTTACTTTCAGAACGCCAGGGCGCTCACAGAAACATTGCCATTGACTGTAGTTAACAGTAAGCACAAACCAGTTCAGTGCTGTGTCCTTCAAAATGCGTAACCTGTAGTAGAAATGGATGATTCGTACAGTCAAATATGTGAGCCTTACTTGGGACATTGTCACTTTGTGTGTTTTGCTTTTATTGCTCGTGTCGATTTCGCATTGGTTGAGGCATGTTCTTCTCTTCGTTGTAGATTCAACAAGTCCTTTTAAAAATGGGACAAGATTAGTCGCCATTAATTTACCAGAGATTTATGTCGTTATAATATAAGAATATTATAATTTGTTTGTGAACTACTATATGAAAATCAGTAATTATTATTAAATATTGTTGGTTCCTTAAAGGGAATTATTATTTTGAAGAAATTGAATCAAGTGATGATATTAATATGATTTGTGATGTTCACCACTTTGGTCTCGAGGTAGCGTGCTGCTTTGTCACGCAGTGGGCCCGGTTTCGATCCCCAATGGGGACACGTTTTCTGGGTCGTGGTTTTTTTTTGGGGGGATTTCTTCACCTGTAAGAGAGATTTCAGGAAACGTTAAGGCCCAAACAGTCCCCGGACGTCATCATAATTAACACAATTAGCATATTAATTAAGTTTAGTCTCTCAAGACACAAAATTTTAGACACATTCTTATATGCAGATGATCAGGCTATTTTCGGCAATAATGAAGATGAATTACAATATTCCACTCATCATCTTAATATAATAGCCAACGATTTAACATGGAAATATCAACAACAAAATCTAAAGTTATGGCCTTTCAAGGGAAATTCCCAGTAAGAAGTAAAATTTGTATTCAGAATTCAATATTAGAGCAAGTTAATTCATTTAAATACTTAGGATATAATCTAACTTATAATGAGGAATGTGATATATCCTTTAAAATACAAAACTATAATAAAGCTTTAAGAATTATCAACCAAGTTTTAAACCATCAAAAGTGCAGAGACACACAAGAATGAAAATCTATAAAATTCTCGCTAGACCCATAATCTGTTATGGCAGTGAAGCTTGGATCATCAGAACTCAGGATGATCGTCATATTACAGTCACGGAGATGAAATTTCTGCGACGAACTGCAGGCTATAGCCTTCTAGACCAAAGAAATTCAACAATAGCCAGAGAGTTAAACATCGTACCTATATCTGAATACCTCCAAGAATATAGAAACAATTGGCTAGCCCATATTCAGCGCATGGATCGTCACAGAATACCAAAACAAATTCTTCACTACATTCCTGGAGGCAGACGATCTGTGGGTCGACCTTTTCGGAGATGGCGGGAGACCGTAACGGGCCACTGGGCCTAATACTTGAAAGGGCGATGATTATTAAGTTTAGAATTAAGGTCTCTCCTGGAACATCATCACTAGGGCTAGGATGTTTATGTACTAAAAGTTAAGATTGCAACGTAGTGTAATGAGAAGTTAGACTTATCACTATCTTTTGTTTTGATTTAACATACAAACAGTTGAATATTATAATGAAAAGTTAGACTTCTGTCTTTAGTTTTGGTCTCACACACAAACAGTTGAATAATATATACTATCTACATTGCAATCTTATATTTTATTACATAAATATCCTAGCCCTAATCATCTCCTATCATATATGATCGGGCAGCGCAACTCCGGTTTCCAGGCGCTCCAACCTGAGAAGTGGGTTACAATAACCCCTTGCCAAGAGAGAATACGAGAATGTAGAAAAAAACGTGGTGGCATTAAAAAAAATATATTATTGAAATGACTAACATTACATAGTCCATTTTTGCTGTATTTTTCGTAGTCTTTAAGAGATCCTAAACTGGGACTTGGCTACTAAGTTACACCTACCAGAAATATACTGTTGACATAAAATGAATTGTACCTCCTTGATCAGACTTCATGCCGTTTTTTGTATGCAACCAATGTATCGAAACTGTACACAAAGAGATGCGCGCCTACACAGAGTATCTAGACGGCCGGGCCTTTAGATGTACTCGTATACAGTAGACTGTGTTCATGTGTTTGCTGCAGACATTCAACATACTGTATCCCAGCAAAGTTCCTGTTGTACAGTAAACAAACTTGCATAAGGTATTACTCCGCCACTCCGTCTATTGGGGGGAAACCTGGTGCTACATTTACCCGCCTTATGACTAAATTGTGTTCGGAACTGTCATCGATACAAACATTGTTCTTAAGCAACATCATATTTACGTTGAATAAGGCTGAATGAAAAGTAAGATGGTACCAATAATTAGGAAATTCCTCAATTTCTTATTTATTTATGACAATACCTACTTAATCAGAAGTTTACTTTTTTCCATGAAGTCGATAGATATCCTTTATTTGCAGTTCCAATATGACAAGAACATGTGCTCCATGCTGATTCACTTGTAAATTTTGCTGTTATTTTCACCACATCCTCGATGGCTAATGTGGGATATTTTTCTGAACCGAAAGTGCTACTTTCGTTTCGTAACATCAGTGCCGTTATCCTTCTTGAACTGAAAAGATTCGTGAACTATGCCAATATCCCTTCTCTATGCATCTACCCCCACTCTCCTTTCTACCTCTCCTATTGCGCTGTTTGTACTGCGCATCTCCCCTTCTACCTCGGAACGCTCAATTACGATACGCACATTCAGAACATTATCATTCGATCGGAATATTTTGTTGGAACTACGTCGTCTGGAGCATGCGAATGGCGTGTTTTGAGTTTTTGGTCCGGAGGACCAGGGAAAGCCACCCTGGCTTGGAGTGAATGTATGTGTGAATTTGTTTGAGTGAGTTATGATATTTTTTTATGTTAATGATTATTAATTTGTTTTTCTTTTAAATTCAAGAATGATCAATATTTATATTTGATTATATTTTTCCTATACTTCAGACGTCTTGTTCATATTAAACATCATTTTTATATACATCATGTTTAATGTTCAAATTATTTATGTGCATGCTGCTGTTCGGTATATTCTCGTGCATAAACTTACTTATTTAGGAGATGATACAAACTTCCTTTTTTCCGTCTAGCTTTCATGGTTAATAATAATAATGATACACCCAGTTTAGCTAAGTATCATAGATTACTCAAGTGTTGTTAAGATCTATTATTGATCGATTTTAAGTGTTTGGAAAAGAAAGATCAATCAATCTTTGCTTCTTATGGGCCCGGGCAAAGGTTTTGAATAAGAACCCTGATTGTTATGAACTCAAGGCTAATATATACAATGGAAACAAAAGACCATACACGGCGGCGCTATAAAGAATTATAATGCGCCACAAAATGATAGCAGTCAGCGTGGTTATAACTGCACATTTCTATAAACTGTCTGAAAACGTTCATAATAATTCGCTTCTCTCCGCTTTTACAAATGGTTTACTTTCCAGTATTTTAAGAAATTCTGCAGAAAGTTGCAATTTTAAAACAATGGAAATCCCAACATATTCTATATTACGCGTGCGTATGAATTAAACAATGAAATGTTTATTTATTTAATCTATTATAGGCCTAATTATATACAGAGTGTAACAGGACTTCACCGACAAAATGATAGGGATGAGGGCCATGCAGAGAGGACCATTTTTTAATGGAATATACAGTCGCAAACAAGTCATTTATGAGTTATGCGCAGATGAAGGTGTTCGCCCATAAGGGTCGGAACTTAATACCAACAATTGTAATCACGTAATTTTATTGAAAAAAAAACATATTTTTACAATAAGTGTTCAAACACTCGACCCTGTGCCTCATTGCGTGTTTGATATCGTCGCAACAACGATTGACCAGCACGGCCGAGCATGGCAGGATTCTATTTGACGTCGTCAATCAGTTGAGCTCTGGTGGCCACTGCAGTTACCTAGACCATACTCTTGACATGCCCCCCAAACAAAGATCAAGGGGCGTTAAATCAGGCAAACTCGCCGGCCACGCAGCAGGTCGTCCTCGTCCAATCCACTGGTACCATCATCGACGGTCAGTTGTGCTCGTGCGTCGACACAGAAGTATGCTGGAACCAGAGATTGTGGCGCACAGCAAGCTGTATACTAACAGGTTAGGAAAGGTGGTCTGCAGGAGCTGTAGATAAGGTGTCCCAGTTAACCTTGCTGGCAGAATTGCATGTCCCAGCAGATGAGTACTAACAATTCCAGCCCCACTTTTTGACAGTAAACCACTGCTGGTGATTGCGAACAGCAATTGCATGTGGGTTAGTGCAATCCCAGATGTGAACAGTCTAATATAGAAACCACTGTACAAAGTTCATACGAGGTACAAAATCTTGTGGTCCTATTGCCTGCACCTTCTAAATGGACTGGTCACTTACATTCATAGCACGAGGCACAGCGCGCATGCAGGTTGAAGGTTCGACAGTAACTCGCTCGACCACATTGTTCTCAAAATCTGGTGTCCTCACATCACACCTCCCGACGCCAACGGCCTAAAGACGAAGATTCCCCGTTTGTCAAGGCGTCCATGAATTGCAGCAAATGTAGTATGGTATGGATGTCTCCTGTTCGTGCATGCGACGAGCCTCTCTCCCGCCTCACCGTAGCACATAATTATGTCTCTGAGTTCAGACAACTCGTACTCCATGTTGATTAAATTCTCAAAACAACAACAAACCAAACCTACGGGCACGTAGTGAGGGCTGATGGCATAGATAAACCACGGACGGTTTAGTTCCAGTACGTGGCGCGTGCACCCTTGATACATGCACATAACTCATAAACGACATGTTTGGGACTATATGTTCCTTCACAAAAAGTGATCCTCTCTGCATGGCCTTATCATCTCTATCATTTCGTCGGTGAGATCCTGTTACACCCTGTATTTTAAGATTATACCATATAAATTATATATTAATTAAATAAAAATAAAACGTAGTTTTATTTGATTTTCATGTTTATTATATAATTCAGTGACAGCTGTTTTGGTACACTGTACCTTCTTCAGCCATGTTAACAAATTATGAATTGTGTTCCAAATGATCTAAGCAACAATACAACAATATTTATTTAAATTTTTAAATTTAAAAATTTAAATTTAAAAAATTTAAAAATTTATATAAATATTGTTGTATTGTTGCTTAGATCAGTTGGAACACAATTCATAATTCACAATTCATAATTTGTTAAATTTAAAAATTTAAATTTTAAAAATTTAAAAATTTAAATAAATATTGTTGTATTGTTGCTTAGATCAGTTGGAACACAATTCATAATTTGTTAACATGTCTGAAGAAGGTACAGTGTACCGAAACAGCTGTCACTGAATTATATAATAAATATGAAAATCAAATAAAACTACGTTTTATTTTTATTTAATTAATAAATATGGATTTTCATCAAGTAAACACCAACTCAATTGATTATTATAACTTATATAGATATGTGCTAGACAATACATGCATTTATATTTTTTATTTTATTTATTTCGAGTGTTAGAAAGTAGACTACTTTTCCTTACACGCTTAAAGGTAAACAGTTATTCGAACAATGAAAATGCAGTCAATGTATCTGGTTTGTTTACATTGCTACTGAAACTTAGCTCGGAAGAGGAATAATTTTTTTATGTTAATATGACGGCGGTTCCGTGGCGCAAACGGTTAGACGCTCGCCTCTCACAGCTGGGGTTCCAAGATCGAGTCTCGGTCATTCCATGTGGTTTCGTAGTGGACAAAATGGAGTTCGGGCAGTTTTTTCTCGGGATTTCTTACGTTTTCCCCTGCCACACATTTCATTCAATCATTTCTTCATACTCACCTCATCCATTTCGTTTAATTTCATGCATCCGCCCCTATGACGGTGCTCAGGAGTGGTTTGCCGGCACTTTTGTCATTCATAGACTTCTATAAATATAGGGGCTTCGTCTCATTCATCCCTCGATCCGACCCTGAGTTGAACACGAGTTGTGGATATTTATTTATGCTAATATGAAATTATTACGATGAAATGGAACCTGTAGTAGAATTATAACACAGTACGTACTTTGACAACTCAGGAAAACAAAAATCAATCAAGTTGCACAAAAGTTTAAACCCGGGACCTTTCAACATGAGTCTCAAATGCCACATAACTCGATCGGTAGCTTATCTGTTGTTAATCGAATCTTCTAATATATAATTGTAGGCTTTCACGGCCGGCGTCTTGATCCAGCCAAAGACACTAGAGATCCTTTGAGTCATGCCGGTATATATCGTATCCCGTGCAGTTGTGGAGAGGTGTACATCGGTACAACAAAAAGAATGATCAACACACGATTACAAGAACACATGAGACACTGCAGGTTAAAACAAAATGAAAAATCGGCCGTAGCGGAACACTGTATGAACAACCAACAACATATTATAAGATTTGAAGATACCCAGGTATTATCACAAACATCACATTACTACACCAGACTATACAGAGAAGCCATAGAAATATACAAACATAAAAATTCCTTCAATAAAAAAGAAGAAACCTTGAAGATAAACAAAATTTGGATCCCAGCACTGCATAACACGACAACGAAGCCTATGACTTCTGCACACGGCAATACAGCGCACAACTCGGTGCGCGCAGAAAACCTCCCCTCCACCCGGGGTTTAGCTATAAACAGAGAGACAGTTTCCAACGACCAGCCAGTCTGCAGCCGACTGTTGAGGAGTTCACAGAAAGCACGCAGTATCTCCTGATGATGTCTACTGCAGCAGTTGACGAAACGTCGAGTAAGAAGACAACCAGACCACGGCCTATAAGCCCGGAAGACGAACCAAATATGGATCGAATCTTCTAAGTCCTTAAAATGCAATTGTTGCGTTTTGATGCATTTAACAATATATTGTATCCGCAGAAACATTCCTTGATTACAACTTGGCATATCGTCACAGTCAGTTGTTGGATTTATACGAAACTGGTTCCATTAGATAGATAAACTCAAGAATGTCAGTGCCTACTTAAAAGACACTCGATGTGTGCTCCACGTGCCACGCTGCAGACATCAAGGTCATTTTCCCACCCATACCACACATGCTCCAACATATGTACTATGTATTGGAATGTATTTGATGGCGGCAGTGATACGAAGTCGGAGTTCTTGCAGATTTTGAGGCAGTGGAGGTATATATACAAGTTTCTTTATGTGGCCCTTTAAAATAGGTCACAGACGGTTAATTCAGGAGACATCGGAGGCCAGATAGAAAGGACTTTACATTGGTTCCCAGCGCTCCCGATCCATCTTCCTGCAAATCATTGATTTAAAACATCGCATATATCAAGATGCCATGACCCTCTAAATGTTGCACGATTCACAAACACTTCAAAATTAACATTCATACCATTTAACACAACTTCTTTGTGTCCAATAATACCTCAGTTATATGTGAAATAGCAGGAACATAGCGTTTGTTCTACTTGTGCTGACATATATTGTGTCTGTCAACATAAAAATTAGAAATTGTTGAGCTTCTCTTTCTAATAACACTAGTTTCGTATAAATCTATCAACTGACTGCGACTCTACACCAGGTCGTAACAATGCAATGTTGCTGTAGACACGGTGTACATAATGGAAATAGTGTTTTTTCTGTAATATGTAAGGAAGTTCATTGAGTTTCTAATGCGAATTGACATATGACGATTCCCACAGCGACAAATATCTAATAATATTTACGTCTGTGAAAATATTATCTTTGAGCAATGTTGGCTGTATTTATGATAACTACTGTGCGTCCATTTATCGAAATTCGACAGTAAATAACACGTTACCGCACTTGTTACTTCACTTTACATTACATAAGATATTGTTACTTTTAAATTTTATTTAATTCTATTTGACATTGTACTAGGAATTTTATTATTCATATATATATATATATATATATATATATATATATATACACATACACCTATACAGGGTGTTGCAAAAACACCGATGACGGATGTGATGTAGTATATTGAGATATGTTGATAATTTTTAATAAGGTACCAATGTCCGGAAATGAACGCTTAAATGACACGCTGCCTAAACCATAACAAATACACAAAATTAATGTACACAGAAATGAATATCTGAAAAAGCTTTACAAAAAACTTCGCGACAGCACATGTTTATCTCTTATGGATAACGCACAATAACCATTTTTTGTCTTTCATTGATGCCAAGAAGATCGTGACAAGTATGTAGATTACTGAGCAAGCATAGCAGCACATGTCGGGTATTCTTTTATGGATAACTAAAATAACTAATTTTGTGTTTTAGCTCATTTATGGCAAGAGGATAGAGGTAAGTAGATTCCCGGGCAAAGCCTGGTAATCAGAACGGGGAATCTTAAAATAATTACGATACACATTTATAATTATTTTCCATTTTACGTATTTAACTAATCATAAGAAGTACATGATTTTTTGTCTTTTAGCTCATTTATGCCAAGAAGATCGGGATGAGTAGATTCCCGGACAACGCCGGGTAAAAAGTACGGGTTATCTAAAAATATAAATTTGTAATTATCTTTCATCTCACTTATTCAATTAAACATAAAAGCACATTAATTTTCATTTATTTAGGCGTAGCAGCGCACGCCGGGTATTATCCAGTAATTAATAATAAATAACTTAGCATAACTTAATTGATGTCTAATGTAATTCTATTGATATATATTACGTCTCTTTTTTGTTTGTTCTGTTTTATATTATTATTAGACATTAATGTATTACTACGGACTCTCACCTGCACTGCTCGTGACATTCATTATTGTAAATAAGATTGCATGTATCTTATTTTTTGTCGAATAAAGTCCTACTACTACCTTAAGAGAGGAGAAAAATATCGACTAATTAGAAATAACTTGCTTATGAAAAATGTTGGATCAAACAGAGACGAGTAGATAGGTGAATGGAGAAAACAATTAAATAGTGAACGACATGATTTTAATGCCAAACCAGATGTAATAAAAAAAATTGAGCCTCGAGTCTACCAACCACCGCTGTGGTCTCGAATTAGCGTGCTGCCTTGTCACGCAGCGGGCCCGGGTTCGATCCCCGGTCGGGGCAGTTTTTCTGGGTGAGGTTTTTATCGAGGTTTTTCCTCACCTGTACGACAAATGTCAGGAAAACTTTAAGGCCCAAACGGTCCCCGAAATCATATGGCCATCATCCTTATCAATATCATCCTTACCATTATCATTATCATCATCATCCTTCACCGGTGTGGAAAGCAACGGGAAGTAAAGCTGCAAGCATAGCATGAAAATGCTATGATTGCAGTGAAGGACCTGCTTTCGGGCAGAATTACTATGGATGGATGGAGTTTACCAAGGACAGGGCATAAAGATCGAATAGGGAACGAAAAAGGGGTATCTAAACTCTTGCAGGAAAGACAGAGGGACAGCTACTTTACGTTTTCCAGGAATGAAGGGGATAATAGTATTTAACCATATGTTGAGGCGGGTAAATTATACAGCGAATGGTTGTAAAAAATAAGTTGAGATTAGGGATGTATGGTGAGCTTATGATTGCTCGGTCATGAACCTTCGGGTTTATGTGAATATCCATTTGAATTCTCATGAGATTGTATACCCTCATGATCCGAGATGCACTAAGAAATTAAATATAGGTTCAATATGGAAACGCATGTCATGATTCAATGCAGGGGTTCTAAAGCGGCGATACTATCGTTTAGATATTATATGAATGTCAAACATGTTTTACGTATTTATTGAACAGAGTTACAATGTGTAAATATCATCCTATATCCAAAGTTATAGCGCTCTATTTCTTTCCTCCATTCATTTATATATTTTTTCCAGTCTCCTTCTTTAATCCATTCTCCACAACAAATATTTAATATCTTTTACCCATGTAATCTATGGTGGTCCCTTATTTCTTCAGTGGGAAGTGATTTCCTACTTTAATAAACTGAGCTTTAGATTAAAGCAAACTGTCGTTTCTCTGACCTAATTCTGTTCTAATTATTATATATTTATTAAACACAATGTGTACACTTATATGACATACATGGTTTTACGATTTTGCTATTAATTCGTGAATTGTTTTGGTTCTGTTGTCGCACTTCACTAAGTGATACTTTGGGCACTGTTTGCTACAGAGTTTACAGATGCAGGACTCCTCAGGTTCATGGTAACTTTGTTTATGACATATTTTGTCATGGAAGCCGTGAGCGGCGAAGCGTGTGTATAAGTGGCGAAGCCGAAAATTTGGTCCTTTCCATTCGTCTGTGTTTAATGCTTCCGTTTCCGTGATTTCGTTCGGAATCTCTCTGGCTTTTCTCTGTCTCTCCTCGATTGCTGTTTTGTACGCCTGCGTTTCTGGTAGATCAAAGTGTTTTCGGATATCTTCTATGAAGTAAGACTCCTTTGCTATTATGTAGGCATAGCTATGTCTTGTGAATTTTGAAATTGAAAGAGCCCGTTTTAGGAATCTCGCTTTTATGCTTTCAAGTTTCATGAAATTTTTGGCTGTGAGATATGTCCATATTAGCTGGATTCCGTAAGTGGTAACCGGCATAACTTTGATGTTGAATAATGCTATTGCCGTTGGTAGGGATAGGTTTCGTAACTTTGGAATGTCATAAATGGCTTTTGTGGCAGCTGTAGCACGCTCTTGTATATGCATCGAGAATACTGTTCCGGTGGTCTATTCTAATTAGAATCGGGTATAATATGAACTCTTGAATATAACGTCACATTAAGCGGCCCCTACACGATCAACATTTACGTCAATATATTGCACAATAATTGACATTGTACAATAATATTGTGCGTCTGTAGATCACATTATAAGATTGCGCAATATATTGAGTCAATCAAAAACAGTTTGATTTTTATTGTGCAATCTAGTAAATATTGCGTCGTCTGTTGGCAATATTGCGCAATACTAGTTCAGGTCTGTCTTCGTATTATTTCCCATGTTGACTGCACAAGTATCACCCAGGAACTAATTTATTGAGCAATAATATTGCACCGTGTGGGTTTGCCAAGTAATACTATTGTATAAAATAGTGTGTAATATATTGACGTAAATATTGATCATGTAGGGGCCACTTTAGATTCAGTGCGAGTCACTTTACTTTTGCCCATTGGACGCTTTACGTATTATTATTTTTATAACTATTATTATTACTATTATTATTATTATTAGTAGTAGAAGTATTATAATCAAGAAAAAGTACGAGTATTATTGGTTATGTCACATTAATTTACGTTTAATATATCTCTTTCATAAGTAACGCCACGACTGATTTCCAAATTATCGATAAATTCACGACTCACCAAGTGAGGAGTGAATTTATGTAGAGAATTTGGAAATCAAGAGTGGTATTTGTTAGGACTATTTAACGAATAAAATTTAGCTGTTTACTCACAAATTATTATTTAACTATAGTTATTTTAAAATATTTATATATTTAATGTAAACGGCGATGTTTGAAAACAATTGAGAAACGATAGGTACGCTTCATCTGCTTCTTTTGTATATTACTGCAACCAGATCATACTATTTATTGCCAAAGGAACGCAATATTATAAGAATGCTCTCTAGTGGAGAAAAAATGAAACACATCAAACTGTATATTAATTCATTTCTGATGTCCTATGATGTAAATATGACAATTATATTTTTCTGGATTATTACCTGGGAAAAAATACATTTAAGAAAGGGCAAACAGTGGTTTCTTTTTTTGGTGGTATAATCAATTGCTACAATTGATTTTATATTAACTCCTGCAAGCGCTATATGTTGACATCCATGCACTATATATACAATCTGGTAGCCGTATTTCTTTACAGGCTCAGTCACTACAAAATAATGGTCAGTCCTGTTCACAATATTAAAAAGGAGGAGCTTTCTTTAATATGGTAAATTTAACACTGATAAATATTTCGTGAAGCACGACTCTGATTGGTTGTAAAACGGAAATCATTGAAACGTGATTGGTCATTGACTCCCATTCGGGGCATATGTTAAATAGTCATAAGTAATGCCACGAGTGATTTCCACTCACTTTGTGAGTCGTGAATTTATGTAGAGAATTTGGAAATCAAGAGTGGTATTTGTTAGGACTATGTAACGAATAAAATTAAGCTGTTTATTCACAAATCATTATTTAACTATAGTTATTTTAAAATATGTATATATTTAATGTAAGCGGCGATGTTTGAAAACAAATGAGAAACGATTGGTACGCTTCATCTGCTTCTTTTGTTTATCACTGCAACCAGATCATACTATTTATTGCCAAAGGAACGCAATATTGTAAGAATGCTCTCTAGTGGAGAAAAAATGAAACACATCAAACTGTATATTAATTCATTTCTGATGTCCTATGATGTAAATATGACAATTATATTTTTCTGGATTATTACCTGGGAAACAATACATTTAAGAAAGTGCAAACAGTGGTTTCTTTTTTTGGTGGTATAATCAATTGCTACAAATATTTTATATTAACTCCTGCAAGCGCTATGTGTTGACATCCATGGTAGCCGTATTTCTTGTTTCATACGGAGTCAGTCACTGCGAATAATGGTCAGACCTGTTCAGAATATTAAAAAGGAGGAGCTTTCTTTAATATGGTAAATTTGATATTGATAAATATTTGGTGAAACACGACTGTGATTGGTTGTAAAACAGAAATCATTGAAACGTGATTGGCCATTGACTCACATTTGGGGCATGAGTTAAATAGTGATACAAGTTGTGCGTTTTAATTGAATACCTATGAAGAGTTATAATTATTAACAAGCGTGTCATACATCGTTTGTTCATGTGTGTGTGTGTGTGTGCATGGAAACTTCTTATAGGTACCTCGTTATGTTAATATAGATAGATAGATGGAAAGCTCTGCGGCCATCACTTAAGTGTTGGCGGTGAGCGATCCATTTTGGTCCTCCTTAATAGGTAGAACCCCGGGTTCCTGTAAAATACATTAGCCCCGGTTTAAATTTTGAATTTAATTTTGAAGTTAATTAGAGAGTGAAGTCGGAAGCGGACCTTTTGGGGTTCTATTCCAGCATTTGCTCTTTGGATTGAGGGAAACCGCTTAAAACCTCAATCGGAATAGTCGATCACGCGGGATCTTGCCAAGTTTGGCTTTCGAATGACTCTATATTGGGAGGGCATCCAGGCTTCTCTTTATTTAAATATAATGTGCGTACATTTCAGATTATTACAATTAATCATACAATTATGGTAACGTGCATTTTTTAATTTTTTTTGTATTCTTCAGTTGTTGCTGTTCTATCTGTAGTTGTCAGGTGATGTCAGTTTCTCTGGAACTGGTGGGATCAACCTGTAGCAGTAAGATTAGTTATTAGTTTTTAATTTGTTGTGTTAATATATTTTATTAATGTACATTATATGCTAATGTTGTAATTGTAATTGAATAATTGTGTTTCTGTGTGTGTGTGTGTGTGTGTGCCCTATCAGCTTTCACTGGTCAAGTGTTGTCCAGGATCCATTTTGGACGCTTGTGTTTGTTGTTGGCTGTTTCATAGGTTCCCAGCGATGCCACGAGTGGATTATCATGGCCTTTTCACATGTATTATAAAATTTAAGAGCCATGCGTTTAATATACTCCTCGATTGTTTCTACACCCGTTTGATCGTGTAATATGTCAACCGGTGTTACACGCGGTAGTTTTGTAATCATATATAATAATTTGTTTTGAAAAACTTGCAGTTTCTTTATGTGAGTTCTAGCGGCGTGTCCCCATATGGGGCTTGCGTACGTGAGTACTGGCCTTAATAGTGCCTTGTAGATTGTTAGCCCTGTGTTTATTCGAATTTTGTTATGGTTATTTAAAATAGGGTATAGCAGCTTCAATGTCCCATACGCTTTGCCTAAGGTATTTTGGATATGTTGTTTAAACAGTAGTTTTTTGTCGAGTGTTACACCTAAATAAATGGCTTCGTTTTTCCACTCGATATTGTTATAGGTAAATCGGAAAGAAAGTGCTAAGTAGGTAGGCCAAGAGTGAGAAGGGAGAATAACATTAACCATGATTTGAAGGAGGTAGATTTAATAAGGGACGATTGCAAAACATTAGCACAGGATAGGGATGTATGGAGAGCTCGTGTCAACTCGTCCGTAAATATATATATATATATATATGTGTGTGTCGGCCGTGGTGGTCTAGTGATTATATCCCTTCCTCTAGTCCCGAGGGTCGCGAGTTCAAACCCGGCCAGGGTCGGTGGATTTTTTAAAGATAGAAACATCCAAGGAAAAAGTCCTTCGGAAGGGACTTTATGCCATGGGTCCTATGTCTGAATATTTTCAGGCTAGTAAAATAACCTTAAGACTAAAAAAAGTGGCATCTAAGCAAAATTTAGCGAAGTGCATCATGCTAGTAATACCTTGGTTGCCACTAGATGTCTGATTGGTTCGGTATGTAGCCAACATGTCGCTCATGACATCTCAAGTTAAATATACGTGAAATAAATTAGCTTGTCTGGAAATGTGTAACATAGAAGAGGCTATGGTAGTAAATCTAATATATGAAATTATAGTTTATATAGGCTTTTTTATGCCAATAGTCCACCTGCACTCATTTTTATAGGTGAGAAAAAAGAACAAGTTAGGGCGAGATAGTGGGCAATTTAGTGTACATCAGATTAATTTACAGTTTATTGGATAATCTGACACACCGTAAGGGAAAGTTGGTTATTCTGTTTGAACAGTGACTAATGTAGTGGACTTTGGGCTAAGTATTCACTTTATATACTACATGAAAAGGAAAATTAACGCTTGAGCCGGGTTTGAACCCAAAACTTCTAACTTCATACGTTAGCGCAATACCATCTTCGCCATCCAGGCTCCTAGTGCAAACATTTTTTTTTTCCTTATATATAATTCTCTATCATAACAGGCAGTGGACGTCGGTCTTAGTGCCATTTACGACTTCTACAACAAGGAAGCATTTTACTGAGAATATTAACTTTATAGCAGTAACGTTTTTTTGAAGTTATAATTAAATTTTAACATTTAGCAAAGAAGGCCAAATATTACATGAAAAGAAAATTAATACTTGAAGCGGGATTTGAACTCGAGACCTCTAACTTTATACTAGGGCTGTTAATAAGTGGTGACAAGATGTGAAAAGGCGGTCCCCCTCCTATCAGCATTTAGGCGCACTCCCAATGAAACAACAAAACTGACAGTGAGTAGCAGTCTCTTACCTTGTCAGCCTATCAGATGTAAGTTTAATAGGATGAACAGGCTGCACACCTAGCGAGCACTTGCTTTATACATTAGCGCGATACCATTTTCGCCATTCAGGCTCCCAGTGCAAACATAAATTTTTTGGTCGATGTGACTTATTTCTTATACTTACTAATATTGTTGTTACTGGAAGTAAGTCAACGTTCCCACATCTAACCTGGTTACTATGTAAACAAAAGAAATCGCAATGCTGATTTGGACTCAAAAATCACACGTGCGGTAAGTAAAATAATTGTAGCAATATTTATTTTGATATATTGAATGTAATAGTACAATTATTACAATTATTGAATGCTATTGGACGAACAATGCCCAATTTCTTGAAGTTCAATGTTGTCATATTTGTTTCTCCGCTAGCAGACGGCCCTACTTTAATCTCGCTTCCACAATGTAAAATCTTTTCTGCTGTATTAATCGTACTTTGAAGAGAATTTTCTACATAACCTTCTGTCACTTGTGAAGATTTCCATCCACCGTGTCGTTTTAGAGACAAAATATCGACACCTGTATCTGCATACAAAGTAGCAGATGTTCTCCTGAACGCATGGTCAGTAAAAGAACTAGCATTTTCTAGTTTTGGATAATGTGCAATTTTTGAAGGAACTCCACCTATAGCATTAATTCCTACAGGCTGACCAACGCACTTCCCATTGCGAAATGTCAAAAAAAGTCGTCTGCGCTTACTCTTTTGGCCTCAAAGCAACATATTTCCTTACAATTCCTAAAATAATAAAACTTCTGCATTCGCCTTTTCAGTAACTGTAAAACATCTACTAATGTTCGTCTTGCTATTTGCGATATTAATAATTATAACTGCACCTCTGTCCTCGATATCGTCAATTATCATTTTAACTAATTCTTCTCTCGGACAGGCCCCAGCAATTCCAAAAATCATTACTACCTTCATCATTAAGAACACATCATCAAGAGCTTCATTTAAAAACATATTAATTTCTTCCCTGCTAAAAACACTAGACTTTTTCGGTCGATGACCAACGTTCTTCTTTTTCAAGAAAGCAATTAATTTACAAAATGAGGAAATGTCAGTACCATCATTTAACTTCATATTAGCTTTGAGCATTGAGTACTCTGACCATAAACTTCCTGCAGACTTTAATTTCTCATTCCTCAGAACAAAATATGCCAACAAATTCTTCTCGTTAATCTGCACGCCTTTTTCATTTAACCATTTCTTGAATGTTCTGTACACTAACTCGTACCTCTCTTCAGACTTTTCCGGAATTAATGCAGAACATCCCACTCTCCAAGCTTCTTCAATTTCTCTATCATCTACCATGACTCCTTCCATAATAAAATTATCAAACAGATTATAATTTTAGTACTACATATAAAAATGTCTCCACAGTCAACAATCCTTGCTTATAATAAAACAAATGAAAAGCTACATAGCAACGACCACCAAATGTTTCTTTCTCATAGAAGTCATTTACATCCAACCAATATTTTAATTCATTTATTACTATATTTAATAAAAATTAGTCACATTGACCAAAAAATAGTATGCAATACATATGAGGTAAGCACGTAACAGAACTCGAAAATTGAAAAACCTCGGCGCAAGCGCCTCGTTTTTTTGAAACTTTTTCTCTATCAGTAACAAGTGCTTACCTCACTTGTATCGCAATATACTGTTACATAACGTATATACACAGCATATAAGGCGCTAACAAACATTTAATTCGCCAATCACCAGTTTGGGATTGGCACTTTCCCAAAAACGTGATGAAATATGATTATACCAGAATTTTCATTAGTTAAACCCGCCCTCCCTCAATCTGTACCGTTTGATATGATATGAAAAGAGGTAACAGAGGGAATCTCGTAAATTCATTCATGCGCGTCACTAACTAGAGGTGAGCGTGGAGTTCGCATTCCATGTACCGTGAATGTTTGGTATCGCCTTTTAAATTGCTCGGTCTAAAACCAGCCCTCTTCAGATCACCGCTCGCGTTCTTGAGGTTACAATTGACACAAAGCCAGTGCAGTTGCTGTTTGATTGTTAGGAGGCACAGTGGTGCGTCAGATGACATTGATTCCACTGTTTCAGCGTCTAACATCTTACGCTGTAGAGTTACACAATGGAAGATCACACGTTAAAACGCAGCTCAGTAACTCCAACGAACTATTTTAACCCACAACGGAAAAATATGTACAGCCTTTGAAAAAATTGATTGCGCAACTCTTGATGATGGAAAGTTAAGTTCTGAAGAGCGATTCACACCAGTCAGTCGTTACGTCTGTTGTCTCCTTTGAGTTCAAATAAGGCGGCGTGTGTCTTTCTTCATGCAGTATTCGTATCGTTGACTTCATGGATGCAGTCGGTAAGTTGCGACGACGCGGGCCCAGGTTCGATCCAAGCAGGAAGATTTTTTTAATAACGTTCATTTTAATACGTTACCAGACTTCGTTAAATAAATACATTTGTATGTATAAGTACAGTAAAGTATTCCGACTACAGGCTTCATGAGGCCCTTGAGGTAGTGGTAGGTTAAGGCTCCCACTTTTTCTGGACAATCGGCACTTGATGTCAGCCGGGTTGTCAGCCCTGCGTGACGGCCGCCTTTACCCACAGAACAAGCGTCTGGTACTCATTTTCATTAGAGGTTGAGTCGACCCCAGGGTCATAGTGCCGCCAGAAGGTTTGGGTCAGTTTAAAAATCCTGTTCCCACCGGGACTCGAACCTTCGAACTTCCGGCTTGTAGCGCAGTGCCTTAACCACTATGCTACGGCGTGCCCCACATTTGTATGTGTAGGGAAGTAAATTATTTAAATGAAACAAGTCATATATAGAAAATGAATAACGATTGTGACGTCTCAATACCTCGTTTAAAAAAACACAAGGCCTAATGAGATTGTTTATTTCCATAACTAATGCAAAACGCGTCTGATTAGTTTAAACTTACTCAAGTTATCCAACCCTCAGGGGTCCTCATCTAGGGGATATGTGGATGGCGACCACAAGGTGCCCAATCTGAGCAAAACATTTCTTCCACTTACTTGTGTTTTGCACTCTTTTAACTTTACTATCTAACCTCTCTCGGTTAACTCTTGTTTTTTTCTACCCCGACGCTATTAGGGCATCCGAGGGCTAGGGAGTCTTTCCTTTCTTCCATTTCTTCTTTCCTTTATTTTCTTTTCTTCTCCAGAAAAGTCTGACCAGAGGCTATCAGATGGCAGCCCCATCACTGGCCTTGCCTTCCTTTGGCCAGCAACCAATCGAAGGGACTATTATTATGCTTTCAAGTCTTATACGAGAATTTCCCGGAAGGATCAAACTAATGACGACCAAAGCATGAAACGCTGGAGGGAAAATTTTCTATAGGATCGTAACAGGCCTTGCCCTAATACTTGGAAGGAAGAAGAAGAAGAATATCCATCCATAGTAATTCTGCCCGAGGGCAGGCCCTTCACTGCAATCATAGCATTTTCATGCCATGCTTGCAGCTCTACTAGGGAATTGTAGGTGTGCTAGCTTCCCGTTGTTTTCCACACGGGTGAAGGATGATGATGATGATAATGATGACGATGGCGATATGATTTCGGGGACCGTTTGGGCCTTAAAGTTTTCCTGACATTTGTGTTACAGGTGAGGAAAAACCCCTATAAAAACCTCACCCAGAAAAACTGCCCCGACCGGGGATCGAACCCGGGCCCGTTACGTGACAAGGCAGCACGCTACCTCGAGATCACAGCGGTGGACTCAACATATAATTTCAGCATACAAGTATGTCCTGGAGTATTGCATCGCTTCATACAGACTGTTTTTAGCAGGGACGGTTGTGCTCTAGTGAAGAGAACATCTGTTTCACATGCATGAGGTCGCGTGTTCGATCCAGCTGTTATGCTTGTTTCTCTCTCTCTCTCTCTCTCTCTTTCTTTCTCTCTCTCTCTTTCTCTCTCTCTCTTTCTCTCTCTCTCTTTCTCTCTCTCTTTCTCTCTCTCTCTTTCTCTCCTCTCTCCTTTCTTCTCTCTCTCTTTCCTCATCTCTCTCTCTTTTCTCTCGTCTTTCTACTCTCTTTCTCTCTCTCTTTTCTCTCTCTCTCTCTTCTCTCTCTCTCTTTCTCTCTCTCTCTCTTTCTCTCTCTCTCTCTTTCTCTCTCTCTCTCTTCTCTCTTCTTTCTCTCTCTCTTTCTCTCTCTCTTTTCTCTCTCTCTTTTCTCTCTCTCTCTTTCTCTTTCTCTCTCTCTTTCTCTCTCTCCTCTCTCCTCTCTCTTTTCTCTCTCTCGATCTTTCTCTCTGCTCTCTCGTTCTCTCTCATCTCTCTCTCTTTTCTCTCTCTCTACTTCTTCTCTCTCTCTTCTCTCTCTGCTCTTTCTCTCTCTCTCTTTCTCGCTCTCTCTCTCTCTTTCTCTTTCTCTCTCTTTCTCTCTCTCTCTCTCTCTCGTCCTTATTTCAATTCATTTTGTTTGTTTTCTTGTATTTGTTATGCATTGTTTTATTTTCAGCATTTACGGCACTACTTATTTACGCAAATTATTTTCGCCTGCACAAAACACAATGATATGGAACCGACAACATGTCAAACAGGTAGCTGACATCTGGACACGCGAAAAGGATTCGTTCTGGGATTTAAAAATTATCTGTGCGCCATAAATTATTTAAAGCCTATAGATGTTTGTGGAGAGTGGGGGAGTAGCATTGTGTTTAGTTGATCTATAATGTGTCCATAGCATAGGCTAAGCTTAACGCACATTAGCATGTATCAAACGCTATACTAGTTAGGTACCTCATTATACCAGCGCATTCGATAAATATTGACAACACTGTTGTAACATCCCAAACATGTATTTAGGTTACTTTTGACATTATGAACTGCTTTATAGTCCCTTATCAAGTCAACTATACGTTGCCAATTTTTCGATTATGACACATTCCATCTGCAGCACCATTTTTGGATATCTCACTCTCATCTGAACGAGCTTTCTGGATATCAGGTCTTGATTGAAACGGAAAGCCTCGTAGAGATTCTTTGATCTTTGTGAATACGTTAGAGTCACAAGGGCTCCTGTCTATTTAATTTGGTGTTGATATAGTACTTCCAAATTACACCATGTAAAAAATTTGTAATGAACATCTTTTTAGGGCGGTATTATTTACTAAACGTGAGAAACAGTGAATGTGTTCATAAAATATTGCCATTTCATGACTTTCAATATTACAGATTTATACAACAAAGAATTCTACAACACACTTCAGATTATAATTGTCACCGCTAGAATCGCTGATTTACAACAGTGTTGCCGTTACTTATTGAATGCCCTAGTAATTAGTACATGCACTGAACTACTATTGTCTATTATTTGTATAATTTTAGTAATTTGTATTTATTCGTGCAAGGTCTTTCAACGAATGTTTTATTATTATATCTGTAAATGTCGGAGTAGACCAGTCCACCACTGCACTGCTCTGAACTCTCATCTTCTCATTTACCACGCTCGGAGGAAGATGCCTGGTATATATTATACGACACAGCGGAATGTTCACCTCCTGTTACAGCAGCACTGTCGATGCGTCGCACTGACGTAGATACTAACCATGTATAGTCAGGAACAAATAGCAAATGAAGCACGTTACACAGCTTACTTAGGATATTGTACTGCAGTCCTCTACGCCACAGACTGACGAGAAGCGAGTGTACGGGGGATGACAGGGTATTAGGTCGCAAATTATTACTGTTGCGACAAGAGTCGCTCTCTCTGTCGGTAATAGCAGACACCTACCGTCGGTTATTACGCTAATGATGTAGTTCATATGACTTCCGCTAGTAGGCACCTGAATACAGTAACGCTGAATTGTGTTGGTAGCATTTTGTTGTATACTGTTGCCAACTTCTGCGTACTGCTGAGGTCTGTAGATGACTACAACACTCTCTCTCAGTGTGTGTTAGGCTATCGCCGTGTGCGTTGGGCGCTCTCATCAGGGACGATAGTCCTTACGAAGTAATTGTATATAGAAATTCGTGGGAGATGGATCTTCCCCAGCTTACAAATGGCTATTGACGAATCCTCCATCTTCACCTTTGGTTTATCGCCATCGAAGGTGATAATTGAACGTTGTGAGTTTTGGAATTCTTCAAACTTATGTGGTTATTGAGGACCACGTGCTGCCTGTTCCGAAGTTAATACACTTCGAGACCCCTCTAGTCCTAGGAACGGACTTCGATTCAAACATTTGATCCTGTTTTAATTGTATCCACGTAGTAAGTTAGCGCAAAAATAAACTTGACTTTTCACCGATTACATGTGTTGTAATAAATAAATTTACCTTTATAAAAATCCAGCACCCCAGAGGAATATTAGGAAAGGGATTCAAATTTGGACCGTGTTGGCATGCAACAATTACGTTTCCCCAAAATCTGATTTCTCATACCTTGAGCATTCATTCTTATAGCAGAAAGAATAGATAATTTTATTGCTTTTTTTTATAATAAATACGATTTTGTAGTTGTCTTACCAATCCTTTGGCAACTAATGGAGCATCTAATTCAGGACGTTTAACTGCACAAATATTAATTTGAACTTATTTTTTGGTAAGTAGGTCAATGTTCCGCTGTGTTGGATAAAACGTTGATTCTTTAATCGATCCCTGGTCGTTCGGCGCGGCTCCTCTGGTTGGAAGATTCTTAACCAGACTAATTTAATTACGCTTATTTCCCTACAAAACAAATTATTAAACATAATTGAACCTAACTTCAAATAAAATATATAACGAATCTATATACAGATATCAGGGAGTGACATGTGGTTAGAATATTGCTTCGAGAAGACATCTAGTAGCAAACTAAGGCATTACTTGGATGGAAGAAGGTCGGTTAAATTTTGCTTCAGACTTGAAATTATTTTACATACATACATAGTGTTTTCCCCAAGAGCAAGTCTTTTACAGCGAACTCAGCATTCTCCACTCTTTCCTTTACTTCAGCTTTTCTTTTCGCATCAGGATACAAACCATTTATTTTAATATTGTCTATCATTTGATGCATTTTTCTGCCTCTAACTTTATTTCCATTGACCACTCCTTCTAGGGAATCCATCAGCAAGCAGTTTCTTCTTAGCCAGTGTCCAAATCCAATTTGTTTTCTGCATCTTTGTCAGTTCCAGCATTGTTCTTCCTTCACCCACTCTGTCTAACACATCTTTATATTTTATTTTGTCTCTCCATTTTATACGTTGCATCCTTCTCCATATCCACATTTCAAAACTTCCAGTCGCTTTTCCTCATTCCGTCGTAATATCCAAGTCTCTGCACCATATAATGCTACATTCCACACAAAAAGCACTTCACTAGCCTCTTCAGTAATTATTTTGCCAAAGGTCCGTAGAAAATGCTTATCTTCTTGTTAAAAGCTTATTTTGCCATTGCTATCCTCTGCACGAGCCCAAAAATCTTTCCATCGCTCAGAGTCCCTCCCGGAGGATCTGTCCCTTGGAGTTTCCCTTTCTAAAAACCAAATCCAAACGCTCCGGGTTTGAACCCTCGAACCTCGGATGTAGAGCCAAGGAACATAACCACTAGACCACCACAGCCAACACTAGCGAATCCGTAGGTATTGTACATGGCCGCTCAGACATAAGATCTCCATACTTCACCATCCTCAACTAATGTTTTCCAATCATAACTGTATAATCTACTTCCTCAAATCATTGTTAATGTTATTCTGACACCTCATTCTTGGTCTACCAAGCTCGGTGTTTACTCCCTGGTTTTCTAATAAGAAGCTTCCATGCCCCTCTTCCACTCCCCGTTTGTGCCATCCGTCTGGCACATCGCAGTAAAAACTGTTCTTATTATATCTGGTTTCCTATGAATGTCATGTAGCTCTCTGTTATGTAGTCTTGTCCATTCACTTGTCTGTTTATTTCTCTTTGGTCCAAAAATTTGCCTAAGTACTTTATTCTCTAATGCTCGTAATATTTTCTTCTACCTTAAAGTAAGAGTCTATGTTTCGCATCCTTATAATATAACTGGGAGAATAATAGTTTTATATATTTTCAATTCAACTTTTTTTTGAGAGAAGTTGAGACAACAAGAATACCTGTAATGCATAATAGCATGCATTTTCATAACTGAGCCTATGTTTAATTTCCTTAATAGGGGATTCATCTCATCTTATCCCAAGACATGGGATCAACCCAGACACAATTAGAGGGTTTACTGGACTTACATATCTCGTTACCTTTTAGTACAAGGAGCATTATTCTTAAAAATGCTGACATCACATCATACGTCGGTATGATACGAAAAATCGGGGTGCGCCTTATATTCGTACACATATGATAAACATTACGTTATGGTAAGTCTCCATGTCGGACAATACCGAAAGTGTCCACCGCTGTGGTCTCGGGTTAGCGTGCTGCCTTGTCACGCAGCGGGCCCGGGTTCGATCCCCGGTCGGGACAGTTTTTCTGGGTGAGGATTTTATCGGGGTTTTTCCTCACCTGTAAGAAAAATGTCAGGAAAACTTTAAGGCCCAAACGGTCCCCGAAATCATATGGCCATCGCAATCATCATCATTCATATTCATCTTATGTTAAGCTTAGGATTAGGAACTCTCCTGGCGCACCATTATCATCATCATCATCACACAGCATATCATCGGGGCAATGTAACCCCGCCTTTCAGGCGCCCCTACCTCAGAAGTGGGTTACAAGTACGCCATGCCAGGAGAGAAACCAAGAATGTCGAAAGACCAACCTGGGGCATTTGAAAAAAAAACAATACCGAAAGAACGATTAGCATGTCGGTTTTCATTTTTTGAGCGTGTAAGATAACTTTCCTTTTTAAACTCTTATCTAAAGGCATTCACTTGGTTAGTATAAGCATTAATATAAAATTATAGAATATTCACCTGAAAGGTCCGTCTCCTCAACTTAATTATCATTTAACTGTAGCGCTTTCGGGACTTGTCCCATCATCGGCAGGATTCAAAACTGGTGTTTCACTGAAGATCTGGTAGAGGGGGTTGCATGTATTGGGTTCGTTTTCGTTTATCAGGCTGTCGTTGTGAGCTGCTTTCATGATTTCCATCTCTTCGAGTACGTTTATCTTCGCTGGATTATTTTCTCTGTGCATTACTGTTAGGGTGTTTTCAATATTTAACATGCGATGTCCTTCATGGATAACGTGTTTTGCATAGCTTGATTTACCTTCTGCGTGAACGAAGTCTCGAAAATGTTCTTTGAATCTGATGTTAAAACTCCTGTTTGTCCTTCCTATATAAAATTTGTTGCAGTCCTTACATGTCAGTTTATAAACTCCTTTGCTGTTGAAAATGTTATTTTCTTCAATGTTATTGTTTATTATGTTGTTTAATTTGTTATTGGTTCTGTATGCTATTTTTACGTTTTTTTTCGGCTTTCTTTAGTGCATTGGCTAATTTTGTCGTTTCTTTTCCTGTGTATGTAAGTGTTATCCATGTTTTCTTGTTGTTGTCAGATTCTTTTTCTAGTTTAGTTATGTTGGTTATGTTGTTCTTCCTTTTTTGTTTTTTACGAGCTTATCTATGAATTCTTCATTATAGCCATTGGTTTTTTCCATATACTTAATGTAGTTGAGTTCTTGGATATAATTGTCTTTGCTTAATGGGAGTTTCAACATTCTACTGACTAAGCTATTAAATGTACTAATTTTCTGTTGAAAAGGGTGTGTAGAATTAAACAACATAATAAACAATAACATTGAAGAAAATAACATTTTCAACAGCAAAGGAGTTTATAAACTGACATGTAAGGACTGCAACAAATTTTATATAGGAAGGACAAACAGGAGTTTTAACACCAGATTCAAAGAACATTTTCGAGACTTCGTTCACGCAGAAGGTAAATCAAGCTATGCAAAACACGTTATCCATGAAGGACATCGCATGTTAAATATTGAAAACACCCTAACAGTGATGCACAGAGAAAATAATCCAGCGAAGATAAACGTACTCGAAGAGATGGAAATCATGAAAGCAGCTCACAACGACAGCCTGATAAACGAAAACGAACCCAATACATGCAACCCCCTCTACCAGATCTTCAGTGAAACACCAGTTTTGAATCCTGCCGATGATGGGACAAGTCCCGAAAGCGCTACAGTTAAATGATAATTAAGTTGAGGAGACGGACCTTTCAGGTGAATATTCTATAATTTTATATTAATTTTGAATAACCTCAACGGAACACATCATGAATCTTATAAAAGTTGATTAGTATATGCAGGCTAAATAGAAATTAACCTTACGTACTCACTTCTGGCTTCATACTCAGTTCTGACTACTACTTACTAATTTTCCTCTTCTATTATTAACTACGTATAATTATATTCTTATTATTGTCTCATGAAGTACTTCCACCAATGCACGCTTGATAGAGACTCTAAAAAAACCGTATAGCTAACAGAAACCAGAACATTACACGTATTTTGATATAGAGGCGTTGACATGGGAAAGGTTGTAATTAATAAAAAAAACAAATTTTACAGGGCAAGCAAAAAACAATTTTGACACTTTTTAATTTAAATATATTTTGTAAAGCTAATGTACATCTGTTGTAACTATTTTGCAAATAAAATATCTTGTTTAGTAGTGTCAAAATTATATTAAAATTTATGTTCGGAAAATAGTTTTTTGCTTCCTCTGTGGAATTTACTTCTTTATGACGTACTACCTTTCCCATGTCAACGCATCTATTATGCTACATATTTTTGCGATCAGTTAGTAACATATTGCTTTTCTGTCGCACAGCTCTGATTTTGAAGTTAACCTTATATTCAATGTTTATATTTTCTTTCACCTTGAATTTGGGATTGGTCTTACATTCGGTTGGAAGGGTTGATTTATGCATCACCAACGCTGTTTATTTTGACTTACCTCGAAATAGGTACTGTCATATGCTGAACTCAACAACCTGTCGTACGGAATTAAACGAACAATAACAATTCAAGTTCGGGAGCTAGTACAATTGCAGGGAAAAAATCGTACACATTAATCCAGAAACGTTGACCTTCAAGCCGCCACCTCCACAATTATTATTATGAATAAGGTAAGCATGCCTAGTCCATCCATAGTAATTCTGCCCGAAGGCAGGTCCTTCACTGCAATCATAGCATTTCCATGCTATGCTTGCAGCTTTACTAGGGAATTGCAGGTGTGGTAGCTTCCCGTTCCTTTCCACACCGGTGAAGGATGATGATGGTGATGATGATATTGATAAGGATGATGATGGCCATATGATTTCGGGGACCGTTTGGGCCTTAAAGTTTTTCTGACATTTGTCTTACAGGTGAGGAAAAATCCCGATAAAAACCTCACCCAGAAAACTGCCCCGACCGGGGATCGAACCCGGGCCCGCTGCGTGACAAGGCAGCACACTACCTCGAAACTACAGCGGTGGCATGCCTAGTATGTTTTCTAAATATACAGTAGTTCTCTCTAAACACGCTCACACAACCACTGCAATAATGTTACCTCTACAACGGGTTTTATTTATTTATTTATTTAGCCTGGTGGAGTTAAGGCCATGTGGCCTTCTCTTCCACTCACCAGAACAAGCATATGTTACATATGAATACAAAAAAAAATACAATAATAGTCATATAAAACAGGACAAACATATGTTACACATGAATACAAAAAAATTACAATAGTAGTCATATTAGACAGGACAAACATGTTACATATAAATACAAAAAAAAGTTACAATAATAGTTATTGAACAATTCATTATCTGTCATATTGAATAATAATGAAATTAATGTCTAATAATAGAATGAAACTAAATACAATTAAAATTAAATTAATGATACAATGAATAAAAAAGGAATAACAGCTCGAATCTACTATGCATAAAAAGAAGAGAAAAAAAAACACTACAATGAATTAATCTACGCTTTTTATACAAGGCATTAGGTAAATATATTAACAAATCCTAAGTCTATTTTTATTAAATAATGCAAAAACGCATTATTAATTCTAAAAAGTAGTATTAGTGAGTTGTTTCTGATAGTGATTTTATTTTCAATTTATTTCTGAAAGATGGTAAAGTTTGGCAGTCTCTGACATAGGGTGGAAGTGAATTCCATGTTCTAGCAAGAGAAACTGTAAAAGATTTCGAATAATAGGTAGTATGATGAGGAGGGATATAAAGGACACTGTGCTCAAGGGATCGGGTATCTAAGTTATGTGTATCAGAGAGTTTAGTGAAGCGGTGTGATAAATAATAAGGTAAAGATGTGTGTAATATGTTATAGAGTAGGCATAGGGAATGGATGGTTCTACGATCTTGAAGACGAAGCCATGACAATTGTTCCAGCGATGGTGTAACGTGATCAAATCTACGTATACCACAAATAAAACGTATGCAAAAATTGTGAACACGTTGAAGTCTTTGGGTAAGAACAGTATTTAGGTCAGTAAAAAGAGTATCACAATAATCAAAATGGGGCATTGCGAGTGTTTCTACTAGCATTTTTCTTAGAGAAAACGGTAAACAATTTCTTATACGATTTAATGAGTGTATTATTGAGAAGATAGTTTTGCAAATGTTATTTATTTGTTTATTCCAAATTAAATGTTTATCCATAAACACTCCTAGATTTTTTTACTGTCTCACTATAAGGGATCTGAACCCCATTAAGTGACACATGTAATACTGCATTTGTGTTAATTGAGGATAATAGTCTCTGATGGCCCAATACTAAGCATATAAATTTACTCCCTAGCTCAGCCATGTCATAGTTCAAGTCCCATGCGGAGCGCGGTACTAACTCTGGAGCTCTCCGGCGAGACCTGTAAGAGCCTACCATTGTCACGATCGCTTATAACAGGAGGAATCGAAATATAAACCAACGCACAAATAGGGGTGAAGCAATTATTAATGAATATTACAGTGTTAAATAATACCTCAAAAGATTTTAATCTACGATATTTAATATTTGCCAGAACAAAGCTTTCAGAACCAACACGCCTATATGTACAAACAAAACAATACATGAGAATACGTATGTTTAACATATTCATGTATTTTTATACCATTTTAACAAAAACGATTTAATATTTCTTGGTACAGGAAAAAAATAAGTGGGTATATTTATTGTTCCTACTGTAGAAAAATAAATCACCTATTTTCTGGGTACTACTTCCCGGGCATTCTTACTTGACACTGCATACTTTTTTTTAATTTTACTAATTTAATATTAAAAATATATAATTAGTACCTGATAAACCAGTCGTCCTCAACTAAAATAAATTTCTGTTAGAAAACTTCAAGTAAAAAATATGAAGGGCTTTCAAAACAATGTTTCATCTTCTACATTTGAACTGGTACTAATGTTGTTGTAAAAATTGTGCAACGGGTTCAAGTCTGCGGGTGTGTTCTTGTTGAGCTAGTTTCTATTCTCAGCTTCTTTTAAAATGCCTGTCTTTCAGGTAGCTAATCAAGTTGTTATTCTCTCTGCGTGATATTGACACAGTATTATTCGATTTTGTCGAACTGATGACCCGTTTCTAGTATACTTTTTGGCAAAACATGATTTCTCTTCGTTATTAATAGATTTTTAAAATATTCAGTGTATCTTGTGTTAAAATTTCTTGTTGTTCTATCGATGTAAAACTTGTACCAATTGTACTTCAGTTTATAAACGCCTTTATTTTACTAGTTATTTGTTACTTCAATTTTGTTTGATACAATGTCGTTGAGTTTGTTATTAGTTTTAAAGGCGATTTTTATGTTTTTGTCTTGTTTCTTTACCGAATTAGCTAATTTAACCGTTTCAAAATTGGGAGAGATATTCTGTGCCAAACAAGTACGAAGGCTTAATTCTCACAATGCCTCCATGCTGGACGTAGCCATGCTCACCACTGCGTTTGATGGCCAAGTCACCAGTAGCGTTACCTATCCAGTGGAGCGCTCCGGTGCACACCGTCTCTCATGGAGCTCGTGTTTTACATCAATGCTCTAGCTTAATGCCTTTATTGTGTTTACTTTTATCGTTTGATCAAGACGGAACAAATTTCACCTGACGAATGTAGAAAGTAAGTCCTCGCAAAAATATAATTGATCACTTTAACTTACATGATATCCTTTCAAAGTCCTGAAGAACAACAGTGTGCATGCGCCAGAGTTTATAGAGCCAATGATAACTCGCCATCGAACCACATATCGATTATCATCCTTGCCACATATCGATTATTATCGATATCGTACTAAAGTTTATATAGCTTATGCTAGATGGCAGCATGTCGCTATGAAATGTAAATGTCCAATTTTTGTAATAAATCCCCAAATCTATGTTAAATAAATATATTAATAACATTAAAATTACCAAACGTTTATTAAAATAGGTGTACACTTTCTTATCACTTCCTAATGCCGTTCTAACCAGCGATAACCCAAAACAGCGATAGACTAAGTAATATACTCTGTGAAGAAAATAGCAGTCAGCATCAAAATATAGTCTACCAGTGTCATAATGTTGTGATTTGCGTATATGAGGGTAGCCATGATTGAATTTTGAGTGAAAATTGACCAAAACACACATTTTATATTTTATCTCTCATAAAATTCTCACATGCTTCTTGTTCAAGAAAATATATAACTTATCGCTATTTCGCCATTATTAAAACCCTGGCGGCCATTTTTAAGCCCCCCCCCAGAACTAGTGGCAAAAATTATACCTATATATTAAAGATTGGCATCAGATATATTATTGGAGAGAGGCACAAAAGGAAAAACACAAAATGGTAATGAGAGTCTTTACCATAAATTTTGACACAAATATCCAAAATAAATATTTGTTTCAACACAGAAATTGGAACTGTGTGTTATTAAAGCAGTCAGAAGCACGATGAACGTTGTAACCTTTTTTCTCAACGTGTATTTTTCAAGCGCATGCCCATTTAACAATTTTTGCCTTATTCAACTGAAATTTTCAGCACTTATCTGTAAGAATACAAAGAACCAAAATTGCATTGGGTTTTAATCATACTCAAAATATCATGAGTTATAATTTTTTATGTTGTCATATTTATCTCGATTTCCGCCAACATGAGAAATCAGTTAAAAAACTTTTTTTCTCAAAATTATTAACAGCACAGAAGAATCCAATCCAAACTTAGAAACAATAGGTATAACGAATATTGAACATTGTACTGTAAGGAACGTTTATTTAATTAAGATAAAAAATAAAAGAAAATAATGTAACTTGCGAACTAATATAACAAATCACTTGAAATGTATCACAAATGTTACTCATACAGGTAAACATCTGTGGTAAAAATTTGAAAGAAATATCTCTATTAGTTTCGGAGTTTCAAAATTCACTCATGGCTACCCTTAAATAAATAATTAAGAATTGTCAAATAATGTTATAAAAATTGTTTGAAAAGTTGAAAATATTAAAAGACTATTAGTAAATACAGAAAAAAGCTATAACTCACAACAATAAATTGAAAAATCAAGGTACGTCATTCTGGTGAATAGCCATTAAGTCAATTAGTTTCGTCTAAAACTTTGCCAACAAAGTGGGTGGCTAATTTAAGAAAAATACGTTTATCGAACCATTTATTTATCACCATTTATTTAATAATATTAGAGGTGAACTCACTTATTGGAACATTGGTTAACCGAGATACCGCTGTACCATCCCCTTTTAACGAAATTGTTTCGTCACGTATAGCCATGGGCAGGGAATAATACGCAACTAATATATCACGTATGGTTTACTCAGCGAGAATGTTCTGAACTGGCGTTTCTGTGACCACAATCTATAAAATTCGTAGGAAAGTTTCTCGTGGCTCCGTGGTATCTGTTCGATGAAAAGAAGAGTCGTACCCTCAAGAAAACACAGCAGACATATTGATTATTGTGATTTTGTGAAAAAAGGAATTAGGCGAAAATTATATAACATGTGTTATTCGATCAACTATCACGACACCCTAAACGCAGTTAACGATAAAGCAGATTTTCCAATTTTGTATGACAACCCTCTAAAAAATTCGGATATTCGGCAGAATGAATTACCGTTGATTTTTCAGTTTATTGTTGTGAATTATAGCTTTTCTTCTGTATTTACTATTTTTTTTTATTTTTAACTTATGCAAAAAAAATTATAACATTATTTGAAAATTTTTAAGCATGTATTTATATACGCAAATCACAACATTTATGGCACTGTTAGACAATATTGTGATGCTGACTGCTATTTTCTCCACACAGTATATTACTTCCATCCATCCATAGTAATTCTGCCCGAGGGCCGTTATTTCACTGCAATCATAGCATTTTCATGCTATGCTCTGCAGCTTTACTAGGGAATTATAGGTGTGGTAACTTCCCATTGCTTTTCTCACCGGCGAAGGATGATGATGAAGATAAGTATGATAATGATGGCCAGATGATTTTTGGGGACTGTTGGGCCCTAAACTTCCTGACATTTGTCTTACAGGAGAGGAAAAACCCCGAAAAACCCTAACCCAGGAGCCTGTCCCGACCGGAAACCGAACCTGGGCCCGCTGCGTGACAAGGCAGCACGCTACTTCGAGATCACAGCGATGGACTGTATATTACTTAGTCTATGATTTTGCTATCGCTGGTTAGAACAGCGTTAGGAACTGATAAGTAAGTGTACACGCATTTTTAATAAACATTTGGTAATTTTAATATTGTTAATGTTCTTGTTTAACATAGATTTTGGGGTTTATTTCAAAGATTGGTCATTTAAATTTCATAGCGATGTGCTGCTATCTAGCGCAAACTGTATAAATTTTAGTACGATATCGACAATAATCGATATGTGGCAAGGATGGTAATCGATATATGGTTCTATGGTGGGTTATCGCTGGTTCTATATACTCTGGGGCATGCGCACTGTCATTCTATAGGACTTCGAAAATATAGGTAAGTTTATGTGATGAATCCCGAAGAATTCTATAAATTATAGTACGTTGTTATATTTGAAAATCAACATATTTTATTATTAACTTTGAGGCACCTCTTCACTGTACAATATTCACAAAACGATACAATATTTGCACTAGTTTTAAATAAACTTGCACATTTTATATGTATAACTTTAGATATTAACGCCACTTTAGAAGACAATGACCTAACATGCAACTTCCTCGCATATTGTTGATATTACGAGTAGCATGGTGATGGCCACGTCAATTTAAAAAAGCCTCCAGAGAGCAATTGTCCCTAGAGGGGTCAAGCAATTGAGGAATCTTCTACGAACATTTTAATTATACATGCAAAGGTTGGTCATCTTGACTATGATTTTTTATAATATCAAATATGCTATTGACCAATAATATTACTTTATAAATAAAATATAAACAAATGAGAAGTATTACGCCATACATAAATGTAGACAACTTCACAAATAAAGGAAATGTGCCGTAAATTAATACAATTGTAGCCACGTCAACAAAGACGCAAACGACAGGTCTCAACTTGCATTGCCATATTAAATTTAATTCATAAGTGGATCAAATAAATCAACTGAAAAATATAAATGAGAATAGAGGTTATGTAAGACAAATTGATAGTAAAAATAAGATAAAAATCGTCTTGTAATATTAAAAAAAGGGCGCCAACATTCTCCAATATATTAATAAACCATGGCAAACTTAAAGAGTAATTTTGCAAGTAAAAAAAAACTGCTTAAATTATATGGACGTAAATAATGATTTCATATCATCAATATTTGTGTCATTAAAAAGCTACATAAAAGTATATTACGATGCGAGGTTGGCAAGTGGTTTTTATAGAATCGAGGAAAAGTTTAAAAACCGAGCGATAGCGATGTTTTTAATTCCCGAGACTCTGTAAAACTCTTCACAAACGTGTGTTGTACATCATTTTTTTGCACGATGGTGTTTTCAAAATAATAAATAATTGTAAAATAATAACATATTTGTTGCAAATATTTGCGTTCATTATAAACAACTGACTAACGTTAACAGTGTGGGCAATGTTTATTAGTTGAAACAACAGGAGGCTGTGACACCAAATTAGCAATGAAATGGCGGCAAGTACGTATTTATTGTTTTATATTGTTTCAATTAATGTTAAGTTCATTTAAAATGCAGTGATTTGTATATTAACACTACCTTCTGCATATTTGTGTATATGTATTGTGTGTAGTATACATAGGATTAGTGGTTTTACTTCCCACACGTGGTTCGTAATATGTAATATTACAGTAAAATTATTTAGGTTCGCAACTCCGAAATATAGGAATTTGAACTTTCAGGCATGGTCGCCATTCCTGTTAAGTACGACAAACGGACTATCGCGCAAAAAAAAAGTAATTTATTTCAAGTTACAAAAAGAATAATGAACTTTACTGTACCACGTATTGTAATGTTCACAAAAGCGAAGCTACTTTCGCCATCACAAAATTTAATTATAATTTTAAAAGTAAACAAGTTATACAACCGACAGAAATTGTATCGACACAGATAATAAATCCATATCATCTGTGTTTAGATATAAAGCTAAATAAAATTCTATATTTCATATTTACAAAAAAATAATTTTAATCATCTTTATATGGTAGATGAGTCTCGCGACGTAGCCGAGTTTTTAAGGGAAGATGCTTTGGCGCAGAGCTTACAGACTTCAGCTGGTTCGAGTCCCCATGGGGGAAGACATTTTCTCACGGTATTTAGGCCAGTATGAGACCGGTGCCCACCCAGCATCGTGAGGCATTTGGGTAACTACAATAAGTAGCGGCTCCATATTGGGGAAACCAGCTCTAACGGCTGTGGAACCTGCGTAAGGACCCCATGCCACCCCTACATTGGATGAATGATCGTCTACCTATGTGATTAACATATGTGGATGTGAGGCCAGCAGCTGACTTATAGGTCACGGGCCTTCTAGGTCTGTCGCGCCATGGAATTAGTTATGGAAGATGATTTGTGGCAAGTGGATTATGCAGGGGATGATTGGAAAACATTAGCTCAGGATAAGGGTGTGTGGAGAGCTTGTGTCTACGCGGCCATGAACCAATGTGTTCGATTGTGCCAGTGAGTTAGTTAGTTAATAATCTTTATATATAAAAATGAACGTCTGTGAGCCTGTCCCTTATGGACTCGAAAACTACTTGGCCGATTTGAATGGGTTTTTACCATCATGTGGACAATTGTTCTGTAACATATCACCGTATGTACTGTAACAACAATAATAATAATAATAATAATAATAATAATAATAATAATAGATTTATTTTACCTAGCAGAGTTAAGGCCTTAAGGCCTTGTCCGTCACTTCACCAGGTTTTAGAAAATACAAAAAAAAGAAAAAGAATCTTACATCTGAATTACAATAAACATAAACGATTGTAGGTTATAAATAGTACAATACAATTAATATGTATTAATATGTATTTTGATTTACTGTAGACGTAACGAATTAAATATATAACAAAGATTCCGTTACATAAATGCAAAGACACTTTTTTTGATTTTTCTGATGATTCTGGCCAGGATTTTAGAAAATAAATATGATCGTATTGTATTGTCACGGGTCCTTTACAAGTATACAAAATTACAAATCGATCCAATTATTTTAAGTGGGTGAAAAACGCGTTGAAAGATTCAGTTACATAGATAGATAGATACAGGTCAAGCTAATATAAAGCGTGTAATATGTCCAAGATATAAAGAAACGAGAGAAAAAAAATTAATGACATAGTATACATTTAAATAAATAGAGAAAAATTAATTATTAGACAACAGGTAACTGTATAAGCGTAACGTATAAGTACCAAGTGTGCGGCAACCCCTGATATCTTGAGGAAGGAAATTCCAGGAGCGGGCAGAGGCTACTGTGAAGAAAGTAGAATAAGAGGAAGTGCTAAGAAGAGGAATTGTTAGCAGACTCTTATCTTGTGACCTAGTGTCAATATTGTGGTAAGAGGATAACTTCTCAAATTTGGACGCCAGGTAAGTAGGAGTGTAGGAATTCAAAAGCTTGAAAAGTAGTGAAAGAGAGTGCAATTTACGTCTGTCAGTAAGACGGAGCCAAGACAGGTTATTGAAGTGTTCGGAAATCTGGTCATAACGGCGGATATTGAAAATGAATCGAACAGAAGCATTATGAACACGCTGCAGTCTTTGCGACAAGTCATTTTTTCGATCATTATATATCCATCCATAGTAATTCTGCCCGAAGGCAGGTCCTTCACTGCAATCATAGCATTTTGATGCTATGCTTGCAGCTTTACTAGGGAGTTGTAGGTGTGGTAGCTCCCGTTGCTTTCCACACCGGTGAAGAATGATGATGATAATGATAAGGATGATGATGATGGCCATATGATTTCGGGGACCGTTTGTGGGCCTTAAAGTTTCCCTGACATTTGTCTTACAGGTGAGGAAAAACCCCGATAAAAACCTCACCCAGAAAAACTGCCCCGGCCGGGGATCGATCCCGGGCCCGCTGCGTGACAAGGCAGCACGCTACCTCGAGACCACAACGGTGGACATAATTATATATAATGTCACAATAATCGAAGTGTGGCAACACAAGATTCTGCACTAGGATTTGTTTTAAGGCCGGAGCTAAAAAAAGTGCATGGGTGCACTTTTTGGACGCTTAAATGGCTTATGCTATCCAAATCATTTAAATATTGTATAATCGTAAAATTATTTTTCTATATCTCATTATTTTTCTTTGTTTTTATATATATTAGACCGGGACAATTTAGTATGTCTTGCTTATATACATTTTATTATCAGTTTTAGTCTTAATTTTAACTAACATTAACTGGTTGCATTATAGATCGTAATATAATAGATATTATCTTTTTGATCAAATTTTTATTTAGTATTTAATATTAGAGTTAACTGAGATTGTTATATTCTGATGTAATATATGTTTGTCCTGGTAAGTGGAAGAGAAGACCACATGGCCTTAACTCCACCAGGCTAAATAAATATAATCCAATCTAATCTAAACCAAAACAAATACAGAAAATTAATGTACACAGAATTGAATATCTAAAAAAGTTCTGTAATAAACGTCCGCGACAGCATATGCTTATTTTACGGTTAATTCACAATAAACATGATTGTCTTTCAAAATGATTTTGTCCGCACTAACAATGTCTCAGCTCCCGCTAAGTATTGGATATAATTTATAATAAATTTTGTCTGTTAGCAGCACTAACTGAAAAAAAAAAAAACTTTCATGTTTTTCATTGTGTCCACTGCTGTTGTCTCGAGGTAGCATGCTGCATTATCACGCAGCGGGCCCGGGTTCGATCCCTGGCAGGGGACAAGTTTCCTGGGTTAGGTTTCTTCCGGGGTTTTTCCTCACCTGTAAGATAAATGTCAGGAAACTTTAAGGTCCAAACGGTCCCCGAACATTATCTGGCCATCATTACCATCAATGTCATATTCGCCTAAATAGCTTAAGTTTAGTTTAAGATCTCTCCTGGCGCGTCATTACCATCACCATCAACTTTCATATCATCGGGGCAGCGTAACACCGCTTCCAGGCGCCCCAACCTCAGAAGTGGTTTACAAGTACGCCATGTCGGGAGAGAACACTAGAAATGTCAAAATGACAACCAGGGGTATTTGGATTTTTTTTTTCGTTGTTACAACTAATAATGCAAGTGACTAAATATATGTAATTTTTTTGTATATATTTTAGGTAAATTATTTTATTCGTATTTTATATTGAAATAGTTATAATAATGTTAACATTCCACACAAGGAATTTCATTGTGTACATATTTAAGTCGTCCTTTTCTATCAGTTGTTCGATTGGTATGTTAGAGTACATGTTAATATGTATCTATGAAAATGAATATATTTGACATAATATTCAATAAAATTATTTACGTGGAAGGTTTGGAAATGTTTTACAAATTCCTTTCGAAGTTTCTGCTTCAGCGATCTCAACTCACTCATTTTTAAACCTTGTAATGTAAACAACTGTAGTATTTATTCAATGACAGTGGTTCATGCATATGATACATTCATTATATGTAATTTTCTAATTGCAAAATATAAAACAATAATTAAAAATCTCAAATTTCATTACATCAAAATTACATATACCAAGAATACATTTAATGCATGAATGTTTTCATTTGTGATAATTTGATAATATTAGCTAATTAGATTGGATTTTAATTGAATAGGCTATAAAGGTTGTAATGTGTTTCCGCTGGCTTTATTCTCATTTTCAATTAACAAATCCTATCAGAATTGAACAGTGATTGACGTGGGGCGGGATGATATCCTGCTATTTTATTAAATGGCATAAATAGTACATTACGATGCGAGGTTGGTAAGTGGTTTTTACAGAATCACGAAAATTGAAATCCTCGCTATCGCTCGGTTTTTAAATATTTTCCTCGTTTCTGTAAAACACTTCACAAACGGGCGTTGCACATTTTTTTTCGCGATGGCGTATTCAAAATAATAAATAATAGTAAAATAATGTCTTTGTTGGAAATATTTGCCTTTATTATAGACAATTGACTATCGTTAACAGTGCGGTCAATGTTTATTAGCTGAAAATACAGGAGGTCAAGTATTGATAACATTGCGCAAGTACATATTTATTGTTTTATATTGTTTCAAATAAACTCCAGTTCATTTAAAATGCAGGGATTTGTTTCGTATAATGTATATTTACACTTCCTTTTGAATTTTTTGTATATACATTATATGTAGTACACATAGAGGGTTTGTGGTTTTACTTCCACACGCGTTTTATAATATGTAATATTACAATATAGTTATTTTATTACAGTATAGTTATTTAGGTTGGCAACCCCGAAATGTAGGAAGTTGAACTTTCAATCATGGTCGCCATTGCTGCAAGTATGACAAAATGCACTATCGCGTAAAAAGCTTTATCTTTCTTCTCAGCTGTATTAACGCTAATCAGATATATTTTCTTTGACTATTAATTTATATTTTCTAGATGTATTGATTTTTAAATTATATTTCGATTTAATATAGCTTTATCGAGTTATTTATTATTTGAGCAAGGATTTTAATGCACTAAAAGCTTAGTGTTGCAATACAGATAGTATATGTTATTCAACTGTTTGTGTATGATACCAAGACAAAATACAGTCAGAAGCCTAACTTCTAATTATAGTATTCAACTGTTTGTATGTGAAATCAAGACAAAAGACAGTCAGAAATCTTACTTGTAATTATACTACTGCACCATTCTCTGAAATGTGATTCTATCTATCTATCTTCGGGTTTTTACAGCTGCTGCCGTCTTCCCGTGCCAAACCTCCAAAGCCTACGGTCTTGGGCATCTTCGATGCTTAGCCCTCTAGCTTGCATTACTGTCTTCATGTTTTCCTTCCATGTTAACCTTGGTCTTCCTCTTTTCTTCTTTCTGTTAGGATGCCATTCATATAGTTGCTTCGGCCATCGCTCATCTTCCATTCTTAAAACATGTCCTAACCACTTTAATTCCTTTTCCTCGATTCTTTCAATTATGCTTTCTTCTGCTTCCATTTTGTTTCTAATTTCCTTATTTGTGACACGTTCTAATTTAGACTTTCTGGCACTTCTTCGTAAATAATCCATTTCTAGAGCTATTAGTCTATTCTTGTAGTACTTATTGATTGTCCATACCTCACTTCCGTACATTGCAACAGATTCCACCAATGTTTTACCAATATATTTTTTTGTGTCTTTCCAAATATGCTTATCCCACCATATGGAATTTAATGATGATATTATTTTGCTACTCAATTCAATTCTATGTTTTATGTTCTCTTTGCCTATACCTTCGATGTTATCCATAATCATTCCCAAATATTTAGTTTGTTTCACTTGCTTTATTTGGATTCCATCTTCCAATACTAAGTTTTCTCTTCATTGCTATTTATTGCCAGATATTCTGTTTTTTGTAAATTTACTGTGAGACCCCATGATTCATATGTGCTTTTCAACCTTTTTATCATGAATTCCATATCAAAATTGTCTTGCGCTAAAACCAGTTGATCATCGGCAAATTGTAATGTCAGCAAAAATCTATTGCCTATTGGGATCCCCATACCTTTGCAGCTTTGTTTCCATTTCGTTAATATAAATTCTACATAAATATTAAATAAAATTGGTGATAGACTGCACCCTTGTTTCAATCCCTTTGAGGTGTTTATAGGATTAGACATTATATTTCCCATTTTAACATAAGCGGAGTTATCTTTATAGGTTTGTTTAATAATTTCTATTAGGTTTCTGTCAATATTGTATTTCTCCAATACTTCCCATAATTTGTTCCTCGGAATTGAGTCATAAGCTTTCTCTAAATCTATCATTGTCAAATGGGTTTCTTCTCCAACTGCAGTCCGTTTTTCAATTAACTGTTGTATTGCAAATATATTGTCAACACATGACCTTCCTGGTCTGAATCCATTTTGATCTTCTCCTAATTTGTCTTTAACATCTTTTTGTAACTTTGTTTTTAATAACTTCGTAATGTGATTCTTAATTTAAATTTCCAAAATAAAGTTTGGAGGGCACATTTCAAGTTATATTTTAAATAAAAAATAAACCTAAATCACAATTAATACCGAACTTACGACCTAATGTGTGATATGTGACTGGCTGACATATCTGAATTTAATTTAGAATTTCAAGATGCAAATGTTAGACAAATATAACAAAATACTATGAAACTAGATAAACAGCTTCGATAACATAAATTAATAAGGAACCTCAAATACGTTATCAGTTCTACGAAAATTGTTAAATTAAATTTTGCTGCAAAATAAATATTCATGTATATTACAATCTTAACTTATAGTGCATTAAAATTCTTATTTTTATTATTATTATTATTATTATTATTATTATTATTATTATTATTATTATTATTATTATTATTATTATTATTATTATTATTATTATTATTACTGTACTGAAGAACACTGTGTCCAAGGTAATGTTAACTGCAGACCTTAATGGGTGATATTAGTAGCATGTGTCGGCCGTGGTGTACTAGCGGTTATGCTCCTTGCCTCTGGTCCCGGTCAAACCCGGCCGGTGTCGATGGATTTTTACGGATGGAAAAATCCTAGAAAGAAGTCCCCCGAGAGAGACTTTAAGTCGTGAGTCCCGAGTCTGAGTAATTTCAGGCTCGTAAAAGAACCTTAAGCTTATATAAAGAGGCATCTAAGCAAAATTAACCGACCTTTATCATCCTAGTACCTTAGTTGCCAACTACATGTCTCATTGGGTCGGTATGTTGACCGCATATCATTCATGACATCTTTAGGGAAAATAAGCGTAACTTAAACTAAGGAGAGGCTAAATTCCAACATTTGGTTTTTAACCCTTATATTGGCAAAATACAAATTTATTGTTAGTTATTTGAATGTAGCGGACCGCAGTGAAAACGGAATCTTGTGTAACTGTTATTATTAGCTATATTGTATAATTAGACACGTATTTAAGTGGTTTCTTTTTGAACATTTTCTTCTGATTTATTTAAAATATTAAGTTAATTGAACCAACTGATGTATCCAAAAAGACACATTAAGAATTTAAGAGTTAAGATATTGTAGATGTAGATTTCTAACACATAGGCCTAGAGTATGAATATATGTGTGCAGGATAAAAGAATAATCAATAAGTCTTTCAGCGCAAACCAGCTGGTAAAAGGATGATAGGGAGACGAAGACTCAGATGATTGGATAATGACTAAAGAAGAATGAGTGTTATTAGGAAATAGAGATTAAAGGTGTTGGGAAGGAAAGTATGGATTATAACACTTAGGGTCCTATGTTAGAACATTACTCTCTACTCAAATTACTTCCAATCACTAGTGAGCTGATTCACCGTGAGCAATTGCTGAGAAGGAATTAACGGCCGACTTATCGGTCATGCATGAGAGTCGACGTTTTCGTAATATTGGCAACGAATTACCCAGAATTCTCAGCGATAAAACCACTTCCGTTATTTTCGTCTGCTATAGAGGAATGCATTTATGCTTGCATCCCTCAAATAATACCGTATACAAACACGTCTGCGACACGCAATATTACGCCGATTCTCCTGTTCTTCCAGTTGAATTCTTTGGTAGACTCTATCAAATTCCTCTTCTCCGTGTATACCGAAAACATGATCGAAGTCTTGAAGATCCGACATCTTGGATAAATGTTGGATAAAGCAGCAAAGTACATCGATTACCATCGGTTCCCTTCGGGATTTTAATTTGAGTTGCTCATTTAAGCTACCTCCGCAGGTAGCTTACAAATTTAACCAATTTTTATCGCATGAACAGATTTCTGAGTAAGCAAAATCGTATTAGCATACAACTTGCTCAGCAGAGAAGGCATTTTACTGTCTAATGCGTCCAAACATGCGACCCTTAGAGTAGTAGAAAAAACATCAAGCCTGAAATAAGCACAATTTATCGGCCCTTTCGCGCCCAGATTTGAATAACGACGTTTATGATGTGGGTTGTTAAGAGAGTCGTTTAATAATACACACTACTACTATGTTTTATTTGTTATTATAAGATAGTTCACCGCTGTGGTCTCGAGGTAGCGTGCTGCCTTGTCACGCAGCGGGTCCGGGTTTGAACCTCGGTCGAGGCAGTTTTTCTGCGTGAGGTTTTTATCGGGGTTCTTCCTCACCTGTAAGACAAATTTCAGAAAAACTTTAAGTCCCAAACGGTCCCCGAAATCATATGGCCATCATCATCATTCTTATCATTATCATCATCATCGTCATCGTCATCCTTCACCAGTGTGGAAAGCAACGGGAAGCTACCACACCTACAATTCCCTAGTAAAGCTGCAATCATAGCATGAAAATGCTATAATTGCAGTGAAGGACCTGCCTTCGGGCAGAATTACTATGGATGGATAAGATAGTTAACGGTATATGAAATACGTCACAGATAGACAAATATTGTATTTTTAATTGAAATCTGCTAAAATTTAAAACAAATATTCTTGCTGCCATGTTAATTCCCCACGTTGTGGTGACAAAATTAAGCAGATTTTTTTTTCACCACATTTATGGCGCCAACAAGTTGGAGGGCTGGGATATTCGCCAACTAACGGCTCCTTCTCGATATTCCTAACAGATATTTGCCTCGACTCAGATGAAAGTTTATTCTTCAGGTTATATTAACTGAAGGATCGGATGGAATGATCGAATTTGTAGGATCATCCGGGGTTGGTTATCTAACTCATGGGTTTGCACGCACATTCTGTTTGAGGACAACAAAAATTATTTCGAAGACTGTATAACTCATGCCCCAAATGGTAGTCAATGACCAATCACGTTTCATTGAATTTTGTTTTACAACCAATCACAGTCGTGTTTCACCTCGATAATTATCGAACTTTGATTACCAAAAAAAAATCTCCTCCTTTTTTTATATTCTGAACAGGTCAGTGCATTATTTTGCAGTGAATGACTCCCTAACAAATACATTGAATATAGCAAAAAATGAACACATTTCTTCGACCTACACATTTGATAATTGCGTGTTCAATAATTGTGTTTTTAAATAATTATTTTATTGAGTTGGTTCCGAAAAAATAATTAATAACATATAATGTTGGTTGTAATATGCAGTTTGATGTTCTTTTTTTTTGTCCACTGGGGTGCATCCTACAATATTGCTATCCTATTTGGCAAAACATATTATGATCAAATTGCAGTGAATGTACATAACCTCACATTTCTGATTTGTTTTCAAACATCGCCGTTTATATTAAATATATAAATATTTTAAAATAACTATATTTAAGTAATACTTTTTGAGTAAACACCTTAATTTTCTTATATTATACTTTTTAAAATTATTTTTCACTGAGAGTAATTATAATATTAATTTTATTAGTTAAATAATCCTAACAAATGCCACTCTTGATTTACAAATCCTCTAGATAAATAAACTTGTCACTTCGTGACTCGTAAATTTATCGATGAATTGGAAATCACTCGTGACAATACTTATGATAATTTGATCGTAGAAATAAAACTTATATTCATTCAATATTTCGTGTTTATTATTTCGTAAGCGCTATCTTTTCTTTCAGCGTAAATATGTTCGTGTTTGCAGATTATTTAAACTTTCTTCTTTATCACTTATGAATATTTTTTTCATACTTAATTTCTGATTATTAGTTTATGATGTTTAATGAGTCAATACCTAGGAACATTAATCACAAATAGGAATGAGATACACAAAGAAATTAAACATAGGCTCAATTCTGGAAATGCTTGCTATTATGCATTGCAGAGACTCTTGATGTCCCAACTCCTTTCAAAAAACGTTAAGCTGAAAATATATAAAACTATTATTCTACCAGTTATATTATATGGGTGCGAAACATGGATTCTTACTTTAAGGGAGGAAATGAGATTACGAGTATTTGAGAATAAAGTTCTTAGGAAAATTTTTGGACCAAAGAGAGATGAACAGACAGGTGAATGGAGAAGACTACATAACAATGAACTACATGGTCTTTATAGGAAGCCAGATATAATAAGAACAGTTAAGTCTCGTAGACTGCGATGGGCAGGACATGTTGCACGTATGGGGAATGAAAGACGTGCATGGAAGCTTCTTGTAGGAAAGCCAGAGGGAAAACGCCCAGTTGGTAGGCCAAGAATGAGGTGGGAGAACAACATTAACTATGATTTGAGGGAAGTAGATTATACAGGGAATGATTGGAAAGCATTAGCTCAGGATAGGGATGTATGGAGAGCTTATGTCCGCGCGGCCATGAACCTTCGGGTTCGATAGTGCCAGTGAGTAAGTAAGTAATGAGTCTATATGAACCTGGGTATTCAAATTGTGTAGGCCCTTATCTGATGCGCCTTCGCGTCCATCTAGATCAGCGATTCCCAACCTTTTTCGACTCATGAACTTCTTCCACAAGAATCTGAGTTGGTTGAACCACTGACTTTCAAATATACGTACAGTAGACATGTATATCATTTAATTTCAAGCAAAAGGTTTAATAACCTTACATTAACTTAACCCTTAACGGATAAAGCCTAAAGTTACTCTAGTTACGGCTTAAAAGTAACACAACGTGTAGGCCTAGTTGTAGCGAAATCAAATGCATTCCTAACGTTGTTACATAACTGTAAATCAGGCATTTGGGGTAAACATTAATTTATTGTGGAAATAATGTGATAAATTCCCCATGATACACATATATAACAAGGGGCATTATAGGGTTAATTAATTTGAAAATAATAATAATAATAATAATAATAATAATAATAATAATAATAGAATAATAATATAATAATAATAGAATAATAATAATAATATTGTTATTACTATATTTTATTATTATTATTATTTTATTATTATTATTATTATTATACCCGAAATGAAAACGGGCTAGCAACCCACTTCAAGGTGTATCTTATACATTGCTCGCAGTCCCAAGGATGAAATATATGGAGCAGAAACTAGGGCTGATACAACAAAAACTAATCAAATAATAAGCACATGTGAAATGAAAATCTTAAGAACTATTCAGGGGAAAACATTATTTGATAAAATACACAACACAGAAATAAGGGACAAATGTGATATTCATGACATAACCAAATTTATTATAGATAGACGAAAATATTGCAAAGGTCATATAGAAGAATGGAAGAAAACCGATTTGCAAAAAGAGCTAAAGAAGATAGACCAATGGACGGGAGAAGAACAAGAGGAAGACCAGCCAAGAGATGGATAGACAGTGCATGGACATCCAATGCGTCTTCCTCCGAGGAGTGATTATGGAAATAAACAGGATGAAAATCCTACAAATTATGTTTAAGAAGAAGAAAATTATTATTATTATTATTATTATTATTATTATTATATATTATTATTATTATTATTAACTCCGTCATGGCCGGTCCCAAGCCCGGTTGAGGAAGGGGGAAGGGAGGATTAATAACATCATTAAAAAACCAGGGTTCATTTGTAATCTGTAGTAATCTGTAGGGTTACGGTGAAGACCTCAACGGCAGAGTCGGCGCAGAAGGAATCCTTTAAGGTCTGGCGGAAGAGGCAACCCTATATCTATGGGAAATAGAGAAACGCTACGTTGTGGTGAAGAGGGATCTTCAAAGGCTATGGGAAGAAAACCCAAACAGAAAAGTTCCTTGTCCTCCAGGTTGGAGGCTGATAATTTACGGCCGGACAGATTTAAAAATGTACGGAAAAGGTTATGGAAACGGACAATGAAAATTGGAACATGGTACATACAGGGTTTAGGAAATAAATTTGGAGAGATATGTAAAGAACTAGAGAATAAAAATCAAGATATTTTAATATTATCTGAAACAAAGAAGAAAGGAAATGGTACAGAAGATAAGGGGACTTTCATACATTTCTATAGTGGAGTACCTAAACATCAAAGAGCCAAGAGGGGGTATCTATATTGGTAAAGTATAAACTAAACAAATATATTGCAGATTGGGAACCAATAGATGAGAATTTAATAAGAATTAATATAAATTTATATGGGCATAAATTTAAATGTCCAATATCTCCTGATTTAAATTTAAATGAATTTTTCACTAGCCAATACCTGACTGCGCTTCTACACCTAAATGAATTAAATGTGTTTTTATGTTTAGTTAAATAAGTAAAGAGAAAAATAATTATACATTTTTGTCGTAATTATCAGTTTAGTGTTTGTTTGCTCGGGTTAGAGGCAAATTGGCCAGTTTACGGGTAATTCGATCATTTTAGAGGTAGCTTGATCGGTTTCACGGGGAGTTTCTCTTTTTAGACGCTTTATATTAGCTTGACCTGTATCTATCTATCCATCTATCTATCTATGTAACGGAATTTTTCAACGCGATTTTCACCCACTTAAAATCATTGGATCGACTTGAAACTTTGTATACTTGTAGAGGACCCGTGACAATACAATAATTTCATATTTATTTTCTAAAATCCTGGCCATAATCATCAAAAAATAAAAAAAAACTGTTTTTGTATCAATGTAACGGAATTTTTCAACGCGATTTTCACCCACTTATAAATATTGGATCGACTTGAAACTTTGTATACGTGTAGAGGACCCGTGACAATACAATAATTTCATATTTTGTTTCTAAAATCCTGGCCAGAATCATCCGAAAATCAAGAAAATGAAAACTGGTATAATAGGTTGCGGACTTGTCGAGTTTTTAGTCAATCGTTGTAAGAGCTCAGTTGGTAGAGCAGTGAACTTTTAGTGTAATATAATTTCAGTAATCCATACGTCGCTGGTTCGAATTCGGCTTGGAGGGTTTTTTATAGAAGAGTATTACTTTTAGCTCATACTACAACAGTATCGAATTTAAAGATATTTACATTTTTATCTTATTCTGTAAAATATTAAAAATAAAAAATAAATAATAGTTTTAAAAAACTAAAAGAACACGCTTTATTAGAAAACTAAAAAATGAAAAATAATTTTAATTTCCAATACGCTTGGGATAAAATCATCTCCAACACATATAGAATAAAATTAGAGTTATCAACAAAAAGAAAATAATTTTACCATCAAAAGCGTGGGGTGCTTTTTATGATTTTTACTTTTTCTTCTTAGAGAGCTTACTTTTACCAATATCTGTTTATTATCAAATATATTAATTGATATAGAGCACCCCACGTTTTTTATGGTAAAATGATTTTCTTTTTGTTGATAACTCTAATTTTATTCTATATGTGTTGGAGATGATTTTTTTGTTGACCACTTTATTTTATCCCAAGCGTATTGGAAATTAAAATTATTTTTCACTTTTTAGTTTTCTAATAAAGCGTGTTCTTTTAGTTTTTTAAAACTATTATTTATTTAGATCTAGTTTAATCGGTACATAGTAGTTTTGGTCTTTATAGACGTAGTTTGATTAGCTACTGGTAACTTGGTGGTAATAGAGGTTACTTCATCAGTTTAGGGGTAGTTTGGTCGGATCGGTTGGACACTTTAGATTATGTTTCTGGGCTAAGTTAGGTATCGGTTAGGTCAGGTGTCGGCCTGGTATCGGTCAGGATAGGTCAGGTTAGGTTAAGTTCGGTTAGAGTAGGCTAGGTTTGTTTAGGTTCGGTTAATTTCGGTTAGGTTAGGTTAGGATAGGGTAGAGTAGGAAAGGTAAGGTTAGGTTTAGTTAGGTTAGGTTCGATTCGGTTTGGTTCGGTACGGTTAGATTAGGTTATGTTAGGGTTAGGCCCGGGTTAGGATAGTCGTATGTCCGAGTTAGGTCCGATTTTGTGTCCGGGTTTGGGTTCTGGTTGGGATTCGGGTTCAGTATGGGTTCGGGTTTGGGTTTCAGTTTTGAGTTGTTTTTCTTTCAGTTTTGTTTCGGGTTTTGGTTTTTTGTTCTCGGTTCGGGTTTGGTTCAGACTAGGTTCAGGTTACGCTAAGTTGGACTCGGTTAGGTTAGGCTCGGTTCGGTTAAGCTCAGTTGGGTAAGATTCGGGTTAGGTTCGTGTTAGCTTCAGTTTAGGTTCAGTGTTGATTCAGTTTAGGTTCATTTTTAGGTTCGATTTAGGTTTGGTTTAGGTTCAGTTTGGTTCAGGTTAGGTTCAATTTATGTTGAGGTTAAGTTAAAGTTAGTATCAGGTTAGGTTAAATTAGGTTCTGGTTAGGATCAGTTCAGGTTAAGATTAGTTTAGGATAGGTTCAGGTTAGGTAAGGTTAGGTTCAGGTTTGGTTTAAGTTAGGTTTAGGTTAGTTTCAAGTTAGGTCAGGTTAGATTCAGCTTAGGTACTGGTTAGGTTCAATTCAGGTTGAGGTTAGATTAAGATTAGGTTTAGGTTAGGTTCAAGTTAGGTTCCGGTTAGGTTCAGTTAGGTTCAATTTAGTTTGAGGTTAGGTTAAGATTAGGTTCAGTTAGGTTCAATTTAGGTTGAGGTTAGGTTAAGATTAGGTTGAGGTTTGGTTCATGTCAAGTTCAATTTAGGTTGAGGTTGGTTAATGTTAATTTCAGTTTAGGTTATGGTTAGGTTCGGGTTAGATTCAGATTAGGTTCAATATAGGTTGAGGTTAGATTAACTTTAGGTTCAAGTTTGGTTCAAGTTAGATAAGTTAGATTCAGGTTAGGTACAGATTAGGATCAATTTTAGTTTGATGTTAGGTAAAGGTTAGATTCAGGTTATTTTCAAGTTAGGTTAAAGTTAGTTTTAGTGTAGGTTAAGGTTAGGTTCATGTTAGGTTCAAGTTAGGTTCAGGTTAGGTTAAATTTAGGTTGAGATTAGGTTCAGGTTAGGTCACATTAGTTTCAAGTTAGGTTCAGGTTATGTTAGGTTATGTTCAGTTATGTTCGGTTAGGTTATATTTCGTTACATCAGGTTGGGTCACGTCCGATCAGTATAGGTCATGATCGATCAGGTTGGGTCAGTATAGGTCAGTATAGTGCATGTCAGGTCAAGTCATTTAAGCGTCCAAAAAGCTACTTTTTTCACGTTTTTCACTACAAAGGGTGATTTTTAAAGGTATAGGAGTTGAGTATAATAACTCTCCTATAACCTATGTTCACCCAGGGAATCTCCTAAACATTTTGTAAAAAAGTGCCATTAAAAATCGGATGAACAATATAGCATCACATAAAGTACGAACAAACAAACATTCATTCATTTTCATATATTAGATTATTAGGCCTACGTATTCAGATGTTTCTTATCCATAATACACGTGAAGCTTCCTACGTTCGTATCTAACAAAATGAGTTAGTCTATTCACAAGATGTTTTTCGTGTATTGTATACTGAAATGAAAATTTTCTGTTACAAGGCTTCTTTGCATTTCTGCCTCTGCTCTCTAGAGAATGTGAACAAAAGAATTTCATCCTTACAGATGAGGCATTGTCATCTTCGTGTCTATTCAAATATTTACCTGGGCAAGACGTCATTTGTTTCATTTTATTTTGTTTTACATTTTTACAACCCCCCGCGCAAAAACAACACCGTCCTCTGTTTTTACTCGTAAATTGAAGTTAATTTTAGCACTGGTTAACTTTTTATTCTTTTATTTTATGTTTAAAGATTTCTATCTGTTATTACAACAATCAGTGACACTTTAGTTCGTAATTGCTAGGCAACAAAACCTATACAACAAAACACGCTATCAAAACTTAAAATACAGGTTCAAAAAACGTGAAATACACTTCAATGACTGTTTCGTATAACTTGCTCAGTGGCACTATCGAACCTGTAGGTTCATGGCCGCGCGGACTTAAGCTCTCCATACATCCCTATCCTGAGCTAATGCTTTCCAATCATTCCCTGTATAATCTACTTCCCTCAAATCATAGTTAATGTTATTCTCCCACCTCATTCTTGGTTTACCAACTGGGCGTTTTCCCTCTGGCTTTCCTACAAGAAGCTTCCATGCAAGTCTTTCATTCCCCATACGTGCAACATGTCCTGCCCATCGCAGTCTACGAGACTTAACTGTTCTTATTATATCTGGCTTCCTATAAAGACCATGCAGTTCATTGTTATGTAGTGTTCTCCATTCACCTGTCTGTTCATCTATCTTTGGTCCAAAAATTTTCCTAAGTACTTTATTCTCAAATACTTGTAATCTCCTTTCCTCTCTTACAGTAAGATTCCATGTTTCGCACCCATATAATATAACTGGTAGAATAATAGTTTTATATATTTTCAGTTTAACGTTTTTTGAAAGCAGTTGGGACATCAAGAGTCTCTGCAATGCATAATAGCATGCATTTCCAGAATTGAGCCTATGTTTAATTTCTTTGTGCATCTCATTCCTATTTGTGATCACTGTTCCTAGGTATTTGAATTCAGCCACTTCCTCAAAATTTCCCTCATTTGTAATTAGCTGTCCATTTCCATTGTATAATGAATTTCTACGTGTGACCATATATTTAGTTTTATTGATATTTACTTCCAGTCCTAATTTCTTAGTGTTACTCAATAGTGTGTCCGTGTTGTCCTTTAGTATCTCCTCGCTATCGGCCAACAATACTACATCATCAGCATAAACTAACAGCTTATTAATACCATTGAGTTGTAATCCTTTCTCATTCTCTGAAGACTTAATGGCATGCTCTAGTACAAAATTAAATAGTAGAGGAAATAGTGCATCTCCTTGCTTCAACCCATTCTGGATTTCAAAAGTGTCCGAAAACTGTTTGCCTACATGCACCCTACTCTTTGTGCCATTTAGACACATTCGTATAAGTCTAACTAACTTTTTAGGAATTCCAAACTCCAGCAGGATACTATATAACTTCTCCCTCTTAATTGAATCATATGCTTTTTTGAAGTCTACATACAGTTGATGTACAGGACCATTATATTCCCATTTCTTTTCTAAGGAGACTCCCTAATCCTAAGCTTTTAATCTAAGATGAATATGAATGATGATGATTGCGATGGCCATATGATTTCGGGGACCGTTTGGGCCTTAAAGTATTCCTGATATTTTTCTTACATGTGAGGAAAAACCCCGATAAAATCCTCACCCAGAAAAACTGTCCCGACCTGGGATCGAACACGGGCCCGCTGCGTGACAAGGCAGCACGCTACCTCGAGACCACAGCGGTGGACTTAAATATAATAAAAATACAACAGATATTGTTTCTTTTTAGTATCTCCATTTCTTAGTTTGTTGTTTTCTCTATGGATGACGGATAAAGTGTTGTCGATGGTATTGAACTGGTGACCTGTATCTATGACATGTTTTGCAAAGCTGGAGCTGCCTTCATTAAATATAAACTCCTTGAGATGTTCTTTATGTCGTATGTTGAAATGTCTAGTTGTTCTGCCAATGTACTCAGGTACTCTATTTTTATGTCACATAGTGACCTCAACGGTGTTTCTTCATGAGTTTTAAAAGTATCAAATAATACAACAGATACTAAAATACTTTCAACGTGGATACAATAATGTAGACAACACGTTACAAATTAGGTTTAGCAACTTCTAACCTGAGCATCTCTATACTAAACCTCTGCTATTGTAACTGGTCATATAAATAATTAGTAACATCTGAAGTTGTATCATGCTAGGATCTTCAGGTGGATCCAGTGCACTGTAATGTGTCATGCGATGTGCGTACAAAATCACTGATTTATTATTTTATTTATTTTAATTATGTTTTGTAGGCCTGAAAATTCCGGTGGCCATAAGCTATATAAAAGCAGGATTTATGGAAGATAACACGACAGAATGAGATCTGGAAGGAGATTAAATATCGCAAATTGAAATGGGTTGGACACACTCTCAGAAGAGAACTAGACAGTGTGCCAAGGAGAGCACTGGAATGGAATCTACAGGGATTGCCTAGAAAGGAGGAAGACTGAAAATTACATGGCGCAGCAATGTAAGAGCAAAATTTGAACACCAAGGAAAAAGTTGGAATGAAATCAGGAATTTTGCAAAAATAACAATCCGATGGCGTGCTTTCACAAAGGTCCTATGTTCCCAAAAGGAGTGACAGGAAGTACTACTACTAAGACCAATGATAGTTATGGTGAAACGATCCTGGTAATAAGGTCCTAATGTCCACCGCTGTGATCTGGTGTAGCGTCGCTGCCTCGTACATAACGGTCCCGGTTCGATGCCCAGTCCTCAGAAGTTTCTTGGGTGATTTTCTTTATCGAATTTTTTTCTTGCCTTTAAGACAAATGTCAGTGAACGTTAAGATCCGAACGGTCCCCGAACATCATTTGACCATCATAATCATCATTTTCATACTCGCCATGTTTATTATGAATGTATGTGTTTCGTGTTGACGTTGTGTTGTCTCGGAGAAGGCCTTGACATTAAGCTTATCATTCATGTCCTAGTGTGGTAAAAAGTATTATGTGATCTACAGTTGACATCCCTCTCCCGACAGGTTGTGTCACTGTAAGGCCCGGATGGCGTGTGACACGTAGAAGTAGCTATAAGGCGAAAGGTTAAACTGGTTAATGGAATACAATAAGGTTCCAATTCACCAGATGTCTTGACGACTCAGAGAAACCAGGAAGAACCTCAGTTATTCTGGTCGGAGCAGTTTTTCTGGGTGAGGTTTTTATCGGGGTTTTTCTTCACCTGTAAGACAAATGTCAGGAAAACGTTAAGGCCCAAACGGTCCCCCAAATCATATGGCCATCATCATCATCATCATCATCTTTATCATTATCATCATCATCATCATCATCATCCTTCACCGGTGTGGAAAGCAACGGGAAGCTACCACACCTACAATTCCCTAGTAAAGCTGCAATCATAGCATTTGCATGCTATGATTGCAGTGAAGGACCTGCCTTCGGGCAGAATTACTATGGATGGATATAATAAGTAGTAGCCTACTGGTACGTTGAGTAGCCTGATAGTACACTTGTTGTTTGCAGGGTGGGGGAGGTATGAGCGCGCATATAGGCCTATATGTGTGTGGGGGTGTGTGTATGTATATTTGTTTTTTCAATGTATTTTGTAGCAGTTGTTTAATTATTAATATATAAAATGATACTTTTTTATATCTGTACACATGGTCGTTTCATGGATGAGTGTAGATGTGTATTATTGTGTATGTAGTGTAGACATAGATTATATATATATATATATATATATATATACACTGCTCAAAACAATTAGAGGAACACTATGAAATATGCAAATATTTTTTCATTGGATAAAGGTACAAACATGAAATTAATAAAGTACATTATTTGTGGTTATTTATTTATTTATTTATTGCTCATGTCAGTAAAAACAAATGAATAACGCTGACATTTAATTTTGCAAATAATTCCGCTATGTAAGCAATTGAATCTTGTGCTTATTTTTCAAAGTTAAACACTCGTTATATAGAGTTAGTATCGTGTATGGCCTCCACGACATTCGATGACACTTTGGCACCTTCGTGGCATGCTCCCAATAAGATTATGGATTTCCTCTTGCGGGATATTCTCCCATTCCTCCTTCAGAGCATCTCCAAGTTGCTGCAGAGTTTGTGGAGCTTGATGTGGTTCCTGACCTTCCTGTCTAGAAGATCCCACAAGTGTTCAATAGGGTTGAGGTCTGGGCTGACCGCTGGCCACTCCATTACCTCAATTTCATTCCTCCTCAGGAAATCCCTGGTGACAGCCGCAGAATGTGCCCTGGCATTATCCTGCATAAACAGAAATCCAGGGCCTACTCCAATGGCAGCAGGTACTACATGCTCTTCCAGAACGTGCTCGATATACCGAAACAACATTTAGTCGCTGGGAACAAGTACAAGGTCCGTACGATTGTTGTACATAACTGCGGTCCACACCATTATGGAACCTCCTCCGAATCTATCAATTTCCCTGCACAGCCTCTGCAGAAAATCTTTCTCCTGGCCGTCCCCACACCCTCAATCGACCATCACAACATGTAAGACGATACCTGGATTCGTCCGAGAAGAGCATAGACTCCCACTGGTTCAGGTTCCAATCACCATGGTTTTCAGCATACGTACGTCTTGCTGCCTATGCCCATTTGTTAAGCGTGGTTTTTTAACGGGCCTTTTTGGACGAATATTCTCTTTCCTTAATCTGTTCCTTATGGTTTGGTCTGAAACCGGATTCCGGAAGCCATATGAAGGTCATTCTGCAGGTCTTTTGCAGTTTTTGTACGCTGTCGAAGAGCAGAAAGAACAACGTACCTGTCATCCTGGGGGCTTGTTTTAAATTTACGGCTCTGGCCACGTCTTCTACAATACTGACCTGTCTCTCTGTGCCTGTTGCGTAACCTGGACACCACGGAAGGAGAAACCTCAAGCTCTCTAGCCACTTGTCGCAGAGATTGACCTTGTCGTAAAAGATGTAGAGCATGATACACTTGAAACTCATTTAAATGCCTCATTTTGTCAGAGACTTCAATAAACAAGGCAATAATCAACATTCGTCACTATAGCAACATCAGGAAGCTTACCATTAGAAGTGGCCAGTGCCTTCCAAAATAAAAAAAAATCTCTATATTTGTTATTTGAGGTAATTTCTCTGTATTTAGGCCATGGATCTTTAAAATTTGTATCCAATGATAAAATTAAATAATTCATTTTACATATTGTCCAACGTTCAGCATCACAGCTTTAAAAAAATATTACTTATTCAATTTATTACAAGTATTAAAAATTATAAAACACAAGTGATTTCTTGGTTGATATAATATTAAAAAGATATATGTAGTCAATATGCCCATTTCACCAATTAATGTTTTAAAATGGTCAACAAGTTTCTACAGCCAAGCTGTCATTCTCAAGACCAGAATATTGACTGAAGACAGAATTGATAAGAAAGAAACAATTCAGTTAAAAACAAACTACGTCACATGACGCAATCTTCATAAGTGAACAATAAAACATACTAAAAACTAATCCTCTTTTCTCTATTTGAAACAAAAGAGGATTAGTTTTAGTATGTTTTATTGTTCACTTATGAATGATTGCGTCATGTACGTAGTTTGTTTTTAAACTGAATTTGTTTCTTTACTTATCAATTGTCTTCAGTCATATATGGTCTGAGAATGACAGCTTGGCTGTAGAAACTTGTTGACCATTTTAAAACATTAATTGGTGAAATGGGCATATTGACTACTATATATTTTATTATTACAAGTATTCCTCTAATTGTTTTGAGCAGTGTATATACTATATATATATATAGCTAATATATATATATATATATATATATACTATGTTATAATTAAATGTGTAAACATTGAGAAATGTCCAAGCTTAATATGGAATGATAAAAAAATAAATGCCTGGACGGGATTCGAACCCAGATCTCGGAATCAGTACCTCACTTGCATTGCGAATTAAGCTTGCATTGCTCAATGTTAAACATTTAAATTATAAACATTCGATATAAAAGCGTCACGCAGCTATAAGTTAAAAAATTCTCTTTAATTTGCTAACTGATATAGTCAGCTGCAGATGGCGGTGAAGACCGAGTTCTCGCGACACTAGTAGAATGGAGAGATAAAATCAATATAAGAAAAATAAGTGTTTGAATTGGATTCGCCTGGTAGTGTAATGGATATCACACTGAGGTACAGACTCAGAGATCCGGGTTCGAATCCCGTCCAGGCATTTATTTTTCTTATCATTCCATATATATATATATATAAGAATAAGAATAAATTTTATTTACAAATAAATGTTATACACAGTATTGACACCCGAATGAGCAAGTACTTGTGCTCGGGCGCAGTTCAGTTACATGAATAATGCAAATAGAATATATACATTTAAAGTTAGGGGCCAGTTTCATTTTTACATAAATTTTGACACATACAAATAAAAAATAATGTATTGGGAATAAGACTTATTCTATCAAGAGAATTAATGGAATGGAGAATGATATACATAAAATAATATAAATCATATAATGTAATGGATTATAACCAATAATACAGAAGAAAGTAATTAGTTATATATTGATTTATAATAATATAAGCAAAAATAGATGCTTTATATTTATTATTTTAAAATATTCAAATGATTAATTTTATTCACTTGATTCATTAAAAGTTAATAATTTAATTGATTTTTTAAAACCAGCTGTGTTTAGTTTACTTAGTTCTGGATTGGATCTGATTAATATATTCATGTTTTGATACAATTTTTATGTAGGTGTGTAATCGACACACATAATCTTGACACTCGATCCCATCAGCACATTGTCCTTTATATCCCGCCTCATCACACTGTATATTATTCATTATCTTTTACGGTGTCACTTACCAAAACATAGAATTCCCTTCCACCCTATGTCAGAGACTGTCAAACTATAACATCCTTCAAAAACAAACTAAAGAATTATTTAATAACAAACTAACTTATACACCTCACTGATAGTATTCTTTTAGCAATATTAATTATTTATGTGAAATAATATTAAGAATAACAAATATTTTTATTTGTTTTGTTTTAAATATTGTATAATCGTAAAATTAGTTTTCTATATCTCATTATTTTCCTGTTTTTTATATACACTAGACAGGGACAATTTAATATGTCTTGCTTGTATACATTTTATTATTAGTTTTAGTCTTAATTTTAACTAATATTAACTGGTTGTATTATAGATCGTAATATGTATATTAGATATTATCTTTTGATCAAATTTTTACTTAGTGTTTAATATTAGAGTTAATTAAGATTGTTATATTCTTATGTAATATATGTTTGTCCTGGTGAGTGGAAGAGAAGGCCACATGGCCTTAACTCCACCAGGCTAAATAAATCTTAAAAATCTTAAATCTTAATCATGTATTTGTTTATATTATAATTATTTCTGTTTTTTATTTCATGGAAAAATAATGCACCTACAGCAAAGCAGGCTCATGCGTAATGTAAATGCATGTGTATTTCCTTAGTTTTTAAGAAAAAAAAGGGCAATAAATTCCATTTCCACTATATTACAGAAGAGTTGTCCGTCGCTGTGAGGTAATTGGTAGAGTCCCTATCTTCCACTCCGGCGACCCGGGTTCTATTCACGGCGGGGTAAGAGTTTTTTAAATCTCAACCTTGGGGCTGGGTGTGTGTGTGTCGTGTCCTAAGTTGTACCCATTGGGTTTAATTCCTCTAAAAAGAAATACAGAAGAGTCGCCCAATGGGTATGCAGACATGTGATTGATCCCATCCCGATCACTCTAGTACAGTCAAACCATTAAAAACAAGTCCTCGGCATTGTGGAACAAATTCCGCTCTCTACTAATAACCAATAAATAATAGTATAACTTACTAAAACTGGTCAACATGATTTTTGTCTCATGAGTACAAATAGTTGTACTTAATGCAGTTTTTTATCGTGTTTTCAAATATGTATTTGGAATTTCTCCATCACCACAGTTTTTTATTTCAATTTCAATTAATGGATTTGAATAATTATTTTTTTTACTAAACGTTTTTTCATCCATTTGTCAAATGTAAAATAAAACCAAATGAGCTAACTCAGGAGATTTCAGCTATGGAAAAGAGATATCAAGGCAAATGGAATCATAATATGCTGGCCGATTATTGTTGCACCATCAAGAGGAATGCTTTACAGGCAAAATATAGCAGAAAATCGTAATTTCTTACTTTCTAGGTGAGTCCGAATGTTCGAACATTGTGTGGTTAAATCCATCCATAGTAATTCTGCCCGAAGGCAGGTCTTTCACTGCTATCGTAGCATTTTCATGCCATGCTTTGCAGCTTTACTAGGGAATTATAGGTGTGGTAGCTTCCCGTTGCTTTCCACACCGATGAAGGATGATGATGATAAGATGAATATGAATGATGATGATTTCGATGGCCATATGATTTCGGGGACCGTTTGAGCCTTAAAGTTTTCCTGACATTTGTTTTACAGGTGAGGAAAAATCCCGATAAAAACCTCACCCAGAAAAACTGTCCCGAGCGGGGATCGAACCCGGGCCCGCTGCGTGGCAAGGCAGCACGCTACCTCGAGACCACAGCGGTGGACGTGTGGTTACATATGTAGGAAATATTAAAGTGTTTGAAATTATAAAAACCTGACTCTCGGAAACCTTGCGTGATAGAAAAAAACCGAAATCTTATTTGAATTCAGGAGAACAAATACTATCAGAATCACATAATTTTTCTTTCTGAGACAAAAAAAAGTGTATTTTTTGTTGCTCAGTGTAATTTGTTTCGGAGAAATGGGACGGTTTTATCAAGATGGGCTATCATTGATCAGTGGTGTGATCTATATTATTACCGAAGCAGTGCTTCAGTAGCTTTCCCTGAATATACGCCACTGCAGTAGACTGGATGGAAGCATGAAAAGTGAGGAGATGCGTTTTGCTTCGAACTTGCTGACAAACTCGAGCAAAGTTGTCACGTCATTCAAGTTTGAGTACAAAACACTACGGGTAGATGAGACATTAGACATTAAATGCATCTGTCAACTGCAAGTATCATGGAATACTAATACATCTTGTATTTTTCTTATAATACCTACTTTAAAGCCACTCAAATTTTGCAGATGAAATAAGGATAAAGTTTTCATAAATCACTAAACTCTTACAAGGTTTTATGCCATATTTAACCCTTAAATTCGTATTGTATCCTTTTGGATACATCAGTTGGTTTAATTAATTTGACAATTTAAATAAATCAGAAGAAAACGAACAAAAAGAAACCAACTAAATGTGTGTCTAATTATATAATATACCTAATAATAACAGTTATACAAGATTCGGTTTTCACTGCGGTCCGCTTAATTTAAATAACCAACAGAAGAGATTTGTGTTTTGCCATAGTAAATAAAAACCCAAAACGAAATCCCTTTTCAAAATTCAAAATTATAACACATGAACTGCCTGGGTGGAGGAGTTGTGATGGAGATTTCATTTCATTTCTTATCAGATACGGTCGGCATGAGGGAGCGAACTTCTCAAATGGATTGCAAACAAATAATCACACATAAATATAAACACAAACCAATAATAACTATAAACAAACCAACATACAAAATTACAAAACAATTACCATACCCAAATAACACTATAACCGAGGAACCTCAACAATAGGCTATTAAAATCAGAGAGCAAACCAGCTGCTACGTATCAACAGCCATGGAAAAATCGAATAACGCAAATATAAACTAAAGCACACAATATTATTCAACACAATATCATTCAAAGTGTTTTTCAACACTTCAAAACTTACAACCATGGGGTTAATGGGCTCGGCCTTCGTACCCATGTCGACAAAAAATTTACAGTCAACATAACTGCATAGTAGCCGCCATCAAAAGCCGCATTCTATGCAGATTTGTTCGTTCGTTCATGATTGAACGAACACTGATTCGCTGATTCTTGATTCTTGATTCGCTGTTTTGCCAATTTAAGGGTTAATACCAATCGTCACAATAGATTAAACAGATGAAGAGCGTCTTCTAAATGAGAACACGCTATGAGAAATCTATGACAAGATATATCATGTTCACATAAGGATCAAAAGTCCTAATATAAATAATTAGATTACAATGCTAAATATAACCTAGGAACAAATAGGAAATGCTCCATTAAACAGTGTTTCAAACACCTTATTTTATTTTCGGCTAAACTTTACAACCTGTGACGCGACTTTTTAATTCCTTCATAAACACATGTCAAATTGTATCCTTAGTATTACATTTTTCAACGATTATTTCAATATATTTTTCTATGTTATTTAACTACATACGTAGGGCGAAGACGTGGCAGCCATATTGATTTTAACGAATATGCTATACAACAACAAAGGCGTGTTTCAGTGCAGCCAACATAAAGTATATACTGATTAACTGTACATATACTTTAGAATTTCAGAACTTTCTATTTATTTTTTTGAGTGTTGCATTCTTTCACAAGTTAGAGTGCTTAAATTTCGTTAGGTTAGTTTTTATGTTGGTATTTCACAGGTTAGAGTACTTACATTGCGTTAGGTTAGCCTAACCAAGATGGTCTCGATCTTTCCACCGAAGACTAAAACATCGGTGGAAAGATCAAGACCATCTGCATTAGGTTTACCGTCATAGGTCACATGACCTAAACGGATTTGTTCATGACGATGATGAAATATCGTGTATACAGGGTGATTGATAATTCCTATTACAAACTTCCAGGGGTTGTAGAGGGAACTTAGTAGATACAGTTTTGATAAGGAACCCATGTTCGGAAACTTACCATTTCGATATAAAATGAGTTTGAAGATCGAAAAACATTAGGCTTATATCGTGTGTCTTCTGATTCAGGATAAGTATTGCAGACTTCTAGGGTTGTACTACAAGTGTGGTTGTTTGTTACACAAAGGGTACCTGCGATGCATGTTTTCATACACACGCCGCACAAGACCTAGCGTGTGCTCAATAATTTCTATCGTCGCCAGAATTCGTGCAAGAAGATCTTCCTCCGATTCGACAGGTGTACTGCAACCCCTAGAAGTCGGTAATACTTATTCTGAAACACAAAACACGCGATATAAGCCCAATGTGTTTCGATCATCAAACTTATTTTTCATCAAAATGGAAAGTTTCCGAACATGGGTTCCTTATCAAATGTTTATCTATTTAGTCCCCTCTACAACCCCCAGAAGTGTTTAATAGGAATTATGAATCACTCTGTGTGTTGGCTGCATCCCGTGGTTCCATAGTGTAAATCGCTTCGCATTTGTTGACGCATGGTGTATGATTGGAACTTAATTTTTTTTTGTCACATTGTAAAGTGTTTCCTTATTTTGATGAATAGATGTTCCGAAATGTTAAAGGTATAAATGGTTTCTCTACGTCGCGTTCACTGCGAATCTATAAAGTACCTCTTGGCTTACAAAGTCATCAAGGGTAAAGGGTCTGCGTCCTGAGCAATTTATCAGTGGGATGTCTATTGAGCTTGTATTAACAAGCGCACGGATCGCCATACATCACTAACACGTCCTTATCCCTCTGGTCTCCTATAACATTCTGAGAAGAGTCTTTTGATTAGAAAGTGAATAGCGATTCCCAATCTACCCATCCAATCAACATCAAGTTTACTATGGTACCGCCGTCATCCTCGAGCTAAGTTTTTCAATTTTATTTCTCTGTTTCTACAACATTTTTACATATTCTCTAAATAAAAATGTCATTACCTACGTAATAATATAAACAATCAACATGCCGCTTACTTTTCACCAATTGTTTCCAGAAGAGCCACTGTAACCTAACTAAAAAGTAAGAAATACAAAAATATAAAACATGATCAACTAATATTTAACTTTTATAGGAATTAATCACTATGAGGTTTAATTTATGGTGAAATTAAATGTTTCTTACCTCTCCTCATATAAATTTTCGAAGTAGATCGCGATTTCGAGACCATAACGGTCTCATCGTCAGCACTTTGTTAGCGACGGATGTTATCGCGATCTACTTAGAAAATGTATATGAGGAGAGGTAAGAAACATTTAATTTCACCATTCTTAATTAAACTTCATAATTGAGGGGCTCAGTGGAATAAGGGCCCATCCCAACCAATGGTTGATTTTTAGTTATTTGCAGATTATGTATCCTATGGCCATCTTCTGTTAATCTTTAGAAGCTCATAATTCTAACTTTGCTCAAAAGAGGGTAAATGAGACTTTATGTCTAAGAAAAATTTCTAACTTCTTCACGCGCGCGGGAAATAAAGGCCCATCCCAACTGCTGACACGTGACCGTATATTGTCCGCTACTCTGTAGTCCGCTGCAATACTGACTAGCATTGCCGGCAAATATCAGTAAATGCAGAATGGCTGATGCGGCAGATTCTTGTGCAAATGGAAATAGTGTAATAAAATATAAGAAAAGAAAAATAAATGTGCAAGAGTGGAATAAAACGAAGCAGAACATTTTACGCAACAGTGGAAAGGAATATATATCGGCCTGAATCAGTTGCTTCAAGAGGTGCGGACGAAATTGCTAGTTGTTTATTAAAAGCTGTGCCACTGATTGAAAAAGGTGCTAATAAAAAGAAACTTATAATGTATATAGTGATTCATGTGTTGTTCAAAACAAGAATTATACAATAATGGGACTTTGGCTGTACATGATTGATTGTGGTTGGTTTGAAGAAATTGAACATAAATTTCTTGTACCAGGTCACACTTTCCTTCCCTGTGATGCTGACTTTGGTGTGATTGAAAAAGTTAAAAGAAAAACACAAGTGGTTTATACACCTGAACAGTGGGCTCACCTCATAAGAAAGAGTTGAACAAAGAAACCATTTACAGTAATTGAGATAAATGCAGAAGATTTTAAAGATTTGGATAACTTAAATGTTCACAAAGAGAAATGTGACGCTGGACAAGCATAAGGTAGACATCAGAAAAGCATCTCAGTTTCGTTTTGTGGAAAACAGACACGTAATGTACGTAAAATCCAGTTTCGGTGATTTGGCTTTAGAGGAAGTAATAAGCCTTAAAAAAAGGGGAAAGGAAAGTGTCCTGTATTACGAGATGTAATATTGACAACAAAATATCCTAATGGTAGGATGATAAAGAAGACATCATGACTCTCATGACATTTGTACCACCTGTACACCAGATATTTTAACAGTAGCCTTAAATCAGATGATGATGATGATGATGATACCAAATGCTGCAAACGTAGAATACGTAGATTAATGCAATATTCAAGTTAAAAAGTGTTATTTAATTTGTTTATTTATGTTGTATTTTTTATATTCTCAATTTTCTTTTTATTTTATTAGACATATGAAACAACGTAGTGGTCTATACATTTGCAGGTAGAAAGCTTATTTTATGTACAAGACATGTACCAAATATTATCAATGTGTGTTCTATATATTTTACTCAATGCAGAATTTAATAAAATGCAATTTTTCTCCAAACTTAGTGCAGTTGGGATGGGCCCTTATTCCACTGACCCCCTCAATTTTATTAAAATATAGTAAATAATTGTTGCCTTGATGTTTAGTTAGAGTATCTTACTGGTATAGTTGCATTCTTCTTCTGTTTAGATTTATAGCCATCTTTAATTATTAATTTTTGCGCGATTGTGCCTTTTGTCGTACTTACAGCAATGGCGATCATGATCGATAGTTCAACTTCCCACATTTCAGGGTTGCCAACCTAAATAATCATACTGAAATAAAAATAACTATACTATAACATTACGTATTACAAACACGCGTGTGGGAAGTAAAACCACTGCCCTCATTGTATACTACATACAATGCATATACAAAAAATATCCTAAATGTAGTGTTAATATACATTATACGAGACAAATCACTGCATTTAAATGAACTGAACTTTATTTGAAACAATATAAAACATTAAATACGTACTCGCCGCCATTTTATCATTAAATTGGTCTCACGGCCTCCTGTATTTTGAACTAATAAACATTGTCCACGTTGTTAACGTTAGTCAATTATCTATAATGAACACAAATATTTCCAACAAAGATGCTATCATTTTACTATTATTAATTATTTTGAAAATACCATCGCGCAAAAAAAATGTACAACGCACGTTTCTGAAGTGTTTTAGAGAATCTCGTAAATTAAAAACCTCGCTATCGATCGGTTTTTAAACATTTTCCTCGATTGTGTAAAAACCACTTCCCAAACTCGTATCTTAATATACTTTTATTTAGTGGCACCAGTTTGTCATTTTGACATTTCTGGTATTCTCTCCTGGCATTGGCGTATTGAAACCCACTTCTGAGATTGGGGCGCCTAGAAGGCTACGTTAGGCTTCCCCAATGATATGATGGGTAATGATAGGCCAGGAGAGGACTTAACCTAATGAAGTGAATATGATATTGATGGCCAGATTATGTTCGGGACCGTTTGGACCCTAAGTTTCCTGACATTTGTTTTACATGTGAGGAAAAACTGCGAAAAAACCTCACCCAGAAAACTTGTTCCGATCGGGGATGGAACGCGGGCCCGCTGCGTGACAAGACAATACGCTACCTCGACACCACAACGGTGCACCCAACTTCAATTATAAGTTTATTGAATCACCAATCACACATGGTTAACATTAATATTGCTATAAACGACCTAATTGGCCCCAGCTCTAGCGTTTGAGGCTCAAATTAGAGTCCTGGGTTTGAACTCCGGTGCCGAACATTCTCAATCTTCACGGCAAGTGTTGGATTGGAATATCAGTACCAAGAACAATTCCACTTTACTCACAATTTCATAGTAGCTCTATCATAAAAATTATAAAACCTACTAATAAATAATAAATGCACGCTATTAGGCCTATACCTTAAATGTCCACCGCTGTGGTCTCGAGGTAGCGTGCTGCCTTGTCACGCAGCGGGCCCGGGTTCGATCCCCGGTCGGGGCAGTTTTTCTGGGTGACGTTTTTATCGGGGTTTTTCCTCACCTGTAAGTGAATGTCAGGAAAACTTTAAGGCCCAAACGGTCCCCGAAATTATATGGCCATCATCTTTATCATCATCATCCTTATCATTATCATCACCATCATCCTTCACCGGTGTGGAAAGCAACGGGAAGCTACCACACCTACACAATTCCCTAGTAAAGCTGCAAGCATAGCATGAAAAATGCTATGATTGCAGTGAAGGACCTGCTTTCGGGCAGAATTACTATGGATGGATGGATACCTTAAATGTTATGAGTGTTTATCTAATACTAGGTAATACCCTACGCCTAAATAAATGAAAATTAATGTTCTTTTACGTTTAGTTTGAATAAGTTAAAGGAAAAATAATTATAAATTTATATTTTTCCATACCTCCTGATGATTACCCGACGTTGTTCGGGAATCTACTTATACCGATCTTCTTGGCATAAATGAGCCAAAAGTCAAAATTCGTTATTGTGAGATATCCGTAAAATAATACCCTCCATGTGCTGCTATGCTTCCACAGGAATCTACGTACTTGTCTGGATCTTCTTGGCATCAATGAAAGACAAAAATGGTTATTGTGAGTTATCCGTAAAAGAATTACCCTCCATGATTGCACAGGAATCTACGTACTTGTCTCGATCTTCTTGGCATCAATGAAAGACAAAAATGGTTATTGTGAGTTATCCGTAAAAGAATTACCCTCCATGATTGCACAGGAATCTACGTACTTGTCTGGATCTTCTTGGCATCAATGAAAGGCGAAAATGGTTATTGTGAGTTATCTGTAAGAGATAAACATATGCTGTCGCAGATTTTTTTCTATAGCGTTTTGAGATATTCAATTCTGTGTACATTAATGTTGTGTATTTGTTATGGTTTAGGCAGCGTAAGCCATTTAAGCGTCCAAAGAGCTATTTTTTCACGTTTTCCACTACAGAGAGAGATTTTTAAGGGTGTAGGAGTTGAGTATCACAACTATCTTATAGCCTATGTTCATCCCGGGAATCTCCTGAACATTTTGCAAAAAGATTCCTGTGCAATCATGGCGGGTAATTCTTTTACGGATAACTCACTATAACGAACTTTGTCTTTTAGTTCATCTTTGCCAAGAAGATCGAGATAAGTAGATTCCTGGGCAGCACCGGGCAATCAGCACGGGAATCTTAAAATAATTACGATATACATTTATAATTATTTTTCATCTTACTTATTCAACTAATCATAACAAGTAGGCTACAATAATGTTTTGTCTTTCAGCTCATTTATGCCAATAAGATCGGGATGAGTAGATTCCCGGACAACGCCGGGTAAACAGCACGGGGTATCTAAAAATAATTAGGATATAATTTTTCCCTTACTTATTTAACTAAACATATAACACATTAATTTTCGTATATCAGCTCATTTATGTCAAGAAGATCGGGATAAATGGATTCCCGGGCAAAGCCTGGTAATCAGCATGGGGTATCTAAAAATATAAATTTATAATTATTTTACCTTGACTTATATAACTAAACGTAAAACCACATTAATTTTCATTTATTTAGGCGTAGCAGGGCACGCCGGGTATTACCTAGTACTACATAAAAATCCGGGCTGTAATCATCAGCAGTCCAGGACTTGTCTTCAGAACAGCGCTGTTTCGCATTCCTGTCTGTAATTATCTTCATCATTCATCATCATGAACATATCCTCTTTAGGTCACGTGACGTGTGACGGTAAACTTAAGGAATATGGTTTTGATGTTTCCACCGATGTTTTGGTCTTCCTTGGTCTGTCTGTAATTAATGGTTTACAAATTGCTACTCTGTCATATGTACCTAATGTGTGCAGGTCTTACCTCGCTGTTCTGGTAGAATTGTTTCCTTTAAAAACGCATTTAATTCTGCAGTCACTTCATCTGCAGTATTTTATGATTTTGTGATACAATCCTCTTTACAACTGACTTGTCTCTTTCATTTAGGTTCTGTTTGCAACTACGGTTCGTTTTTCAAGATAATGTTTCATCTTTACACAAGTGTGCAGACATAATCTTAGAACCTCACGCTACCTCGAGATACAGCGGTGGACACACTTTATACGGTTACATATTATAAGGGCAAAATTCAATAACTTGCGAATAATGACAGTTTTGCAGTACAAGAGTATTTTATTTCATTCACATGGGGGACCATGAAGAAAAAAGTGGCATTTCAGAATCTGACATTGACAAACAGTTAACGATTTACAATTGTTTGTGTTACATTCACACAGTATCTTATATCCTCTTTTTGACCTTAGTGCCAAAATGTAGGCATTTTTGACTGTATTGATTTTCCATTGTTGATGTTTAACTTCAAAAACTAATTTTTAAGGTAATTGGCTTTTGCATTGTACACTTTATCAATATCCATAAAACACACGTGCAATAAAGTTTTGAGAACTTAAACTTTAAAATGTTTTCTTCTCAAAACTTTATTAATTTGACCTTGATCGTTATTCCTGTTTTTTATTTATAATATTCTGCCCTAGAGCAGGTCCTTCACTGCAATCATAGCATTTTCATGTCATGCATTGCAGTTTTGCTAGGGAATTACAGGTGTGGTAGCTTACCGTTGCTTTCCACACCGTGGATGATAATGATTATGTTCGGGGACCGTTTGAGTCCTAAAGATTCCTGACATTTGTCTTAGAAATCAGAAAAAAACTCACCCAGGAAGCTTGTCCCGACCGAGAATCGAACCTGGGCCCGCTGCGTGATAAGGCAGCACACTGCCTCGAGACCACAGCGCTGTACGTTATTTCGGAGTACCCTTCATTTGTTATTGATATACTTTTTGTTCCTAAGTTACGCAACAGGAATTCGATTGTATTCTGATGCCAGTAGAAATTGTTAATCTTTTTTTGCAAAATCTTATTGTAATTTAGTTGCTACGAAACTGTGTCTTCAATAGAAAATAAATTCTTTCGGTTGCAAATAGTCTACATATTCTGTATAAGAAAATATAACCCAGGGAATGAAATGGACGTATTACACTCTGGAGTTAAAAATTATTTTACAATAATTGAACTTAAGAAAATAACCCAATATATATTATTAACTCCATGAACCGACATTGTAAAATCATACAATAAACAAATCTACGCAAACTGTGGACAATAAAATAAAAACAAATTACAGTAAGGTACGTAAAAACTGGATATTATCAACTAGAGGAAAAAAGGAATGTAAAATTAAGAGGATTTAAATGGACAAAGTCGACTCTTTTAAGTTATAAATCATTTATTACAATAACTGAACATACAGTAAGTAATGTCTATTTACTTCATGAATGGAGAGTGTAAATTACTGTAAGAAACAAATGAATTTCAACCTGTGGACAATGAAAAAATAAAATTCCTGTAAACTGCATATAAACTAAACATCATCAAGAAATAATGTATATTCGTACAGTAAACACCTAACTAATACAGAAATATAAAATAAAATAAAAAGCAAACATTTGACATAACATGAGGCTCTAAATTATAAATAAAGCAACACTATAAAAATACAAAGTGTATAGAAGACATCAAGAGAATCTATTCAGAAGCAAGTGTAATTAATCAAAAAATAGTATTTTGGGCAATATTATAAGTCCAATAACAGGCAAATATGTCATACAGAATTATCGCCTTCTTCATAGGAAGGAGTTAGATCGGGATCCTCCAGTGGGAGAAGAGGAGAAAACGTCCCAGAAATTTCCTCGACTCCCGAGGGAAATACTCCAACAAATATCGGGATCCTCCAGTGGGAGAAGAGGCGAAAATGTCCCACAAAATTCCCCGACTCCCGAGGGAAATACTCCAAGAAATATCGGGATCCTCCAGTGGGAGAAGAGGAGAAAACGTCCCACAAATTTCCCCGACTCCCGAGGGAAATACTCCAACAAATATCGGGATCCTCCAGTGGGAGAAGAGGCGAAAATGTCCCACAAAATTCCCCGACTCCCGAGGGGAATACTCCAAGAATTATCGGGATCCTCCAGTGGGAGAAGAGGAGAAAAGTCCCACAAATTTCCCCGACTCCCGAGGGAAACACTCCAAGAAATATCGGGATCCTCCGGTGGGAGAAGAGGAGAAAACGTCCCACAAATTTCCCCGACTCCCGAGGGAAATACTCCAACAAATATCGGGATCCTCCAGTGGGAGAAGAGGAGAAAACGTCCCAGAAATTTCCCCGACTCCCGAGGGAAATACTCCAACAAATATCGGGATCCTCCAGTGGGAGAAGAGGAGAAAAGTCCCACAAATTTCCCCGACTCCCGAGGGAAACACTCCAAGAAATATCGGGATCCTCCGGTGGGAGAAGAGGAGAAAACGTCCCACAAATTTCCCCGACTCCCGAGGGAAATACTCCAACAAATATCGGGATCCTCCAGTGGGAGAAGAGGAGAAAAGTCCCACAAATTTCCCCGACTCCCGAGGGAAACACTCCAAGAAATATCGGGATCCTCCGGTGGGAGAAGAGGAGAAAACGTCCCACAAATTTCCCCGACTCCCGAGGGAAATACTCCAACAAATATCGGGATCCTCCAGTGGGAGAAGAGGAGAAAACGTCCCACAAATTTTCCCGACTCCCGAGGGAAACACTCCAAGAAATATCGGGATCCTCCAGTGGGAGAAGAGGAGAAAACGTCCCACAAATTTCCCCGACTCCCGAGGGAAATACTCCAACAAATATCGGGATCCTCCAGTGGGAGAAGAGGAGAAAACGTCCCACAAATTTTCCCGACTCCCGAGGGAAACACTCCAAGAAATATCGGGATCCTCCAGTGGGAGAAGAGGAGAAAACGTCCCACAAATTTCCCCGACTCCCGAGGGAAATACTCCATGAATTATCGGGATCCTCCAGTGGGAGAAGAGGCGAAAACGTCCCACAAATTTCCCCGACTCCCGAGGGAAATACTCCAAGAATTATCGGGATCCTCCAGTGGGAGAAGAGGAGAAAACGTCCCACTAATTTCCCCGACTCCCGAGGGAAATACTCCAAGAATTATCGGGATCCTCCAGTGGGAGAAGAGGAGAAAACGTCCCACAAATTTCCCCGACACCCGAGGGAAATACTCCAAGAATTATCGGGATCCTCCAGTGGGAGAAGAGGCGAAAATGTCCCACAAATTTCCCCGACTCCCGAGGGAAATACTCCAACAAATATCGGGATCCTCCAGTGGGAGAAGAGGAGAAAACGTCCCACAAATTTCCCCGACTCCCGAGGGAAATACTCCAACAAATATCGGGATCCTCCAGTGGGAGAAGAGGCGAAAATGTCCCACAAAATTCCCCGACTCCCGAGGGAAATACTCCAAGAATTATCGGGATCCTCCAGTGGGAGAAGAGGAGAAAACTTCCCACAAATTTCCCCGACTCCCGAGGGAAACACTCCAAGAAATATCGGGATCCTCCAGTGGGAGAAGAGGCGAAAATGTCCCACAAAATTCCCCGACTCCCGAGGGAAATAATCCAAGAATTACCGGATCCTCCAGTGGGAGAAGAGGAGAAAAGTCCCACAAATTTCCCCGACTCCCGAGGGAAACACTCCAAGAAATATCGGGATCCTCCGGTGGGAGAAGAGGAGAAAACGTCCCACAAATTTCCCCGACTCCCGAGGGAAATACTCCAACAAATATCGGGATCCTCCAGTGGGAGAAGAGGCGAAAATGTCCCACAAAATTCCCCGACTCCCGAGGGAAATACTCCAAGAATTATCGGGATCCTCCAGTGGGAGAAGAGGAGAAAACGTCCCACAAATTTCCCCGACTCCCGAGGGAAATACTAGAAGAAAGTTCGGGATCCTCTAGTGGATAGAAGAGGACAATACGTCCCACTACATGTTCCCGGCACCATAGATAAAACCCTGAATAATACCAGGGATTCTCCATCGGAAGAAAGTTCTTAGCGTTTCACAGTGTCTCCCCCCCACACCGCCGTCATGGCTGAACAAGTCTCGATTTCCGTGGATATAATTATCTCTGTCTTAACAGTTACATTGAAATCTGTTCATTTCAGTATCGCAGTTATCGCTATCATCAGGTCCGTGAATAGTTTAGGCGACGACTCAGAATAATATAAATACATCCTCTGTAGGTGAACTGTTTGTATTGTCTGCACTTAAACTTAACGTTAATAATTGTAAATAGTAACTTGTGTTAACACAGTGTGTAGTTAGGTTTAATTATGTAACTTTATGTTAGTTAATGTAAAGTAGGTTGTTTAACTGTTAGTTTAATTTCTTTAATATATGAATATTATAAGATTAATTTGTGTTTCATTTTATGATAAATGCCCACAGTATTTATATTATTGTGGATGCACCGCGTAACCGAACGGTTTAAGGCATGGTGCTTCGGGATTGCTCTGGGTCGATCATCGGGTTAAAATTTTCTAATGGAGTTTCGCACAGTCCCAAACCAACATCATGAGTAGTTTGGATAGCTGCAATAAATAGCGACTCCAAGTTGAGAAAACCAGTTATAACTCTGCGGGAACCGTCATTTTGAACACATATCACATATATACTGGTCGATGATTGCTCTCCATAGTGATTAATATATGTGGATATAAGGCCAGCAGCTGGCTTGTAGGGTAAGAACCTTCTAGCCATCTCGCGCCTATCAGTTTAATGAGGAAGGCAAAGAAGGGATAGCTCACTCCCCAGTGAGTTGCTGGATTATTCATTCGATCAACGACTAATGAAGGTGTCGGATCATTTAAAAAGCATAGTATTTGCCAGAGGTCCTCTCCCAGCCAAGTAACAGAACACAGGTGAAAGGAAGTGGAAACATAGTAAGAAAAGGAAGAGAATCGACAGCACATTTCTAGCACATTTTCCGCGTGAATATATAATTTGGGATATATATATATATATATATATATATATGAAATGAAAAGAAAAACGAATGCCTGATTTGGGATTTGAATCCAGATCTCTGAATTGATACTTCAGTGCCCTCCCGAATACACAATCCAGATAATCCCGGCATAAACATTTATTTTTCTATACATATTCTCTATCACGAAAGGTAGCGAGAATTAAGTGTCACTGCCCTCTAGTGGCTACTACATATATATATATATATATATATATAACATCTAAATATACAAGCGTTACTGCTATAAAGTAAATATTCTCTTTAAAAATTGCTTAACTGTTATGTTGGCCACTAGACGGTGTTGGAACGAATTCCTACTACCTCTTGTGTGAAATGAGAATATTAAATGTTTGTTTGTGTTGAAATTCTTGGGTAGTTCAGTTGGTTAGAGCGCTAAACGTACAGAGTTTAGAGACTCGGGTTCAAATCCCGACTCAAGCATTAATTTTTAATTTCATATATATATATATATATATATATGATCTCCCATTTATTTTGACTACCCGAAATATATTTGTAAGTACAAAATTTAAAATTGTTTTATACAAAAGTTGTGAAACTACTTGGGGAAATAACATTGATCAATAATAAATTTTCTAGCGATATTTATTAACAACAAGATACGATTACTAACTTTAGTTCCCTCAATGGCACTATGTATTTTTCTTCGCTGCAATAACTAGTAACTCCAAGACCGGCATGTTGGCAATAGTACCGATGGTATCACCAGCATTGTTTGCATGTAATTTATCATAAGTAATGCCACGAGTGATATCCAAATTATCGATTAATTCACGACTCACAAAGTGGGGAGTGAATTTATGTAGAGAATTTAGAAATCAAGAGTGGCATTTGTTACGACTATTTAACGAATAAAATTAAGCTGTTCACTCACAAATCATTGTTCAACTATAGTTATTTTAAAATATTTATATATTTAACGTAAACGGCGATGTTTGAAAACAAATCAGAATTGTGAGGTTATTCACTGCTGCTTGATCATATTATTTATTGCCAAATAAGATCGCAATATTGTAAGAGTGCTCCCAAGTGGAGAAATAATGAAACACATCAAACTATATATCATAATCAACATTACGGGTTATTCATTTATATTTTAGTAAACAACTCAGTAAAATCAAGGAATCTTTTCATTATTTGCTATATTCAATGTACTTGGTGAAAAATAATGCTCTGACCTGTTCAGAACATTAAAAAGGAGGAGTTTTCTTTATAAAAAAAACAGGAGTTGATAAAGAGAAATCGATAAAGAGCGAGGTGAAACACGACTGTCATTGGTTGTAAAACAACATTTATTGAAACATGATTGTCATTGACTAGCATTTGTGGCATGAGTTAAATAGTCCATGAAAACCCTCCACCACGAACAAAGTAAAAATACAGGTAGACGGAATTGTGCAATATATATTATAAATAGGGGACATGGAAAAGTAACTTTAATCAGCTATTAAATGTACATACAGAACAGGACATTGAGGAGGATAATTTACAGACAGCAGAAATGCTAGTCGCAGAGCCAAGTGCATTAGAGGTTGAAATGGCGATTGAAAAATTGAAGATGTATAAAGCATCAGGTTCAGATGAGATCCCAGCAGAACTGATAAAATCAGGGGGAGAAAAATTGATGGACAAGATACACTGGTTGCTTAGTATGATTTGGGAAAAAGAAGCAATTCCAGATGAATGGAAGGAATCAATTATCGTACCAATTTATAAGAAAGGAGATAAAACTGATTGCAACAACTACAGGGGCATCTCATTACTTTCAACTTCGTACAAAATTCTAACAAATATATTAGTAAGCAGACTTACTCCCTATATAAACGGCAATCTGGGAGATCATCAATGTGCATTTAGAAGAAACAGGTCTACAACAGATCAGATTTTTACTATAAGACAGATTTTAGAAAAGAAATGGGAATATAATGGTACTGTACATCAACTGTATGTAGACTTCAAAAAAGCATATGATTCAATTAAGAGGGAGAAGTTATATAGTATCCTGCTGGAGTTCGGAATTCCTAAAAAGTTAGTTAGACTTATACGAATGTGTCTAAATGGCACAAAGAGTAGCGTGCGTGTAGGCAAACAGTTTTCAGACACTTTTGAAATCCAGAATGGGTTGAAGCAAGGAGATGCACTATCTCCTCTACTATTTAATTTTGTACTAGAGCATGCCATTAAATCTTTAGAGAATGAGGATGGCTTACAACTCAATGGTATTAATAAGCTGTTAGTTTATGCTGATGATGTAGTATTGTTGGCCGATAGCGAGGAGATACAAAAGGACAACACGCACACACTATTGAGTAACACTAAGCAATTGGGACTGGAAGTAAATATCAATAAAACTAAATATATGGTCACACGTAGAAATTCATTATATAATGGAACTGGACAGCTAATGACAAATGAGGGAAATTTTGAGTAAGTGGCTGAATTCAAATACCTAGGAACAATAATCACAAATAGGAATGAGATGCAGAAAGAAATTAAACATAGGCTCAATTCTGGAAATGCATGCTATTATGCATTGGAGAGGCTCTTGATGTCCCAACTCCTTTCAAAAAACGTTAAACTGAAAATATATAAAACAATTATTCTACCAGTTATATTATATGGGTGCGAAACATGGACTCTTACTTTAAGGGAGGAAAGGAGATTACAAGTATTTGAGAATAAAGTACTTAGGAAAATTTTTGGACCAAAGAGAGATGAACAGACAGATGAATGGAGAAGACTACATAACAATGAACTAAATGGTCTTACAGGAAGCCAGATATAATAAGAATAGTTAAGTCTCGTAGACTGCGATGGGCAGGACATGTTGCACGTATGGCGAATGAAAGACTTGCATGGAAGCTTCTTGTAGGAAAGCCAGAGGGAAAACGCCCAGTTGGTAGACCAAGAATGAGGTGGGAGAATAACATTAACTATGATTTGAGGGAAGTAGATTATACAGGGAATGATTGGAAAGCATTAGCTCAGGATAGGGATGTATGGAGAGCTTGTCAGTGCGGCCATGAACCTACGTGTTCGATAGTGCCAGTGAGTAAGTAAGTAAGTATAGGGGACAGGAGTCCAGTTGAAGAAAGTAAAATATATATCCATACATAAAGAAAAACATTACATATATTGTGCAATATACGCTTACCTATATAAAATGAAGTACATCCACATATTAAAATATATTACATCCAATATATAAAAATGTTCATTTGTTTGTTTGTTTGTTTGTTTGTTTGTTCGTACTTTAGCGCGGCCATACCGTTGAACTGATTGTGATAGGGCTCTTTGCAAAATGTTCAGGAGATTCCCAGGATGAACATAGGCTATAAGAGAGTTGTGATACTGAACTCTTACACCCTTAAAAATCGCCCTTTAAAACGTGAAAAATGTAGCTCTTTGGACGCTTAAATGGCTTACGTTGCCTAAACCATAGCAAATACATAAAATTAATGTACATAGAATTGAACAGCTCAAAATGCTCTAGAAAAAGGTCCGCGAAAGCTTATGTTTATCTCTTACGGATAACTCACAATAACCATTTTTGTCTTTCATTGATGCCAAGAAGTTCGAAACAAGAACGTAGATTCCTGTGGACGCATAGCAGCACGTGGCGGGTATTCTTTCGCGGATAACTCACAATAAGGAATTTTTTCTTTTAGCTCATTTATGCCAAGAAGATCGAGATAAGTAGATTCCCGGGCAACACAGGGTAATCAGCACGGGGAATTATAAATTATTGCGATATACATTTAATTTTTTTTTTCATTTTACTTATTCAACTAATCATAAGAAGTACATTAACTTTCGTCTTTCAGCTTATTTATGCCAAGAAGATCGGGATGAGTAGATTCCCGGACAACGCCGGGTAAACAGCACGGGGTATCTAACAATAATTACTATATACATTTTTCCATCAAATAATTGAACTAAACAAAACACGTTAATTTTCTTATTTCAGCTCATTTATGTCAAGAAAATCGGGATAAGTAGATTCTCGGGTAACGCCGGGTAATCAGCACGGGAGTATCGAAAAAATATAAATTTATAATTATGTTTCCTTCTGATTATTCAACTAAACATAAAAGCACATTAATTTTCATTTATTTAGGCGTAGCAGGGCACGTCGGTATTAGCTAGTTATATATATATGTCCACCGCTGTGGTCTCGAGGTAGCGTGCTGCCTTGTCACGCAGCGGGCCCGGGTTCGATCCCCGGTCGGGGCAGTTTTTCTGGGTGAGGTTTTTATCGGGGTTTTTCCTGACCTGTAAGAAAAATGTCCCCGAAATCATATGGCCATCATCATCAGCATCCTTATCATTATCATCATCATCCTTCACCGGTGTGGAAAGCAACGGGAAGCTACCACACCTACAATTCCCTAGTAAAGCTGCAAGCATAGCATGAAAATGCTATGATTGCAGTGAAGGACCTGCCTTCGGGCAGAATTACTATGGATGGATGGATATATATATATATATATATATATATATATATATATATATATATATGAATATTAAGGAAAACGTATTTCATTATACTGTCAATATATTTGTTTAGTATTCATTATAGGGGTCACTAAATAATAATGGAAACACCTTCCAAATCTTCATTAATGGACCATCAAACATCTGTAGTTCTTCTTGATACCGATTCATACAACTTACGAATGTAATAGTACTATTTTTCATTTACTATTTTTAACCCATCCCCATGTAGTAGTCAATGACCAATCATCAATCACGTCTCAATGAATTTTGTTTTACAACCAATAACAGTCGTGTTTCACTTCGCTCTTTATCGAATTCTCTTTACCAATTCTTGTGAAAAAAAGCTCTCTTTTTTAATATTCTGAACAGGTCAAAGCATTATATTGCAGTGACTGACTCTCCAACAAATACATTGAATATAGCAAATAATGAACAGATTCCTTCGAACTACATATTTGATATGTAGTAGTAGGACTTTATTAGACAAAAAAGTAAGATATTTACAATATTATTTACAAATATGGGTAATTGTTTGTTGAATAATTGTGTTTTTAAATAATGATTTTCTGAACTCTTTATTGAAAAAATAATTAATAACCTATAATGTTGTTTATAATATACAGTTTGATGTGTTTAATTTTTTCTCCACAAGGGTGAATTATAAAATATTTCAATTCTATTTGGCAATAAATAATATGATCACGTTGTTTTGAAACATCGCCGATTGCATTAAATATATAAATAAATCAAAATACCGGTAACCATATCTAAATACTGATTTTTGAGTAAACAGCTTAATTTTATTCATTACATTGTCCAAACGAATGCCATCCTTGATTTGCAAATTCTCTGGATAAATTTAGTCCTCACTTCTTGACGCGTTAATTTATCTATGATTACTTACTTATGATAATGTATTCTATACTAACCCCGAGCTAACTTCCAGTTGTATTGTAAACAAACTTTCATAAAGTATCACTCCGCCATATTCGTCTGTTGAGGGACTGTGTACTACTTCCGTATGACTGAATCGTGTACGGAATTGTCAACGATAGCAACATTGTTTTTAGGCAACATCGAATTTAAAAAAAAAAGACTGAATACAAGATAAGATATTACCAATAATTAGGACCTTCCTCCATTTCTTATTTATCTAATATATAAAAATGAATGTTTGTTTGTTTGTTAGTTGGTACTTTATGCGTGGCCATACCAATTGTGATGGGGATTTTTGCAAAATGTTCTGGAGATTCCCGGAATGAACATAGGCTATAAGAGAGTTGTGATACTCAACTCCTACATCCTTAAAAATCACCCTTTTTAGCGAAAAACGTGAAAATAATCATTTTTTGACCCTTAAATGGCTTACGCTGCCTAAAGCATAACAAATACACAAAATTAATTTACACAAAATTGAATATCTCAAAAAGTACAAAAAAAGCCCGCGACAGCATATGTTTATATTGAATAACTCACAATTACTATTTTTGTCTTTCACCGATTCCAAAAAATAATGGTATAAGTAGATTCCCCGGCAAGCTGAGCAGCAGCACGGATAACTCGAAATAATGAATTTTGTCTTTCAGCTCATTTATGCCAAATACATCGGGATACGTAGATTACCGGGCAATGCCGGCTAATCAGCGGGGTATCTAAAAATAAGAACGATATAAATTTATATTTATTTTTCTTTTTACTTACTCAACTAAACGTAAAAACACTATCATTTATTTAGGCGTATCAGCGCAAGCCGGGCATTAGCTAGTTTACGATAAAAAAAGTCGTTTTGTGTTTATAGTGTTCTGCCCTGGAGGATTTACCTAATCAGACGTTTTCGCTTTTTCCATGATGTCGATAGATATCCTTTATTTACCGGTACAATTTCATTATGAGAAGAATTTATTCACCATGCTGACTCACCTGTAAATTCTTTTGCCATTTTCACCACAAGCTCAATGGCTAATGTGGGATATTTTTCACTAAACTGTTTGAATACATTCAAAACAATTTGTTTCTCTCAGGTGTCCATATTCATTCCTTTCCAATGTTTTGAACATTCTACAGAAGCGGCCATTTTGAAACAACTGAAATTCCAACTATTCTGCATTGCGCATGCGTAAGAATAAAACAATGCTTATTTAATCTATTAAAATTGTAATTATTTATTTTAATATTCTACCATATAACTTAAATAGACATATGCTAGTAATACATATTCTTATTATCTTTATTTTGTTCATTTCGAGTGATAGCGGAGAATATTTACTTATAAGTTTAAAAGTGATAGAATGTTATTGGAAAAATGAAAATGCAGTTGAACCGACGTGGACTATCTCACTACGGTCTTGAAACCCGACTTTTATTAAATTCAAACCTAGCTTGTCTCATACAAGCTTCTATGCAGAGTCTGTAGCTGGGCCCTCGTTTACAGACATTTTCATCTTTCTTTGAATATACAACTCGTAGGATAACTATAATCATTAATGCTCTTAAACTATAGCTAATATCTTTTTAATATAGTTACCTGATCATGAAAGGAAGGGGAACGTGCTCTACCGCACTGAAATCTCAGGTTCAAGCTAACTACAAGACAGCTAAATAATTCGTAATAATCAGGCATCAAGATCGTTTAACAAAAATGAATGTAATTAAAGATTGCATGAAAAATCAAACAATACAATTAGCTGTCTAAACTTGAATATAAACATAATAAATATAAAAAAAGAAACAATGAACAGTCGTGATATAAATAGATACTAGTAAAATTCATGGTGATTTTCCGTTGAGGTATTAGTTCACAGTAATATAATGTACGGTTAAAAACTATAATATAGTTACCTTGTAGGTCCGTCTCCTCAACTTAAGTTATTTTAAAACTCTGTAGGCCTTTCGGGACTAGTCCCATCATCAGCAGAATGCATTAGGTCCGTTCTGCTGATGATGGGACTAGTCTCGAAAGGCCTACAGAGTTATAAAAGAACTTAAGTTGAGGAGACGGACCTACAAGGTAACTATATTATAGTTTTTAACCTACATTATATTACTGTGATATACATATACAAAAATAAATCCTTACATCCTTCACTATAGTGAATAAAGTCTTCATTCACCCAAACAAACACGTTTTCTCAACAGCTTCTTCTATAACAGAAAACGGAACAGTCTTCAGCCAGGGGATCTTCCCTCGATCCCCGGTGACCTTGTAGGAACCAAAGCTGAACTCCAACTGTTAACGATACATGTCTCCGCGTCTCATATATAGACATAAACATGGGCGCACCAAACCGCGCCGATGACGTAAGGAGGTGGAATAGGAGGGGATGAGCAAGGAAGGAAAGAGCACAGAACACAGTCTTCGACAACCACAGAAGATAACAAAAGTACGTCACAATACGTCAACGGCAGTAAATTTTTCGTCATCACAGCACACAGTGATACTTCTGTTTTCTTTACATTACAACAGGAACTTAGTTCGGAACTAGTATAGCTCTTTAAAGAGAGGAAGAAGTTGGAAATCTTGTCTTTTCTCTAGTATTCAAGGTAAAGCTTCACTATATCGCGACTCTAATATAAACAAAGAGAACCGATAAACATAACTATTAATTTACGATAGCAGAGATTCTGCGCGTTGGGCCCGAGTGACGCAGACTTGCTTCGTTTCCTATAAACACCTGCTATTCTCAAACATACAATACTTTAACTTTGACTTTTTCGTAATTAACGTGATTCTAAATGAAATCATGAGAAAAGACATCTAATAGTAATAAATCATTAACTATAAATGAAACTAACTTCGATATAGAAGGTAGTCAGGAAAGTGAAAATGAACAAATAGCGGCTGTATCCAGTCAGGAATGTGAAAATGAACAAATAGCGGCTGTATCCAGTCAGGAAAGTGAAAATGAACAAATAGCGGCTGTATCCAGTCAGGAAAGTGAAAATGAACAAATAGCGGCTGTATCCAGTCAGGAAAGTGAAAATGAACAAATAGCGGCTGTATCCAGTCAGGAAAGTGAAAATGAACAAAATAGCGGCTGTATCCAGTCAGGAAAGTGAAAATGAACAAATAGCGGCTGTATCCAGTCAGAAAAGTGAAAATGAACAAATAGCGGCTGTATCCAGTCAGAAAAGTGAAAATGAACAAATAGCGGCTGTATCCAGTCAGGAAAGTGAAAATGAACAAAATAGCGGCTGTATCCAGTCAGGAAAGTGAAAATGAACAAATAGCGGCTGTATCCAGTCAGGAAAGTGAAAATGAACAAATAGCGGCTGTAACCAAAATTATAAAAAATAATAATGAAAGTTAACATAATCCAAAATAATCTTCTCCGAATACAATAATAATATTAATAACCTAGCTCATACTTTATACTCGAACTGTAGACATACACACAACACGATACTTAACTCACAAGTTTCTTCTTAACACAGCCTTAACAGAAACATATACCAAGTCTTGAAATAACGGCCGAGAGATTCACTTGCTTGAACCCCTCGCCGAAACTAACGAGCCACAATTCTGGAGAAGTATCTTCCCAATTCTTGGGGAGACTGCCCGACTATTAGAAGCCAGTCCCCAGACTGCTTGACCGTCCGAAGAGTGCTTAAAGTTTCATGTCACTGTTGACGGACGTCTCCTCTCGCGCAGAGGAGTGGGACAAGGGTGAGTTCGGAAAAAACCAGGAAATAAAGGAGAAAGGGATCGAGGAAGCATAGACCTAACAACGCACAATCGACATCATGGTAACACCACAGTTAAAAAATAATCAAGTATTGCGCATTCAGGGTTCAACAAATAGGAATGAGATGCACAAGGTAATTAAACATAGGCTCAATTCTGGAAATGCGTGCTATTATGCATTACAGGGACTCTTGATGTCCGAACTCCTTTAACTCCCACTGGGCGAGTGGGACCTGGAGCTCACAAAAGGGCAGATGCGCCTACTCCCTAGAATGGACATAGTTCTTTCAAGGGTACCACTCTGTTACCCTCTGAAAAAAAATGTAAGTAAAATATGAGTGTGCGTTATTTATGAAATGTCCCTCGTATATCCTTAGAATATCCAAAAAAGTTCAATTCCATTTTATTAATTTCGTTAAATATCTAGTCTCGTAGACTGCGATGGGCAGGACATGTTGCGCGTATGGGGAATGAAATACGAAAATGGAAGCTTCTTGTAGGAAAGCCAGAGGGAAAACGCCCAGTTGGTAGACCTAGAATGAGGTGGGAGAATAACATTAACTATGATTTGAGGGAAGTAGATTATACAGGGAATGATTGGAAAGCATTAGCTCTGGATAGGGATGTATGGAGAGCTTATGTCCGCGCGGCCATGAACCTACGGGTTCGATAGTGCCAGTGAGTTAGTAAGTATCTCATCTTATAGGTATATTTCACATGTCACATGCCACCCGGAGTTTACAGTGGCACAACCTGTCGGGAGAGGGATTTTAAACCATGGATCATATACATAGGCCTACATTATTTGACCATACAAGGACATGGAGTGCCTGCCCGAATGAGTAAGGCCTCCACCGAGACAACACAACATGTAGACGAAACACACCATTCACAAACACATATTCATACTAAACAAGACAAATATGATGATGATTATGATACGCTGATGCTGTTCGGGGACGTTTGGGCCTTAAAAGTCTTCATATTTTACAAAGATTAATTATTCTGATTTTAATGAACTTAAAATTGGACATATTTATTAACTAAATCAAAAATAGCAATTGTTAGGACTATTTAACGAGTAAAATTAAGCTCTTTTCTCAAGAATCATTATTTAAATATTTAGTGCCGTAGCGGAGCGGTTAAGGTAGGAAGCCTTGGCGCAGAGCTACGCGGCTTGCGCTGGTTCGAGTCAAGTTATTTAGAATATTTAGTGCCGTAGCGGAGCGGTTAAGGTAGGAAGCCTTGGCGCAGAGCTACGGGGCTTGCGCTGGTTCGAGTCAAGTTATTTAGAATATTTAGTGCCGTAGCGGAGCGGTTAAGGTAGGAAGCCTTGGCGCAGAGCTACGGGGCTTGCGCTGGTTCGAGTCAAGTTATTTAGAATATTTAGTGCCGTAGCGGAGCGGTTAAGGTAGGAAGCCTTGGCGCAGAGCTACGGGGCTTGCGCTGGTTCGAGTCAAGTTATTTAGAATATTTAGTGCCGTAGCGGAGCGGTTAAGGTAGGAAGCCTTGGCGCAGAGCTACGGGGCTTGCGCTGGTTCGAGTCAAGTTATTTAGAATATTTAGTGCCGTAGCGGAGCGGTTAAGGTAGGAAGCCTTGGCGCAGAGCTACGCGGCTTGCGCTGGTTCGAGTCAAGTTATTTAGAATATTTAGTGCCGTAGCGGAGCGGTTAAGGTAGGAAGCCTTGGCGCAGAGCTACGGGGCTTGCGCTGGTTCGAGTCAAGTTATTTAGAATATTTAGTGCCGTAGCGGAGCGGTTAAGGTAGGAAGCCTTGGCGCAGAGCTACGGGGCTTGCGCTGGTTCGAGTCAAGTTATTTAGAATATTTAGTGCCGTAGCGGAGCGGTTAAGGTAGGAAGCCTTGGCGCAGAGCTACGGGGCTTGCGCTGGTTCGAGTCAAGTTATTTAGAATATTTAGTGCCGTAGCGGAGCGGTTAAGGTAGGAAGCCTTGGCGCAGAGCTACGGGGCTTGCGCTGGTTCGAGTCAAGTTATTTAGAATATTTAGTGCCGTAGCGGAGCGGTTAAGGTAGGAAGCCTTGGCGCAGAGCTACGGGGCTTGCGCTGGTTCGAGTCAAGTTATTTAGAATATTTAGTGCCGTAGCGGAGCGGTTAAGGTAGGAAGCCTTGGCGCAGAGCTACGGGGCTTGCGCTGGTTCGAGTCAAGTTATTTAGAATATTTAGTGCCGTAGCGGAGCGGTTAAGGTAGGAAGCCTTGGCGCAGAGCTACGGGGCTTGCGCTGGTTCGAGTCAAGTTATTTAGAATATTTAGTGCCGTAGCGGAGCGGTTAGGTAGGAAGCCTTGGCGCAGAGCTACGGGGCTTGCGCTGGTTCGAGTCAAGTTATTTAGAATATTTAGTGCCGTAGCGGAGCGGTTAAGGTAGGAAGCCTTGGCGCAGAGCTACGGGGCTTGCGCTGGTTCGAGTCAAGTTATTTAGAATATTTAGTGCCGTAGCGGAGCGGTTAAGGTAGGAAGCCTTGGCGCAGAGCTACGGGGCTTGCGCTGGTTCGAGTCAAGTTATTTAGAATATTTAGTGCCGTAGCGGAGCGGTTAAGGTAGGAAGCCTTGGCGCAGAGCTACGGGGCTTGCGCTGGTTCGAGTCAAGTTATTTAGAATATTTAGTGCCGTAGCGGAGCGGTTAAGGTAGGAAGCCTTGGCGCAGAGCTACGGGGCTTGCGCTGGTTCGAGTCAAGTTATTTAGAATATTTAGTGCCGTAGCGGAGCGGTTAAGGTAGGAAGCCTTGGCGCAGAGCTACGGGGCTTGCGCTGGTTCGAGTCAAGTTATTTAGAATATTTAGTGCCGTAGCGGAGCGGTTAAGGTAGGAAGCCTTGGCGCAGAGCTACGGGGCTTGCGCTGGTTCGAGTCAAGTTATTTAGAATATTTAGTGCCGTAGCGGAGCGGTTAAGGTAGGAAGCCTTGGCGCAGATCTACGGGGCTTGCGCTGGTTCGAGTCAAGTTATTTAGAATATTTAGTGCCGTAGCGGAGCGGTTAAGGTAGGAAGCCTTGGCGCAGAGCTACGGGGCTTGCGCTGGTTCGAGTCTCCATGGGGGAAGAAATTTTCTCATGGTATTTCGGCCAGTATGGGACCGGTGCCCACCGAGCATCGTGATGCATTTGGGTAGCTACAATAATTAGCGGCTCCAGGTTGAGAAAACCAGCTATAACGGCTGGGGGACTCGACATGCTGACCACATGTCACCCCTACACTGGCTGATTATCATCTACCTCTGTTATTGACACATGTGGATGTGAGGCCAGCAGCCGGCTGGTAGGCTAAGGCCTGTCGCGCCAGGAGAAAAAAAAATGTAAATGGCGATGTTTAAAAACAGATGAGAAATGTTTGGTTATGTTTATTTTGTTCATCCACTGCAACTAGATATTATTGTTTATTGCAAAATACGATTGCAAAATTGTAAGTATGCACCCTAGTGGAGAAAAAAATCAAACACATCAAACTGTATATTGTAACCAACATTATATGTTATGCGATTATTTTTTTAGGAAACAATTCAGTAAAATCATTATTTAAAAGACAATTATTGAACACACAATTATCAAATGTGTAGTTCGAAGGATCAACTATATGTAGACATAAAAAATACATACGATTCAGTTAAGAGGGAGAATTATGTAGTATACTTCTGCAGTTCGGAATTCCTAAAAAGTTAGTTAGACTTATACGAATGTAAAATTAATAAAAAATTATGGAATATTCACCTGAAAGTTCGTCTCCTCAACTTAATTAATCATAGCTTTCGGGACTTGTCCCATCATCGGCAGGATTCAAAACTGGTGTTTCACTGAAGATCTGGTAGAGGGGGTTGCATGTATTGGGTTCGTTTTCGTTTATCAGGCTGTCGTTGTTGTGAGCTACTTTTATGATTTCCATCTCTTCGAGTACGTTTATCTGGATTATTTTCTCTGTGCATTACTGTGAATAAACGTACTCGAAGAGATGGAAATCATAAAAGCAGCTCACAACAACGACAGCCTGATAAACGAAAACGAACCCAATACATGTAACCCCCTCTACCAGATATTCAGTGAAACACCAGTTTTGAATCCTGCCGATGATGGGACAAGTCCCGAAAGCGCTACAGTTAAATAATTAATTAAGTTGAGGAGACGGACCTTTCAGGTGAATATTCCATAATTTTATATTAATTTTGAATAATACCTCAACGGAACACATCATGAATCTTATAAAAAGTTGATTATACGAATGTGTTTAAATGGCACAAAGAGTTGGGTGCGTGTAGGCAAACAGTTTTTGGATACTTTTCAAATTTACAATGGGTTAAAGCAAGGAGATGCACTATCTCCTCTACTATTGAATTTTGTATTAGAGCATGCCATCAATTCTTTGGAGAATGAAAAAGGCATACAACTCAGTGGCTGTTAGTTTATGCTGATGATGTATTATTGTTGAGCGATATAAATTAGATACTAAGGGCCAACACACACACTCTATAGAAGAACACTAAGAAATTGGGACTGGAAGTAAATATCAATAAAACAAAATATATGCTCACACGTAGAAATGCATTACATAATGTAAATGGACAATTAATGACAAATTAAGGATATTTTTAAGAAGTGGCTGATTTAAAATACCTAGGAACAATAATCACAAATAGGAATGAGATGCATAAAGAAATTAAACATAGGCTGAATTCTGGAAATGCGTGTTATTATGTATTGCATAGAACCTTGTCATCCTAGCTCCTTTCAAAAAGTGTTAAACTGAAAATATATAAAACAGTTATTCTCCCAGGTATATGATATGGATGCGAAACATGTACTCTTACTTTAAGGAAGGAAAGAAAATTACGAGTATTTGAGAATAAAGTCCTTAGGAAATATTTTGGTCCAAAAAAGAGACGAACGGACAGGTGAATGAAGAAGACTACATAACTGAACTACATGGTCTTTATGGGAAGCCAGATATAATAAGAATAATTAAGTCTCGTAGGCTGCGATCGGCAGGACATGTGGCATATATGGGGGATGAAAGAGGTGCATCGAAACTTCTGGTAGGGAAACCAGATGGAAAACGCCCAGTTGGTAGACCAAGAATGAAGTGGGAGAATAACATTATCCATGATTCGAGAGAAGTAGGTTATACAAAGGATGATTGGAAAACGTTAGCTCAGGATAGGAATGTATGGAGAGCTTATGTCCGCGCGGGCATGAACCTACGGGTTGGACAGAGCCAGTGAGTTAGTTAGTTAGTAGTTGGAAGGAATCTGTTCATTATTTACTATATTCAATGTATTTGTTGGAAAGTCAGTACCTGCAAAATAATGTTCTGACTTGTTCAGAATAATAAAAAGGAGGAGCTTTAGTTATTTTGGTAAACAGAATTCGATAAATATCGAAGTGAAACATGACTGTCATTGGTTGTAAAACAAAATCCATTGAAACGTGATTGTTCGTTGACTCCCATTTGGGGCATGAGTTAAATAGTCTCCATTATTGAACAAAACACATTTATTACTTTAATTGAACCCAACTGTCATACAATTTAATGCCTGAGACACAATAATCCATGTCATACAATTTAATGCCTGAGACACAATAATCCATGTCATACAATTTAATGCCTGAGACACAATAATCCATGTCATACAATTTAATGCCTGAGACACAATAATCCATGTCATACAATTTAATGCCTGAGACACAATAATCCATGTCATACAATTTAATGCCTGAGACACAATAATCCATGTCATACAATTTAATGCCTGAGACACAATAATCCATGTCATACAATTTAATGCCTGAGACACAATAATCCAACAATATAACTCCTTTATAACATTACGTCAGAGCTTAATAATAAAAAATGTGTGCATGCTAACTCACTGGAACTATCGAATCCATATGTTTATGCTCTCCATGCAGACGTAAGCTCTCCATGCACACTATCCTGAGCAAATATTTTCCAATCATCCCTTGTATAATCTACTTTCCTCAAATTATGGTTAATGTTATTCTCCCACCTCATTCTTGGTCTACCTACTTTATGTTTTCCCTCTCATTTCCCTACAAGAAGTTTAAATGTACCTCTTTCATTTCCCATTCCTGCCAGATGTTCTACACATTGAAGTCTAAAGAGATTTAACTGTTTTTATTATATCTGGTTTCCTATAATTATCATGCAGCGCTACATTCAAAATATAATTTATCCTTCAATGAGAAGTGTTAAATTAATAATAAAATCGTCAATAGAAGTCCTACTGGCTATAAAGTAGTGTTAAATTCCCAATAAATGTCTTCTTAACTAAGAAGCCGCCATTTGCAAAGATAGAAGCTACGGTTTCAAGCATTTGGCGCGAGGGAATTACAATGTATATAAGAGAAAAATTTGCGTCTAGATCGCAACTCGCCTCGGTAGCTCAGTTGGTAGAGCACTTCGCCCGGAAAGCCAAGGGTCCCGGGTTCGGGTCTAGGCGAAATTATTTTTCTTCAAATATAATTTATCCTTCAGTGAGAAGTGTTAAATTAATGATCATCATCACCATCATAGTACATTCACGAATTTAGGCCATTTGTTGACCTGTTTCGGCCTCAAGAGAAACACCATCCAGAAGTCTTTTGAGTGGACGTCCTGGTCTTCTTCTTCCTGCAGGTTGATATCTTAACATTTGTTTGGGTATTCTGTGATCTTCCATTCGATGAACATGTTGCATCCATCTTGACTTATAATCAGAAATTTTGTTTTCTAAAGATTCCATGTGTAATTCTTCTAAGATGTCTTCATTTTTTTTGTGATCTAGTAGTGTGTATCCTGCAGTCCTCCGAAGGTATCTCATTTCAGCAGATCTAAGTCTCTGTATATCCTTCTGTTTCAACGTCCATACTTCGCTACCATACAAAAGAGTTGGAAGAGCCAGTGTTTTATACACTTTCATTCTTGAATGCTTTTGGACTAACTGTGGCTTGAAGATAGAATTTATTAACCCTAAAATTCTTAAAAATTTAGATATTTTTGCATTTACATCCTTTTCTTCTTCATATGAGAGATAGCATCCTAGATATGTAAAATTATTCACCTGCTCCAAAATTTTATTGTCCAGTACAATTTTACTTCTGACAGGATCTACACCTTGAAATGCCATAGTTTTTGTCTTTTCTGTAGATATCTTTAATCCATATTCTTCTGTAATTTTGTTAAGTTCATACAGACCTTTCTGTAGATTATCTTCGGAATTTGCTATTATTATTTGGTCATCTGCAAACAATAGGGTGTTTAATTTTCTATTTTCTGATATTCTTATTCCAAATGATAAAATCGTCAAATAAATAATTATTTATTCAATTAAAATATGTTTAATTGATGTATTATGATTTTTTTCTGCTGTTCATATATATTGTTATAAATAATTATATTCTTTCAATTTGATTATAAATCGTAATTATATAATTATTCTAATTAAGATAATCGGTAAAAATAATGGTTAATAATTAATATAGGATGCAGTGTGGTTACAGTTGATTGAAATAGTATATTACGATGCGAGGTTGGGAAGTGGTTTTTACAGAATCGAGGAAAAATGTTTAAGAACGGTGCGATAGCGAGGTTTTTAATTTCCGAGAGTCTGTAAAACACTTCACAAACATGCGTTGTACATTATTTTTTCTGTTTTCAAAATAATAAATAATAGTAAAATAATAACATCTTTGTTGGAAATATTTGCGTTCATTATAAACAATTGACTAACGTTAACAGTGTGGGCAATGTTTATTAGTTGGAACAATAGGAGGCCTTGAGAACAATTATTAATAACATGGCCGCAAGTTTATTTAATTGTTTTATATTGTTTCAAATAATGCTCCGTTTTCATTTTCAAATACCTTGCTGGTTACTTTCGTTTCGTATAATGTTGGGGCCTATTGGATATTTTCTGTATATATATATATAATTATATATATTACTTACTTACTTACTCACTGGCACTATCGAACCCATAGGTTCATGGCCGCACGGACATAAGCTCTCCATACATCCCTATCCTGAGCTAATCCTTTTGAGCCTTTGGCATGGGTTCCCTGAAGTAGTCCCCGCCCGGAGAACCGAATGGGGGACTATTTGACCTCCGGAAAATTTTATTCCAGTAGAACCCATGTCCGCATTTCTTGACGGTTGAATTTTTACGGTGAAAGATCGTCACTCTTTCGACCAAGGTACTTATTTCGTCTGGCTTATCACCTTCGACCAGTCCGGCATGGGTAACCCTATCGGCACCAATGCTACCGCCGGCATAGCTCTCAGGATCATTTAAGCACACAAGCCACTCCACCACGACAAGGTAAAGATACCTTGGAGGGCATTTATTATAATGTTTTGTTATGTTGGTTACATATAAAATTTACGTGCTGTCATCTTTTGGTTATGTAAAGAAAATTAAGCAAACATCGTGCGCAATATGTTAAAACAATCGAAAGTTAATCGAGAATTTGACATGGCGTTTTCGAGATGAGCGCACATTAAATTTACATAGAAAACACGGAAAACACCCTCTTCCACAAGGTCCGAGAAGAAAGATGGCGTCCAATGTGCCTGTTGTTGCAGGTAATTAAGATTTTTTTATAAATATGTAGCAATATATGCCATATTTTGTACAATTTTATTGAATATATCGATTAATTAATGTATAATGTGGCAAAGAGATACATTAATATTTGTTAGGAAGTCTACTTAATAAAATTGAATGATCTGTAATATTGCTTGAATGTGTGCACCATACGTGACATTAGTAACCTAACATTGATACAAGTAATTTATTTATTTAGAAGTAAAAGTAAACAAAATGCGAGGCTCGACAGGAATTTCCATTAATCTTGGACCACCTATATATATAATTTATATTTGCTCTAAACTCGACTTCATTATTATCCAGTGTAAGGTATATATATTAATTGGTGTTTCTCGTATAATGTATCGTATTTATATTATTATTATTATTATTATTATCGTATCATTATTGTTATTACCCTATAAAATGTTGTTTGTACATGAAATTTACATTGCTACATTATTGTATATGTAACTGTTTATAATTAGTATAGTGTATATCTATATTTGTCTAATATTTATTTGTATTTGTGCTGGTTGAATGGAGGAGAGAGCCTTATGGCCTTAACTCTGCCAGAATAAATAAAGTATTATTATTATTATCATTATTATTATTATTTTTTTTGTTGTTGTTGTATGTAGTATACATAGAGGGCAGTGGTTTTACGTCCAGCACATAAATGTAATATTACAATATAGTTATTTAGGTTGGCAACCCCGAAATGTAGGAAGTTAAGCTTTCAATAATGGTCGCCATTACTTTAAGTACGACAAAACGCACTATCGCGCAAAAAAGTAATCGAAATGAGTTCGATACAGATATGATACGACACAAATGTGTTATCAGATGCAACGGATGCCAATTTTTTCTATTAAAACAAAATTTATGACAATGCTTGTGTTGGTAATGTTACCTCAGTGAATAATGGAATGTGTAGCGGGCTCTAGCGATAAAAATCACAATGATTTCCCAAAAGGACTCTGTATTGTTACAATTTGCATACGTTCAGAGCTCAACAAAATGGCAGAAAGGGATTTGAGTTTCCTTTATTTGACTGTTCCATTTTTATAACATCCTTTCTTGGTTTGCTTTTATTTTCAAGGGAAAAAGAAAGTTGGAAATCAAGAAAATCATAAATTTAGTGAATTTCCTTTTCCGTTACAATAAATGCGTATAAATATGTGTGTTCTGTGATTTATAAAGATTGACATGTTCTTCTTCTTCTTCTACGACAAGGTTTAGGCTATGCAGCCTGTTCCGGCGAAGTTAACAGTGGAGTCCATCTTCTACGTGGTCGGCCAACATCTCTTGTTCCTCTGGGATTATACAGGAAGGTTCTTTTAGGTATTCTTTCGTTGTTCATTCTCATTAAGTGTTCTGTCCATTTCTTATTATTTTCGCTGATTTTATCTTCAATTTTGTATGTATTTAATTCTTCTCGTATAGTTTCATTCCTTATTCTATCCGCTCTTGTGCATCCTTTCACATTACGTAAAAACAGCATTTCCGCAGTCTGTATCCTGCTTTTATCCCTTGATTTCATTATCCAATTTTCCCTTCCATACAACAACAAAGGAACAGCCATTGTTTTATATAATTTAAGTTTCGTATCTTTCCTTGTTTTCCGACCTAAGGTTCTTTTTATGGTTCCACAAATAGCCTGAAATGTATTTACTTTATTTTCTATATCTTCATTTTCTCTATAAGTTATATCACATCCTAAATATTGGAAATGTGATACTTGTTCTATTATTTTGTTATCCAGTACAATTTTTTATCTAATTTCATATTTATCAATAAATGTCATTACTTTTGACTTATTTATTGATATTTTACAATTATATCTATTGGCTATTAATTAAAATGTATATGCTAACATTTGGAGCTCATATATAATTGTAGGCTTTCACGGCCGGCGTCTTGATCCATATTTGGTTCGTCTTCCGGGCTTATAGGCCGTGGTCTGGTTGTCTACCGCAGCAGTAGACGAAACGTCGAGTAAGAAGACAACCAGACCACGGCCTATAAGCCCGGAAGACGAACCAAATATGAATTTGGAGCTCATTTTTAGATTCTGCTGAAATTGAGATGCTATGGACCTATATTTAAACCTCAATAATGGAAGGATGACTTATCGAAAGAAAATATTGTTCCTGATTTTAATTTTTAAAATGTAGTACTGAAAACATATAACTATACATACCGGAACCTATAATTTAATTTGTCTTCAGTCATATTTCGTATTAGTTTCTTTCTTTGTTTTTGTTGCAATGAGCAGGTCTGATTGAAAGTACTGTAGTCCGTGAGGGCTAAAGTGTCTTGAATATTTTAGAAAGAGAAAGAGAGTACTCACCATCTTCTTTCTCACTCATACACATATCACTTCACGGTGACAGCGGTAGGGCAGACACTCCCTGCAGTGGTGGCATTCCCTTCTTCTAAAGATTCTTCCTGGCAAGTTTCTATGTCTTCATTTTCAGCTTCATCGTCGTCTAGCACAATACTCAATACAATATTTAAAGTTACAGCTAAACTTTCTAACTCAGATACCATTTTGTTAAATTTTTAATTTTACACTAATATAATATCTCACAAACTACAAACGAACTCTGTAACAGTCGCCACTGACAAAAATTACGTGAACAAAAGTGACTGCGCGGAAGTGGGGGTGGAGTTTTTCTAGCATTCCTAAGTAATTTTACAAGGGTAGCCCATTATAGTACACATGTCACTCAGATGTCTAGCGAAGGGTGGAAGAACAGTTCTCTAGACAAGGATAGCAGAAATCACGCCAACTTAAAACTTTTACACTATAGGACATTCGTGGCAACACTGTTGTAAATCAGCGATCCTAGTGGTGATCTTTGTAATCTTGCAGTATATTATTGAGTAGCCTTTGTTGTATAAATCTGTAATATTGAAAGTATCAAAATAACAATATTTTGTTACGCATTCATTGTTTCTCACATTTAGTAAGTAATACCGGCCTAAAAATATGTTCAATAGAATTTGTTCAGAAGGTGAAATTGGGAAATACTCGAACATCCACATAATTCACCCGTAATGAGCCTTTGTGATTATGACTTATTCACAAAGATTAAAGAACCTCTTAGAGGCATTCAATTACAATCAAGCGTTGATACGCAGAAAGCTCTATATCGATCAGATGAGAGAGTTATCCAGAAATGGTGCTGCAGGTGAAGTTCGCCATCGTCCAAGGATTTGGCAATGTATAGTTGACTTACCAACAGATTATACATGAAGCTAGTAATGTCAAAAGTAACCTGAATAATGGTTGATGTAATAGAAGAGTTACCATTACTTATCGAATCCCTTAATAAATTCTTGCGTAAGGTAACTTGCGACTTCCCTGCTCTCCTCAAACTTAATTCAGTTCTTCATGAGTTTAAGTCTATTTAACAGTGAAGCATTCACACTTACAAAGTAATAATTTTGTTATTATTTAATTGTAATATTATTGTGTTTTCTTTATGTAATTGTAATGTTAATGTTTTTTAGTGTATAATGCTATTGTGTTATTATTTAATTGTAATATTATTGTGTTTTCTTTATGTAATTGTAATGTTAATGTTTTTTAGTGTATAATGCTATTGTGTTATTATTTAATTGTAATATTATTGTGTTTTCTTTATGTAATTGTAATGTTAATGTTTTTTAGTGTATAATGCTATTCTGTTATTATTTAATTGTAATAGTATTGCGTTTTCTTTATGTAATTGTAATGTTATTGCTTTTTTTGTTTATTTTTCCTTTACACTAGTACCAATTATTACTTTATTGTAACGGACTGTCAACAGCACGTACGGCTTACTGCCCGTGCGACCCATATTTGTCTTCTTCTTCTTCTTCCGAATGCAGTATTGGGTGATGATGTCCGTTCTGCGACTACAAAAACTTATATTTCCTTCGGTTGAAGGGTCTGTAGTCTTTCGAGTATTTAAAGATTTCCCCCATTATAGGTTACCAGCCTATAGTTGGGTAAGTCCAGTGGTGGGGTTGCCACCTCAATGCCTCTTGGACAGGCATGCTTTTCTGTAGGGGATGCTCCCTTAGCCTTTGAAGTTTCTTCTTCTCCGCAAGGCAGCGGTTCCTCTCTCTTTCCCTGAGTGAGGGTAGGGTGCCTCTTCCGCCAAATCTGCCGTATTAAGGGTATCCCTCTCCGCCTTCATTGCCGTTGAGGTCTTCACCGTTCCCTGGCAAGGGGCCCTCACATGGTACTATCAGCCGGGCCAGCTGAACCAAGTTTTTTTACGAGGTGTTACTCTTCCCCCTCCGTCTTTCTCATCCGGGCTTGGGATCGGCAATGGCAGAGTTACCCATATTTGTAAATAATACAAAGTAATAAAAAGCTGGATTCCGAAAATATCGGCTATACGCAAGTGTTTTGTGCATCTCATAAAACCGCTTTCTCCTTTATTTATATTTAATTCATTTTTTCGCCTACAACACTAATCATCAAGGAGTGAAGTTCTGATAAGTATAAAGTGAAGTTAAGAATGCACTGACTATAAGGAGGGAGGACGCACCTGTGACCTTACAGTGTTCAGTATAAACAAAATGATGTTCGGTGGAAGGCATTATACCCAGCTTCATAAAACAATTACACCAGGATAAGCAATTATAGAAGGAAGCAAACAAACTTATTCTTCTTCTTCTTCTTCTTCACTTCACGGGCTAGGCAAAAGTTGCCTGTTCCGCCTCACAGTTGTTCTGTCCATCTTTTCACTGGCCTTCCTACATTCCTTTAACCTCTTCGCTTGTAGTTGAATGCTTCTCTTGGTAATCTTTTACATTCATTCTTTCTACGCGTGTAAACCATTTTTCTCTATATTCTCTGATTTTCTCATCCAATGGATATATATTTAACTCTGTTCATATATCTTCATTCCTTATCCGATCCAATCTTGTGCAGCCTTTTGTTCTTCTAAGGAAGTTCATTTCTGCGCTTTGTATTCTACTTTGCAATCTTTTGGTCATTACCCAAGTTTCGCTCTCATAAAGTAATGCAGGAACTGCCAATGTTTTATAAAACTTCAATCAAGTATCTCTTCTTGTTTTATTCTTTAATGCTGTATGTATAGTTCCGCATATCATTTGAATTTTCGACAGTTTCATATGTATGTCTCTTTCAGTTTTTTTGTTTATAGTAAAATTACAATCCAAATAATTAAAATTTGTAACTTGTTCCAGAGGTTTGTTGTCTATTCCTATTTTTTATCTTATATGTTCGTTTCCCCAAAATGCTATTATTTTTGTCTTTTCTTTTGATATTTTGAAATTATATTCTTGGCATAACTGATTTAATTGATGTAAAGAGTACTGCAAATTATTTTCATTTTCTTGAATAATAACCACATCGTCAGCATACATTAAAACGTTTAATATTTTAAAACGGTCCATTCTTATACCTATATTAACAATACTTTTCCAATTTTGGATGATGCCATTAATATATAGATTAAAAAGAGTAGGTGATAAGCTACACCCTTGTCTTACACCAGCAGCAGCAATCAATCGTATTAATAAATTAATTAGTCATTTTAACATCTTACCTCATATTTCATGTTTTATCAAACACGGTAACTATAGTTTTCAAATGATCTTGTCATTCATTTTCAACCGCCATGAATGACAAGATCATTTGAAAACTATAGTTACCGTGTTTGATAAAACATGAAATATGAGGTAAGATGTTAAAATGACTCATTAATTTATTAATTAAGAACCTCATAATGTGTTTCCCAATTTTAACTTTGAATCAATCGTATGTTTAATTATTTGTAGTGTGCAATAAAACTACTTCATTTTGAATAAGGGTTAAAGTACAGAAATATTTTCTCATACATCATGATTATAGTTATTGAAATGTACAATAATATACTTCCGTAATGTGCAGTTCTTTACTACTCTGTATGCAACGAATAAATGAAACAGTCGCTAAGAAACACTCTGTTGTGGAGGAACGACATCTGCGCAGTACATACTCCGTGTTTCAGGTAATATGAAGCGTCAGTTTACTTACTGAAACTCCGCAACCTGCTAATCATAAACGGATGAAAATATAACTCATTGTAAATGATTTGGAAAAAAAAGAGGATTTCAACTACTGGGAACAACTTCTCTAATATCAATACTTCATAATTTATTATATATTATTTTGTTTGTATAATATATAAAACTATTATTCTACCAGTTATATTATATGGGTGCGAAACATGGGCTCTTACTTTAAGGGAGGAAAGGAGATTACAAGTATTTGAGAATAAAGCTCTTAGGAAAATGTTTGGACCAAAGAGAGATAAACAGACAGGTGAATGGAGAAGACTACATAACAATGAATTACATAGTCTTTATAGGAAGACAGGTATAACAAGAACAGTCAAGTCTCGTAGACTGCGATGGGCAGGACATGTTGCACGTATGGGGAATGAAAGACTTGCATCGAGGCTTCTTGTAGGAAAGGCAGAGGGAAAACGCTCAGTTGGTAGACCAAGAATGAGGTGGGAGAATAACATTAACTATGATTTGAGGGAAGTAGATTATACAGGGAATGATTGGAAAACACTAGCTCAGGATAGGGATGTATGGAGAGCTTATGTCCGCGCGGCCATGAACCTACGGGTTCGATAGTGCCGGTGAGTAAGTCAGTAATTAAGTAATTTTGCTTTTATCATTCTCCACTGCATTAATTATTTACATAAGCTTACGTCAGAGTGAATTTATTTTTTTTTTTAATTTTCTCCAAAATTTACTTTGCTTTGTATTATTATCTAATCTATTTAGTTACTTTCTTCAGTTTGGCATTAATCTAGTATATAGCATGAGTTTTGTTTGTGTCATTCTACTTTGCATTAATTCTTTAAGTGCAAGGTTGCGTTTTATATTTTCGAAATTTCTCCTAAATTTGTTTTGTTTTATATTTTCTCTTAACGTCTTTAATTGCCTTCTTTAGTCTGATATCAATTTATTCTATATTGTGTTGTGTATTTTATTTCCACTTGCATCATTTTTTATTTTTTATTAAGTGTAAGAGGCAGACCTAGAGAACGTTGGATAGATGAAGTTAGGAGTAGCATGGAAGCTAGAGATTTGAGGTAAGAAGATTCTTTAGACAGGAACATCTGCGACAAATAACTTTCTTTTCAATTTCTTTCTTTGACGTTTTCTTTTGTTTACACTGTTCTTCCTTTTTGTTTTACCTTTGTTAACCTTTTTATCGTATTCACACATACTAACACAAAACAGGACACACACCCAGACCCAAGGTGGAGATTTTAAATCCCCTACTCCGCCGGGAATCGAACCCGGGTCGCCGGACTACGCCACGGCGACGGACAAACTTTGGGCTGAGGATAGATACTGTATTGTGGAATATTCTTCTTTTTTTATTTTTATGTGCCAGAATTTATTTTATGTCTTGAAACTGTCTCCTGTTTCTACATATTTTGTTTTCTCTCTCCCTTTAACTAAAACTTTGTAATATATATTCTATTTGGGTCATTCCATGTCAAGTTGCCCAGGGGTCCCCACTCGACCATCTCAGATTTTGTTCAAAATTTGTGCATATGTGCACATGCATTTGTTAGGTTACTGTGCAACATTTTGGCTCGATTACTGCAGTGGCTTGAGAGCTAGGGCCATCTGAGTGGACCTATGCCATGTCATGAAACGTGCGGCGCAAAGAATTTGGTCAACTTTGATATAACCTTGTGCTTCAACTGTATTGTATATTACCTTGAATTGTATTATACTAGTAAAACTTTGGTGCTGAATGCAACTATAGCATTGCTTTAAAATTATTACCACGTATGGTATTTGGTCTGAAAGTGCCTTGCAAAGTTTGACACAGAAGATTTATGCTATATTTTAACTGTCGTTTCCTACAAGGCAAAAGCAGCTGGGATATTGATTCTCAGGCTGTCAACTAACCATCAGATTCCACATTACACTGCACCAGTATTACTTTCTATGAGTTAATAGTTCAGATTTTCCTGACTCTCTTTCTGAGCAAAAAATTAAAAATTGCAAATTTATAGCATTTTCAGGGTCAGTTTTCAATATGTCCTTCATCTTTGATCGTATTTTTACTGACACTACTAGAAAGATCATATTTGTTTCTACAAGGGACATGGAAAAATAAAATGGTAATTTTCCATATAAGGTCTTTAAAATAGCCTTAAATTACTCATACCTTAGTTGTTGCGCATACCCCTATGTTACAGCACAGCTTTGTTTCATATTTGAAGAGAAAAATTATACGCTCAGACTGGGACTCGAACCCAGGACCTTTGTATTTTAGTCCATTGCTCTACCGACTGAGTCATCTGGGCCAGTTCCAATATAAACGCAAAATGTTCTCTTATATACGTTGTCAATTCCTGCTCATCATATGCTATGAAACCTTGCTTCTATCTTTGCAAATGGCGGCTTCTTTATTAAGGAGACATTTATTTGGAAATTTTACATTACATTATAAAGCCTTTCGATGTTTTATTATTCGTTTCATACATATCAATGATGGGTAAATCATATTTCAAGAGAAAACGTATACGCTCAGACTGGGACTCGAACCAAGGACCTTTGACTTTCTAGGCCAATGCTCTACCAACTGAGCCATCTGGACGAGTTCCAATCTAAACCCAATTTTTTCTCTTATACTGGGAATTGACAATGTACATAAGCTGCTTTTGTCTTGTCGTAAACGATGGTTAAAGTATGACATTAATATTCTATGTCAAACTTTTCAAGGCACTTTCAGACCAAATACCGTAAGTGGTAATAATTTTCAAGCAATGCTATAGATGCATTCAGCACCAAACGCTATAGGCTACTAGTGTAAAATAATTCAATGTAATAGACACTACAGTTGAAGCACAAGGTTATATCAAAGTTGACCAAATTCATTGTGCCACGTGCTTCGTGACATGGTATAGGTCCACTAAGGTGGCCCTAGCTCTGGAACCACTGCATTAAGATTTAAGATTTTAAGATTTAAGATTTATTTAGCCTGGTGGAGTTAAGGCCATGTGGCCTTCTCTTCCACTCACCAGGACAAACATATATTACATAAGAATATAACAATGTTAATTAACTCTAATATTAAACACTAAGTAAAAATTTGATCAAAAGATAATATCTAATATACATATTACGATCTATAATACAACCAGTTAATATTAGTTAAAATTAAGACTAAAACTAATAATAAAATGTATACAAGCAAGACATATTAAATTGTCCCTGTCTAGTGTATATAAAAAACAGGAAAATAATGAGATATAGAAAACTAATTTTACGATTATACAATATTTAAAAACAAAACAAATAAAAATATTTGTTATTCTTAATATTATTTACATAAATAATTAAATATATTAATATTGCTAAAAGAATACTATCAGTGAGGTGTATAAGTCAGTTTGTTATTAAATAATTCTTTAGTTTGTTTTTGAAGGATGTTATAGTTTGACAGTCTCTGACATAGGGTGGAAGGGAATTCCATGTTTTGGTAAGTGACACCGTAAAAGATAATGAATAATATACAGTGTGATGAGGCGGGATATAAAGGACAATGTGCTGATGGGATCGAGTGTCAAGATTATGTGTGTCGGATAGTCTGATGAAGCGGCGTGATAAATAATTAGGCGATGATGTGTGAAGTATTTTATAGAGAAGGGATAGGGAATGGACAGTTCTACGATCTCTTAGACGAAACCACGATAATTGTTCCAGGGACGGTGTAACATGGTCAAATTTGCGAATACCACAAATAAAACGTGCGCAAGAATTATGAACACGTTGAAGTCTTTGAGTGGAAGTAATATTTAAGTCTGTAAAAAGAGTGTCACAATAATCAAAATGGGGCATTGCAAGTGTTTCTACTAACATTTTCCTAAGGGCGAATGGCAAACAATTTCGTACACGATTTAATGAATGTATTATTGAGAAGACTGTTTTGCATGTATGGTTTATTTGTGTATTCCAATTTAAGTTTTTGTCAATAAATACTCCTAGAATTTTTACTGTCTCACTATAAGGGATTTGAACTCCGTTTAGTGACACATGCGAAACTGTGTTTAGGTTAATTGTAGATAATAGTCTCTGATGACCCATAATGATTGATTGTGACTTTGTAGGATTTAATTGCAGTCCATATTTAACTGTCCAAGTCATTAGTGAGTCAAGATCCTCGTTAATTTTGGCAACAGCGTCATTTAGTGAATATTTGTCTGTGTGGATGTAGATTTGCATGTCGTCTGCAAATAAATTATGTTTGCAATGCTTTAGGGAGTTAGATATGTCATTTATGTAGATTGAAAAAAGCAAAGGTCCAAGTACCGAACCCTGTGGAACCCCAGCTTTACGGAAGGACCAAGAAGAACATAATGTATGATTTCCTATAACAGATTGCTGGCGCTCATGAAGGTAGGAATTGAACCATTTCGTGGCACTATCAGAGAGTAAGAGGTTTTTAAGTTTATGCAACAATAAGTCCAAGTCTACCGTGTCGAATGCTTTACTAAAGTCCAGTAAGTAAGAATGGTAAGTTTTCGATTATCAGCAGCTTCGCGTATGTCTTCGCAAATATTTAGTAGAGCAGTATTTGTATTGTGTCCTGTCCTGAAGCCTGACTGAAATTGATCTAGAAGGTTGTAATCATTTAGGTATTCAGTCAGTTGTTTATGGACTAATCGTTCCAGAGCTTTTGAAAGAGTAGGTAAAATGCTAATGGGTCGAAAGTCGTTCGGGGTTGAGGGCGTTTTAACTTTAGGCAGTGGACGTACGAGGGCTTGTTTCCACAATGAGGGATATGTAGATCGTTTGTAGTGAGGAGTTAAAAATATGAGTTATAGTAGGTAGTATAGCTTCGATTATTTTATTCAGTAAAGTAATATTTATACGGTCAGTTCCTTCTGCTTTGGTTTTTATTCGCATGATGGCTTTCTTTACGTCGTAGTCTGTAACATATGAGAAGTGGAAATGTTCTCTGTCGGGTTGATTTGTCAGTGATAATTCATTCATTGTTTGTTCTTTATCCTTTGGAGTAGTAGTTATACCTGTGAAGTGAATCAATGGAGCCAAAATTTTGCACCGTATCCTAACAAATGCATGTGCACATATGCACAAATTTTGAACAAATTATTAGATGGTCGAGTGGGGACCACTTTTGATTTCAAGACACTTGACATGGAATGACCCATTTGCATCACTTCTGTAACTGCATATGAGCACGAACGCTTACTCATTATGAGTACAATATTTGTTTCTGAATACGTAAAATATATTCTTATTTAATAATAATGAACATAAGATTTTTCATTATTGTGTCGAACACCATGGCTAGTCCCTTGGTTCTACCCTTTCCTCGACTATTTAACTCATGCCCCAAATGGGAGTCAATGACCAATCACGTTACAATGGTTTTTTATTTACAACCAATCACAGTCGTGTTTCACCTAGAATTTACCAACTAAAGTTTATCATAATAAAGAAAGCACCTCCTTTTTAACATTCTGAATAGGTCATCATAATCATCCGGTATCATGGCAGCTGCCGCCGTCTTCCGGAAACCAAATGCCATTCCTCTCTGTCCATCCATAGATGTTACTCCATTCCTCTGATATTCATAGCTGCTTGTACCCCTTCTATCCAAGTTTCTTCGGTCTTCCTCTCTTCCTCCTTTTCATTGGGATCCATTCCATAACAATTTTTGTCAATCTTTGCTCTGGCATTCGTTTGACACGACCATACCTCTGCAATCTTTTCTTTTCTATGATGTCCGGCTCCTCTTGTACACCCATAAATAGGTCATAGCATTATTTTGCAGTGACCGACTCACTAAGAAAATTGTATATATAGTGCATGAATATCAACACATACCGCATGCGGTAGTTAATATAAAAACATTTGTTGCAATTGATTATACCACAAAAAAAAAAGAAACCACTGTTTGCACTTTCTTAAATGTAATTTTTTCCAGAAAAATATAATTGTCATATTTACATCATAGGACATCAGAAATGAATTAATAAAGTTTGATGTGTTTCATTTTTTTTTTTTTTTCCACTAGAGTGTATTCTTACAATGTTGCGTTCCTTTGGCAATAAATAATATGATCTGGTTGCAGTTACGAACAAAAAAGCAAATGAAGCGTACCTATCGTTTCTCATTTGTTTTCAAACATTGCCGTCTACATTAAATATATAAATATTTTAAAATAACTATATTTAAATAATGATTTGTGAGCAAACAGCTTAATTTTATTCGTTAAATAGTCCTAACAAAACCCACTTTTGATTTCCAAATTCTCTACATAAATTCACTCCTCACTTCGTGAGTCGTGAATTTATGGATAATTTAGAAATCACTCGTGGCATTACTTATGATAAATAACTCATAGACGCCGAATATAGAAGGCAAGTTAATCATATAAATTCAATGATGGGGGACACGGCTCCTTACGAAATGTAGGTAAAATATAATTACTTTTTTAAAAATTATTATTCACTGAGATTAATTAATATAATTACTTACTCTAATGCAGCAATTATATATATTTATATATACATATCATCATGAACAAATTTGTTTTAGCCCATGTGGCCTGTACGGTAAACCTAGCGAAGATGGTCTTCCTTGGTCCCTATGTCCAGTTGGGGTATATTGGAATGCCAATTTTGGAAGTCTATTTCTTCCCATTCTCCTCAGATGATTTTTCCATTCTTGTTGGTATCTTTGTATATCTTCATTTAAACTTGTTACTCCAAGTTTAAATGAAGATATACAAAGATACCAACAAGAATGGAAAAAATCATCTGAGGAGAATGGGAAGAAATAGACTTCCAAAATTGGCATTCCAATATACTTGTATTCCAATATACTTGTTACTCCAAGTTTAAATGAAGATATACAAAGATACCAACAAGAATGGAAAAATCATCTGAGGAGAATGGGAAGAAATAGACTTCCAAAATTGGCATTCCAATATACTTGTATTCCAATATACTTGTTACTCCAAGTTTAAATGAAGATATACAAAGATACCAACAAGAATGGAAAAATCATCTGAGGAGAATGGGAAGAAATAGACTTCCAAAATTGGCATTCCAATATACTTGTATTCCAATATACTTGTTATACTCCAAGTTTAAATGAAGATATACAAAGATACCAACAAGAATGGAAAAATCATCTGAGGAGAATGGGAAGAAATAGACTTCCAAAATTGGCATTCCAATATACTTGTTACTCCAAGTTTAAATGAAGATATACAAAGATACCAACAAGAATGGAAAAAATCATCTGAGGAGAATGGGAAGAAATAGACTTCCAAAATTGGCATTCCAATATACTTGTATTCCAATATACTTGTTACTCCAAGTTTAAATGAAGATATACAAAGATACCAACAAGAATGGAAAAATCATCTGAGGAGAATGGGAAGAAATAGACTTCCAAAATTGGCATTCCAATATACCCCAACTGGACATAGGGAACAAGGAAGACCATCTTCGCTAGGTTTACCCCTTGGTGATCCAGTATATTAACTCCTAACAATGATCGTAAGAAGCGCATTTGGCTTACTTGAAGTTTATGAGAGTTTATTTTATTTAAAATCGAAATTTGACTTCCGTATTTTAGAGCAGATTTTGATGTGATGTTATGTAATCTTAATTTTGTCTCTGTCCTCATCTGTTTACCAAAATGTCCTCGTATTACTCCATTCATTTTATTATATTTTTGTAATTTTGAATCAATGTCACTCTTATACTCTGCAAATACACTTCCTAAGTAAGAGAAATCTGACACTTGTTCTATAATTTTTCCATCAATCTCAATTTTCACCCGTTGTATGTTTTTTCCACACATTGCCATTGTTTTGGATTTTGAAGTTGAAATTTTCATATTATATTTGCTAGCAATTTTGAATAATTCATACGCTGCTATTTGTAAGCTATCTTCGGAATCTGATAATATTATTTGATCATCAGCATATAATATTGTTTGAATTATTTTATTCATAGTTATTGAAATTCCACTATTTACTGTTTGTTTCCATTCTTGCACTATTCTGTTAATATATAAATTAAATAAGAGTGGAGATAGTCCACATCCTTGTCGAACACCTTTGCTTGTGTTTATGTGTTCTGTTATTTCTCCATCTGGTAATTTAATTTCGATTTTAGAATTTTGATATAAGCTTTGTATGGCTCGTATTACATGTGAGTGTATATGTTCTTCATGCAGTATCTGCCAAAGTTTACCTCGGTTTACATTATCATACGCATTTTCATAACATTAAAATGTTTTCTTCTCAAAACATTATTAAATTGACCTTGATCGTTAATCCTGTTTTTATTTACAATTTTCTGCCCTAGAGCAGGTCCTTCACTGCAATCGTAACATTTTCATGTCGTACATTGTAGCTTTACTAGGGAATTACAGGTGTGGTAGCTTTCCGATGCTTTCCACACCGTGAATGATAATGATGATGATGTTCGGAGACCGTTTGGGCCCCAAAGTTTCCCCACATTTGTCTTACAAGTGAGAAAAAACACTCACCCAGGAAGCTTGTCCCGACCGTGAATCGAAGCCAGGCCCGCTGCGTGACAAGGCAGCGCACTGTTTCGAGACCACAGCGCTGTACGTTATTCCTGTGTACCCTTCATTTATTATTGATATAATTTTTGTTCCTGAGTTACGCGACAGGAAATTGATTGTATTCTGATCTCAATAGAAATTGTTAATTTTTGCAAATCTTATTGTAATTCAGTTGCTATGAAACTGTGTCTTAAATAGAAAATAAATTCTATCGGTTGCAAATACTCTCTAAATTCTGTGTAAGAAAATATAATCACAAGGAACTAAATGCACATATTACACAGTCTTGAGATAAAAATTATTTTACAATAATTGAGCTGAAGAAAATAGCACAATATATATTATTAACTCCATGAACCGACATTGTAAATCATACAATAAACAAATCTATGCAAACTGCGGACAATGAAATAAAAACAAATTGCCCTAAGGTACGTAAAAACTGAATATTATCAACTAGAGAAAAAAGGAATGATAAAATCAATGGACAAAGTTATAAAACATTTATTACAATAACTGAACATACAGTAAGTAATGTCTATTTACTTCATGAATGGTGTGTGTAAATTACGGTAACAAACAAATGAATTCCAACCTGCGGACAATGAAAAAAATTAAATTTCTGTAAGCTACATATAAACTAAAGATCATCAAGGAGAATGTGTATTCGTACAGCAAAAACCTAATTAAAACAGAAACATTAAATTTAAAAAAAAATACATAAATATTTGACAAAAATGAAGCTTTAAATTATAAATAAAGCAACATATAAAAACACAAAGTGAACAGATGATATCAAGATAATCCATTCAAAAGCAAGCGTAATTACTCCAAAAATAGTACGTTGTTCAATGTTATAAGTCCAATAACAGGAAAATAAGTCATACAGAATTATCTCCGACGTCATAGGGAACAGTTATACCTACATCGCGATTCTTCTGTCGGATAAAATGGATAAATCGCACCCAAAATTCCCCTGACTCCCGAGTAAAAACTGGGAAAATATCGGGTTCTTCCAGTGGTACAAAAGGACAAAAGTCTCATAAAACGTTTCCCCGTTTCCCGAGAGAAAAAATTGGAAAAATATCGGCAACTTCCAGTATGAAAGAGGCGAAAACGTCACACAATATTTTCCATGACTCCCGAGGGAAATACTAGAAGAAATATCTCCAGTGGGAGAAGAGGACAAAACGTCCCACAAATTTCCCCGACTCCCGAGGGAAATACTAGAAGAAATATCGGGATCCTCCAGTGGGAGAAGAGGCGAAAACGTCCCACAAATTTCCCCGACTCCCGAGGGAAATACTCTAATAAATATCGGGATCCTCCAGTGGGAGAAGAGGCGAAAACGTCCCACAAATTTCCCCGACTCCCGAGGGAAATACTCTAATAAATATCGGGATCCTCCAGTGGGAGAAGAGGAGAAAACGTCCCACAAATTTCCCCGACTCCCGAGGGAAATACATGAGAAATATCGGGATCCTCCAGTGGGAGAAGAGGAGAACACGTCCCACAAATTTCCCCGACTCCCGAGGGAAATACTAGAAGAATGATCGGGATCCTCTAGTGGATAGAAGAGGACAATACGTCCCACTACATATTCCCGACTCCATAGATAAAGCCCTGAATAATACCGTGATTCTACATCGAAAGAGAGTTCTTAGCGTTTCACAGTATTTCCCCCCCCCACACGGCCGTCTTGTCTGAAGAAGTCTGGTTATCCGTGGATATAATTATCTCTGTGTAACAGTTGCATTGAAATCAGTTCATTTCAGCATAACAGTTATCGCTATCATCAGGTCCGTGAATACTTTTAATCAACGACTCAGAATAGTGTAAATACATCCTCTGTAGGTGAACTGGTTGTATTGTCTGCTCTGAACTTAACGTTAATAATTGTAAATAGTAACTTGTGTTAACACAGTGTGTAGTTAGGTTTAATTATGTAACTTTATCTAAGTTAATGTAAAGTAGGTTGTTTAACTGTAAGTTTAACTTGTTTAATATATGGATATTATAAGATTAATTTCTGTTTTATTTTATGATAAATGCCCATTGTATTTATATTCTTGTGGGTGCATCACGTAACCGAACGGTTTAAAGCATGGTGCTACGGGATTACTCTGGGTCGATCATCGGGGAAACATTTTTCTTATGGAGTTTCGGACAGTCCGAACCCAATATCATGAATAGTTTGGATAGCTACAATAAGTAGCGACTCCAAGTAGAAAAAAAAAACAGTTGTAACGTCTGGGGGAACCGTCAATTTGGCCAAATATCTCATATATACTGGTGTATGATGGTTTACCATAGTGATTAATATATATGGATATAAGGCCAGCAGCTGGCTGGTATACCCAATAAAATAATAACACAGCTATACAAAAAATATTGTTGCCCTAGGATATATCAGCGAATGTCTGTTTTCAAGTGCACAGTTTATGAATATAATCATGAAAGTGCTGAATGTGCTCTAGTTTTTTATGATTTTTGCGTATATTATAATATTTTAAACAGTAAACGGCTTGTTACTGATGAAATTTATGTTTCCAGCCATGATTTGATTTCTGCGCATTTTTTTCGCGCATACAAACATGACGTAATATCCTCTCTCGCACATCTCGCTCCGCGATTCGGCCGAGATCTCAGTTATTTGACAAAATTAAAGTACTCACGACGTACATCTGGATACGATAAATCAATTCGTCAAAGCGTTGGACAAGGAAGGAGAATGTTTTAAATACATTTGTAGAAAATTTCCTAAGCTCAGTATGGAAAAGTTAAATGCAGAATATTTGATGATTCTCAAATTCGGCAATTGATGAAAGATGTAAATTTTATTAAATTATGACTGTTCCGGAAAGTGAAGCTTAGAAGGGATTTGTATTGATAATAGACAATTTCCTAGGGAACTATAAAGCACCAAATTCTAAAGAAATTGTGCAAAACATGTTGACAAGCTTCAAGATTTTTTTTTTCTATTTTCGTCGGTGTATACTAATTTTTCGAAAAACAATTGACATTATAAATATATATTATTTTTTTCATATTTTCCGATTTTTGAATTGTAAAATGAAAATATAGATTTAAAAAACCACAGAAAATCTTCCAAAATTATTGATAATTTCAAGAACTGTGAGCATAAATATTTCCGAAATATATCACGGGTAACAAAACCACTGTTGACCAATGTAATAACATAGTAATAATAATAATATCAATAATAATTGGCCGATAGCGAGGAGATACTAATGGCCAACACGCACACACTATTGAGTAACACTAAGAAATTAGGAATGGAAGTAAATATCAGTAAGACTAAATATGTGGTCACAGGTAGAAATTCAGTATATAATGGAGATGGACGGCTAATGACAAATGAGGGAAATTTTGAGGAAGTGGCTGAATTCAAATACCTAGGAACAATAATCACAAATAGGAATGAGACGCACAAAGAAATTAAGCATAGGCTCAATTCTGGAAATGCATGCTATTATGCATTGCAGAGACTTTTGATGTCCCAACTCCTTTCAAAAAACGTTAAGCTGAAAATATATAAAACTATTATTCTAACAGTTATATGGGTGCGAAACATTGACTCTAACTTTAAGGGAGGAAAGGAGATTACGAGTATTTGAGAATAAAGTTCTTAGGAAAATTTTTGGACCAAAGAGAGATGAACAGACAGGTGAATGGGGAAGACTACATAACAATGAACTACATGGTCTTTATAGGAAGCCAGATATAATAAGAACAGTTAAGTCTCGTAGACTGCAATGGGCAGGACATGTTCCACGTATGGGGAATGAAAGACGTGCATGGAAGCTTCTTGTAGGAAAGCCAGAGGGAAAACGCCCAGTTGGTAGACCAAGAATGAGGTGGGAGAACAACATTAACTATGATTTGAGGGAAGTAGATTATACAGGGAATGATTGGAAAGCATTAGCTCAGGATAGGGATGTATGGAGAGCTTATGTCCGCGCGGCCATGAACCTACGGGTTCGATAGTGCCAGTGAGTAAGTAAGTAAAAATAATAATAATAATAATAATAATAATAATACCAAAAATAGCTATTATAATAATTTTCTTGCTGTGTTGATCCTAGAATAACAGTTTGTTAGGAAGCGAGTTTTCCCATCTCTGTCTTCCTGGGGATCTCCTTCCAGTTGGAATATTATCTCGTACGACTTTTGATAATCTGTCATCACTAATTCTTGAGACATGATTATTCCATTCCAGCCCGATTCTTGATATATTATTATTATTATTATTATTATTATTATTATTATTATTATTATTATTCCGAATGCAGTATTGGGTGATGATGCCCGTTCTGCGACTACAAAAACTGATCTTTCCATTTTAATAATGGAATGCAATTAAGGAAAGATGATGAACAAGACAGGAATTTTCGGAAGAATAAAATAACTTTGGGTTGATGGAAAAACTACTCTGGTGTAAAAACAAACCTAATCAAGGTTTTATTATTATATTATTAATATTATTACCATTGGTATTATTACCATGATGATCATCACCTATATTATGTAAAACATGTAGTCAATGTACCAATTTCAGCAATTATAAATTAAGAGAGTCAATATGTTTGAACAGCGAAGCTGTCATTTTCAAAGAGTAAATATTGACAGCCAATATTTAGTCCTGAAAATGAAGGCTTCGCTGTTGAAACATGTTGAATCTTTTAATTTTTAATTGGTGAAATTGGTACATTGACTATATTTTTACGATTTTATCACCAAGAAGATCATTAGTTTATTAAATTTATATTATGGAATGGGCCATAAGGTCCGTTCCAATTCCAATCAAAACTGGTCCTGCCAACTTTTTTTAGGTCTTCCTGGGTTAATTCTTCCGCCCAAGGATCATTAGTTGGGTAGTGTTCATGGTAAATCATGTTTATGTCAGAGTAAACCGAAATTTATTATGTGACATATTCTCTAATAGAGGAGTACATCTACATCTCGTCAAAATGATACCGAGTTTACATAAACATGTCATACAGATTAAATTACAATATGAGTACAAAGGAAATGACCGAAATACAGCAAAGAGTTCGACAAAGATACCCTCTCCTTCCGCACCCACAAATTCTGAAAATGATATATATACAATTACAAGAGGTCTGTTTCGAGAAGATTATTACCATTATTATTATTATTATTATTTTATTATTATTCTTATTATTATTATTATTATAATTATTCTTATTAAATATTCCCTACTGGGGAAGCTTTTCGAGACTACCAAAACATTTTAAATGGAGTGTGGAGTCGGGACAACTAAAGATTTAATATTAGAAGATCAGAAGGGAAATATTAGAGGATGTGAAGAATTTGAGTATCTGGGGGTAAAGGTGGATAAAGAGGATAAAAAAGAAAGTGATATTAAGAACATAATAAATAAAGGTAGAGCAATAACATCAATGATGAATGGAGTCTTACGGTACAGACAAAGAAAAAAGTTACAAATATGTAATTCAATAGTGAGAAGTACTGCCACATATCGAGCTGAAGTTTGGAAATTCAACAAAAACTTAGAACAAAAATTTATGTCGATGGAAATGGATTTCATGAGGAGAGCAGCAAGATGATCAAAATTAGAAATACTGTCATACGAGAAAAAATAAATATTAGATATTCAATAGAACATTATAAGATACAAGCAATTAAATTGGTATGGGCACGTACGACGAATGCAAGAAGGAAGGTTGCCCAGGAAAACATTGGAATGGTGTCCACCTGGAAGAAGAAGGAAAGGAAGAACTCGAAACTCGTGGATGCAAGAAATAAGAACTGGAATGAGAACAAGAGGACTGGAGAACATGGAGTGGATGGATACAGATGAGTGTAGAAGAAAAATAGAACTTTAGGCACAGAACGATGTGTAAACATTAAAAATCTGTATATAAAAATATTATTATTATTATTATTATTATTATTATTATTATTATTATTATTATTATTATTATTATTATATTATTATTATTATATGGATGCGAAACATTGACTCTTACTATAAGGGAGGAAAGGAGATTACGAGTGTTTGAGAATAAAGTTCTTAGGAACATTTTTGGACCAAAGAGAAATGAACAAACGGGTGAATGGAGAAGACTACTTAACAGTGAACTACATGGTCTTTATAGGAAGCCAGATATAATAACTGTTAAGTCTCGTAGACTATGATGGGCAGGACATGTTGCACGAATGGGGAATGAAAGACGTGCATGGAAGCTTCTTGTAGGAAAACCAGAGGGAAAACGCCAGTTGGTAGATCAAGAATGAGGTGGGAGAATAACATTAACTATGATTTGAGGGAAATAGATTATACACGAATGATTGGAAAACATTCGCTTAGGATAGGGATGTATGGAGAGCTTATGTCCGCGCGGCAATGAACCTACAGGGTCGATAGTGCTAGTGAGTTAGTTAGTTAGAGTCCGGATGTTAGACAAATGTTTATACTTAATGGTAACAGGTATCTAAAACATTCCTCAATTTCAGGATCTGTATAGAGCAATTTCAGGAGCTCTATAGAGCAAATATAATTTTGCCTGCTTGTGTATATTTTCGAACGTAGAGTCTATAAAGACTGATAATATCTACATAGGTATATTTATTTTGAAGTTTTACAAATTATTGGCAGTTCCATCTCTTATATATGGATGTGAAACCTGGACATTAACAAAGGCAGATAGTAAACAAATAGAGGCTGCTGAAATGAAGATGTTGAGAGCAATAGCAGGATACCAAAGGACCGATAAAAAGAAAAACGAAGATATAAGAACAGAACTTAATATATTTAATCTCTGTGAAAGAATAACATGTTACCAAAATGCTTATCTTCAGCACGTATTACGAATGAATGAACAGCGCATACGAAGAAGAATGTATAATTATAAACCAAAAGGGAGAAGAACGTTGGGAAGACCATTGAAGAGATGGAAGGACCAATTCGACCTATAATGAGATCGGAACAGGCCATTTGGCCTAATCCTTGTTGTTGATGATGATGTGGTATATTTATGCGATTTTGTTTTTCGAAATTCACTTTTTATTATATAGAAAGAAATTGAAATGCATAGTAAAAAAACTGTGTTGTGTGGCCAATATTTTTGGACTGCGTTATACATTCATTAGATGATGGAAAAATGTCACTTTTGAATCCCATTATATCCGGCACATCAAAATGAAAAGTACTCAAAAGTTGTGAAAGTTATTGGACGGGGTGTTTTCTATGTAGTGGCAGCCAACTTCAGGAAAGCAAGTTACAAAAAACTTCCTCATCAATCATTTTGTATCATTAAACTGCAAATCTATTAAATATCCATCCATAGTAATTCTGCCCGAGGGCAGGTCTTTCACTGCAATCATAGCATTTTCATGCTATACTTTGCAGCTTTACTAGGGAATTATAGGTGTGGTAGCTTCCCGTTGCTTTCCACACCGGTGAGAATGATAATGATAAGGATGATGATGATGGCCATATGATTTCGGGGACCGTTTGGGCCTTAAAGTTTTCCTGACATTTGTCTTACAGGTGAGAAAAAAACCCCGATAAAAACCTCACCCAGAAAAACTGCCCCGACCGGGGATCGAACCCGGGCCCGCTGCGTGACAAGGCAGCACGCTACCTCGAGACCACAGCGGTGGACCTATTAAATATGTAGACCTGTATAATTTAGTAATCAAATGATTGGTGTTTACTTTATGAAAATCCATGATGTATTTAATAAATAATACTATCAATGTTTTATATGATTTTCATAAATAAATATATACATTTGTTTATTTTATTTAACATTCGTAGCAGCTCACTCCATGTTCAGCAGATTGACATAATTACAAATCATTTTTCTATTATCCGACACAGCGGAATATTGACCTGTTTCATTTGTGGATGATTTGCGAACTAATGCCGTATCATCCCGCGTACATTCGCTACACGTCAGTCTAAGAGTTTCAATTAATGTTTGCCTGCAGGAATACTAGCAGTGATCAATAATGTAAGTGCTTCATTTGCTATTTGTTCCTGAGTATACAGTACATTATTAGTATCTACGTCCATGCAAAACGTATCAACAGTGCTGCTATGACTGGAGGTAACCGTTCCACTAAGTCGTATAATAGTTATGTGCATAGTCAACTATGTAAACAAATATAACCAAGCAATACAATACAAATAAAAGGTAAAAGGTAAAAGGAAATATATATAGCATTGTATAAAGCACGTAAGTCGGCCGCGGTGGACTAGTGGTTATGCTCCTTGCTTCTGGTCCCGAGGGTCGTGGGTTGAAACCCGTCCGGGGTCGATGGATTTTTTTAGGATGGAAAAATCCAAGGAGCAAGTCCTCCGGGAGGGACTTTAAGCTGTGGATACCGAGTCTGAAGATTTTCAGGCTCGTAAAAGATCCTTAAGCCTGAATGAAAAGGCCTCTAAGTACAATTTACCGAATTTTCCCGTCCTAGTACTACCTTGGTTTCCTAGATGTCAGTATGAGGCGGAACGCTGACCACGGACCACTCAAATGACATTTATACGAAAACAAGTGTAACTAAATTAGTATAGTTCAAATTCTTCCCTGTAGGGGGAGAGCGCCTAAATCTCTGTTAAGGGAAAACATGGGTTTACAAGTACAAATAAAGCACATTTTTCTTTATAATTTAATAGAAGTGAATAATTTAATTCTAATTCGATTCGATTCGATTGAGGGTCTTTCCGCTTTTCACCGGTTGCCCTTTTACCAGCCGGCTGCTGGCCCTTCACATCCACATGTGTCAATCACAGAGGTAGAAGATCAACAGCCAGTGTAGGGGTGATATGTTGTTAGCATGTCGAGTCCCCCAGCCGTTATAGCTGGTTCCTCAACCTGGAGCCGCTACTTATTGAGCTACCCAATTGCCTCACGATGTTGGGTGGGCACCGGTCCCATACTGGCCGAAATACCATGAGAAAATTTCTTCCCCCATGGAGACTCGAACCAGCGCAAGTCCCGTAGCTCTGCACCAAATCTTCCTACCTTAACCGCTCGGCTACGGCGCGGGACAATTAATATTACAAAAAAAAAAGAAGTAATCTCAGTTAAAACATAAATTGATTGTGTCGACGTTTCAATCTCTTGTTGTGAGATTATTTTCAAGAAAATATTTTCAATCTCTTGTTGTGAGATTATTTTCAAGAAAATATTTTCAATCTCTTGTTGTGAGATTATTTTCAAGAAAATATTTTCAATCTCTTGTTGTGAGATTATTTTCAAGAAAATATTTTCAATCTCTTGTTGTGAGATTATTTGCAAGAAAATATTTTCAATCTCTCTGTTGTGAGATTATTTCAAGAAAATATTTTCAATCTCTTGTTGTGAGATTATTTTCAAGAAAATATTTTCAATCTCTTGTTGTGAGATTATTTTCAAGAAAATATTTTCAATCTCTTGTTGTGAGATTATTTTCAAGAAAATATTTTCAATCTCTTGTTGTGAGATTATTTTCAAGAAAATATTTTCAATCTCTTGTTGTGAGATTATTTTCAAGAAAATATTTTCAATCTCTTGTTGTGAGATTATTTTCAAGAAAATATTTTCAATCTCTTTTTGTGAGATTATTTTCAAGAAAATATTTTCAATCTCTTTTTGTGAGATTATTTTCAAGAAAATATTTTCAATCTCTTGTTGTGAGATTATTTTCAAGAAAATATTTTCAATCTCTTGTTGTGAGATTATTTTCAAGAAAATATTTTCAATCTCTTGTTGTGAGATTATTTTCAAGAAAATATTTTCAAGAAAATATTTTCAATCTCTTGTTGTGAGATTATTTTCAAGAAAATATTTTCAATCTCTTGTTGTGAGATTATTTTCAAGAAAATATTTTCAATCTCTTGTTGTGAGATTATTTTCAAGAAAATATTTTCAATCTCTTGTTGTGAGATTATTTTCAAGAAAATATTTTCAATCTCTTGTTGTGAGATTATTTTCAAGAAAATATTTTCAATCTCTTGTTGTGAGATTATTTTCAAGAAAATATTTTCAATCTCTTGTTGTGAGATTATTTTCAAGAAAATATTTTCAATCTCTTGTTGTGAGATTATTTTCAAGAAAATATTTTCAATCTCTTGTTGTGTTTTCTTGAAAATAATCCACAACAGGAGATTGAAACGTCGGCACAATCAATTAATGTTTTGACTGAAATAACGTTTATTTTTTTTTATTTTAATAAAATATAATTAGACCTATTGTTATTAACATTATTATTAAATGTTATATTTGTTACGATAAAAAATAGATTTTTGCGGCACACTGAAAAAAATAAAAGCCGCTAACAATATTTTAATAAATACATATTCCATTCTTGCGTGTGTAACACTGGTCAACATGATTTTTGTCTCATGAGTACCAATAGTTGTACTTAATGCAGTTTTGTATCGTGTTTTCAAATATGTATTGGGAATGTCTCCATCACCCACAGTTTTTTATTTCAATTTCAATTAACACTAGGGCGCCCGGAGTTTCCGTTCACATACAACGCCCAGAGTGGGTCAATTTGACCCATGCTAAGAAAATATTCAAATATAAGCAAACTGTAGATATATTATTGTAAATACACTTATCTGAGTTACAACTACTGATAATTCATATGGGTAAGGTGTATAACGATACAGTATATTAATCCATCCATACTAATTCTGCCCGAAGGCAGGTCCTTCACTGCAATCATAGCATTTTCATGCTATGCTTGCAGCTTTACTAGGGAATTGTGTAGGTGTGGTAACTTCCCGTTGCTTTCCACACCAGTGAAGGATGATGATGATGATGATAATGATAATGATAAGGATGATCATGATGATGATGGCCATATGATTTTGGGGACCGTTTGGGCCTTAAAGTTTTCCTGACATTTGTCTTACAGGTAAGGAAAAACCCCGATAAAAACCTCATCCAGAATAACTGCCCCGACCGGGGATCGAACCCGGGCCCGCTGCGTGACAAGGCAGCACGCTACCTCGAGACCACAGCGGTGGACATATTATATTAATATTAAATTAAATTAAATTTGATTCAACATCTTTGGAAAGCAAATGTTTAGAATTATTTTATTTTATGTACTTTAACAAAAGTTTTAATTCAAAATACAAATTTCTCATAAAAATAATTAAAATTATTTATTACAAGCTGAAAAAAATAGTGTTCTTACAACGCTGATGCATTTCACAAGAATCTCAAACACAATTGGCGCCACGTGTATTCAAATTTTTTGGTACATTTACCACACACCATTTTCTTGCAAATAGAACATTTTGAATTACTGTTGTTGTCTTTACAAAACTGTTTCACTTCAAACCTCCGTCGTTTTGGTCGATCATAGTCTGGAGTCCTATGTGATTGACGTTTCAAGTGTTCGAGGTGAAGTTCTTCTGCAAGTTTGTGAATATATTTATTTCTTGTATTTTTGTTTTTGCCAGGGACTGATCAATATATTACAACTGCATTTATTACTGCCAAGTCCAGGATATTGTAAAATGCATGCACAGGCCATCGTCTGCTTAAGGCCTTTACTGTATATTACCTAGCCTTTTTATCTACAATATCCACACCATACTTGGCTGCATTGTAGAAACTTACGGTTTCAGGCGTTTTTTTTTTTTTTTTTTTTTTTTTTTTCACTGGTGCCAATATTTACTATTGGGTGACGAGAGCTCATTACCAACACATTTTTAGCTTTGTTCCCTTGATATTTAGTCAGGGTCGTTTCATCATGCTTCAGTATGGTGGTAGTATACAGAGGAGTTTTCAGAGATTTGATGCTGGATGGGACCTCTCTCCTGATTCTATTTAGCCTACTGTTCCATCGAAGCTTGTTCACTTTGCTTTCAGACTTTTAGCCAGGTTCATGGATGTGAAATAATTATCAATTAAATAAAAATAAAACGTAGTTTTATTTGATTTTCATATTTATTATATAATTCAGTGACAGCTGTTTCGGTACACTGTACCTTCTTCAGACATGTTAACAAATTATGAATTGTGTTCCAACTGATCTAAGCAACAATACAACAATATTTATTTAACTTTTTAAATTTAACAAAGGTGATTCATTCAAATCAAGTTGAGAATTTAACAGTTTTTTACTACTTTTAAATTTATTAATTTCTACAGCCTCCAAAAGATCTAACTTCTTACCCTTATCACAAATATGTAAAATTTCAAAATTTGGATCGAAACAGTGATTAAATTGGAATAGGTGGTTAGCATATTTTGAATTTTCTAAATTTCTGTTATATGCTCTCATGTGTTCCTTTATCCGAGAGATAAAAGGTCTACCAGTTTGTCCTATATAGACATTGTCACATGTGCCACGCTTCAATTTATATACACCTGATAATTTTTCTTTTTTTGTTTTGGTTTTATTGTTTTTTATTATATTTTGTAGAGTTTTTATTAGTTTTAAATGCCACATTAATGTTCAACTTTTTAAAGTGTTTAGATATTTTATTTGAAAGTGGGCCTATGTATGACATTACGACATATTCCTTTATGTTTTCTTTAAGTGAAGGAAAAACTTTGTTAATTGCTTTTTTGTAATGCACCTTCTTAATTAAATATTCTATAATTTCAGGGTCGTAGCCATTATTAACAGCCAATTGTTTAATAATATTCAATTCATTATTATATTCCAAGGGTGAAAGAGGGATATTTAAAAGTCTATGAATGTAACTATTAAAGGCTGCCATCTTATGAGTATATGGGTGAAGAGAAGAACTATGGATAGTGGTATCAGTATGTGATGGTTTGTGAAAGATACCAAACTCAAACTTATTATCAATGTGTTTTATTGATAAATCCAAGACATTTATACTATTATTTGTTTCTAATTCCATTGTGAAATTAATACTTCTGTGAATGTTATTAATAAAATTTAAAAAGGAATTCAATTGTCTTTTGGTTCCTGTGAAGCCTGCTATGACATCATCTACATAACGATACCAAAATAGAACATTTCTAGCTAATACATTCTTATGTATGGTTTGTTCTAAGTCATCCATAAAAATCTCTGCCAAAAGAGGGCTCAACGGATCACCCATAATCAAACCATCTTTAGCTATGTACAGTTTGTTATTAAATTCAAAGTATTTTTGATGTAAGCATGTTTTAAGAGTGTGTAATATTTCTTCATCTACAAAACCATTCACTTTATTAGTTAGTAACATTCTATAGTAGTAAAAAACTGTTAAATTCTCAACTTGATTTGAATGAATCCCCTTTGTTAAATTAAAAAATTTAAATAAATATTGTTGTATTGTTGCTTAGATCAGTTGGAACACAATTCATAACTTGTTAACATGTCTGAAGAAGGTACAGTGTACCGAAACAGCTGTCACTGAATTATATAATAAATATGAAAATCAAATAAATCTACGTTTTATTTTTATTTAATTAATAAATATGGATTTTCATCAAGTAAACACCAACTCAATCGATTAAATAATTATCAGTTGTGACGTTTCTGCCTTTTGTCAAATATGGCTCCATAAGTTTCATCACATGACTGGAAACACGCTCATTGGTAGGGTAGGTCGAGTGTCATCTTTAGAGTTGTCAATAATTGAAAACAAATTATAATTTTTTTCATTGTTGACAAACTTTTGCATGAAATGACATTGTTGAATGAGTAAACAGAAAAATAAATAGCAATTCACAATCAAAAATACCAACAGCAAAATTTTAAATTCTTATATACATGTGGGTCGAAATGACCCGGTTTGGGCGTTAAGAGTAGATTGTTTAATATATTAAAAAATTACAGGAAAATAATATTTATTTTTTGTGAAAGTAAAGAACCCCTAAATCGAGTAAATGTCCTAGGAGAATGTATTCCTATTTGCATTTTTAATATAAAAAATATGCTTTCCATTTCTCAGTTGGGTCAATTTGACCCGATTGGGCGTTCTAGTGTTAATGGATTTAAATAATTATTTTTAATAAACCTAGATTTCTTCCCGGAAAATCTTAGCTCAGTTAGCGATGAGCACGGGAAACACTTTCATCAGGAGATTCTTGCTATGGAAAATGATATCAAGGCAAATGGAATCCTAATATGCTGGCCGATTATTGTTGCACCATCAAGAGGGATGCTCCACCAGTCGAAATATAGCAGAAAATCGTCATTTCTTACTTTCTAGTTGAGTCCAAATGTTCGAATATTGTGTAGTTACGAATGTAGAAAATATTAAAGTGTTTGAAATTATAAAAACTTGTCTCCCGGAAACCTTGCGAGATAGAGAAAACTCGATATCATATTTGAATTTAGGAGAAAAACTACTATCGGAATCACATATTTTTCTTTCTGAGACAAAAAAAAAAGTTTATTTTTTGTTGCTAAGTGTAATTTGTGATGTGATTAACTTCGCGCCGCGCGCCCGTATGAAAGGGGCTTACAATGTTATCTCAGGATTATCGGTATTTGATCAATTGAAAAACGTGATAATACAGAGTATTATCTCCCACAACCTACACTACCCGTCTAAGTAACACAACATTTCACTCCCATGAGCTTATGACGCGCAGATTAAAACTTAAATCTAAACATCGCTTCTAATATTTTAAAAGTGAGAAAAAACCCTTTTCTTAACTGACGTCATAATCACTATCATATTATGGAGATGGAGGAACGGCCAAACTTTACGTACTGTGACCGCAACTTTTTTTTATCTCTTCATAAACTCCTGTCAAATTTTATTCTTAGGGTTCCATTTCTCAAATTATTTCCCATCATTTACAATGATTTTATATTTTTAACGATTATTTCAATATATTTTTCATGATATTTAACTATATACGTAGCATGAAGACTAGCAGCCATATTGATTTTAACGAATATTCTATGCAACAACAAAGACGTGTTTCAGTGCAGGCAACATAGGGTGTGTACTAATTAACTGTACACATAAACTTCTGAATTTCAGAACTTATTTTTTATCTTCGGTCGTTACATTATTTCACATGTTAGAGCGCTTATATTATTTTAGGTTAGTTTTTATGATGCCCTTTCACGGGTTAGAGTAGTTAAATTGCGTTAGGTTCGTTAAATATCGTGTATATTTTGGCTTCATCCCGTGGTTTCATAGTGTAAACCTGTTAGTTACGCCTACCTTGGGTATAAAGTGAAGGACAAATATGTCTTTTACACTATCTCATTTAAATGATTAAACCTGTTTAAATTATATTTTCCGCGTTAAGAACGTCGCGGATCCCACTAGTATAGTATAGATACAGTATGTCAATTTGGTATTTATACATAGGCATTTTTATTAATAAAATCCAATTTTCAGAAAGTTTTCAAAAGTAAAGAAAAAATATTTATTGTGGTTTGAAGAAAACATTAAGTTATATCTAAATATGTAGTTCAAAACTTAATTATAAAATAAACATAATTTTCTGAAAATAAATAATCTTTTTCACACCCCAATGCAAGCCAATTTGCTATTCATACACTAAAGAAAACACTTCAGGGGTAAGTTGCTTGTCTACCTTGTTTAAAACAATTAAATGCAAACATGGATACTCTAAGTTGTGCATTTGTTTACATCTGGCCTACTGTGCTGGTTGTGTACACTGGCAGTCAGTCGCGCCCAAAATGGGTAAATGTAAAGAACTCAGTTCTGATCTCAAGGATACAATTGTAAATTTTGCACTTAAGGGATATTCTTTGAGAAAAATAGGACGACTCATAGACAAATGTCATGCAACAGTACAGTGTATACTAAATAAATTCAAGTATAAGAGTTCAGTAGAGAATGCTCCGAGAAAACCTAAACAAAAGAAGTTAAGTGAAAAGGAGGAGAGATCCATTGTGAGACAAGTGAAATTCAACACCAGAATTTGTGCTCAAAAATTGCGGTCTACCCTAGAAGTTTCTACTGGTAAAAAGGTATGTACTGAGACAGTTCGGAAGGTGTTACGCAGAAATGGCTATCATGGAAGAATGACTAGAAAAAGGCCGTATGTAAGTACGAAGAACCGTGTTGTAAGACTACAGTTTTCAAAAGAACATGTAAATAAAGGGCAGGCATTTTGGAATAATGTTCTCTGGTCTGATGAGACTAAAATAACCTGTTCGGTTCAGATGGCGTTCATAGAGTCTGGAGAAAAGCCATTGCGGAAAATGATGTGACCAATACAACACCTACAGTAAAACATGAGGGTGGGTCTATAATGTTGTGGGGGTGTATGTCGGAAAAAGGGGTTGGCAATATACAGTTCATTGACAATGTTATGGACAAATTTGTGTGTAACGACATTCTTCGTAAGAATGTTAAACGAAGTGCAGCAAAATTGGATATGCTCCCTACGTACATGTTCCAACAAGATAACAACCCCAAACATACGGCGGGTTTAAATAAGACTTGGTTGATATGGAACGTGCCAAACAATTGAAAACCCCTCCTCAATCTGCTGACTTAAACCCTATAGAACATTTATGGGCGTTTTTGAAACCTAGGGTCCACAGCAGAAATCCTTCTTCCAAAGAAGAATTGAAGAAGGTGGTTACTGAAGAATGGTGCAAAATCAGTCCTCAGATATGTGTTAGGCTTGTTAGATCCATGCTGCGTAGAAGCTAAGCTGTTATTAAAGCTAAAAGTTACCCTACAAAGTATTAAGGACAATTCATTTTTTTCTTCATTTTTTATTCTTTTTCCCCCATTCTGACTGTATGAATAGAAAACTGACTATAAAATTTACAACGTTTAAAGTTTTTTAAATATATTATACGTTAAATGTTTATAGAATTTGTTGACTTGTATATATTATGCAAAGAAGTGTACCTGAAAATGTTTAGTTAATGGCAAAATATAATTGCAATATTCTGAGATTTAAAATTGTGCTATTTCAATTACAAAATTCAAGTGTATGAATAAAAAATTGACATACTGTATAATTTGAAGGATGTACCGGTTGCTCAGGGTAGGCAAGAAGATCTCAGGGTTGTGAACTTTATATAAGCAGAATCAACGTAAATTTACCACTCAAATTTTAACCAGTGTAAAATTATTTATTAACGGAGAATATACAATTATTGCTATTACATTTATTATTTTTATCTAAGAGTGGAGTCGATTAATCTATTATGAAGTCCACGTGCTTGATTCAAAATATTTTCGAAGTCCAAAATTTTTTAGAAGACCTTATCTTTCTACAGTTTTAAATAACTCTAAATTTTACAAGTTCTCGGACGATTCGAAATTTAAACTGGATCGGAGATCGCGGTCTGTAGATCTACGATGTTATAACTCTGAATACAGAGTGACCGAGAGTGAGGAAATTTTGATATGCGTTCACGCTTAAACAGAAGATGACTCCTCCTACTTCTTCGATTCCACTCGATACACTTTGAATATACATATGTTACGGTAAATCGTATTCACTAGTTATATGTTCCGGTAGAGGGGGGGTTACGCCCTTGGAGTTCCTGAAATATAAGTTTGTTCAACACCGCTATGACTATTTTGATAATTTTCACGTGTGATTCTTTTACGTGTAAATGTTATGTTGAGAAGTTGTTGAGGTAGTTTACTCGCTGTATGATGAGTAGATTCCTTGGGAAAATCATATTTTTATAAATTGTTTATATAACATATTTAAGGAATGAGTGGAGAATGCTGAGTTTGCAGTGAAAGACTTGCTCTTGGGCAGAACACTAAGTATGTATGTATATAACATAAGTTATATGTTAGGATGTCCTAAAAAAATCAAAGTATTTTATTTTTAACGCATTCCTTCTTCATTTATTTGTATAATGTTAAAACAATTGCAAGTACAATTTGGTGTGCGTCGACTTGCTTCGAAACATGTCATCATCATCATCATCATCATAGTACATTCACGAATTTAGGTCATTTGTTTACCTGTTTCGGCCTCAAGAGAAACACCATCCAGAAGTATTTTGAGTGGACGTCCTGGTCTTCTTCTTCCTGCAGGTTGATATCTTAACATTTGTTTAGGTATTCTGTGATCTTCCATTCGATGAACATGTTGCATCCATTTTCACTTATAATCAGAAATTTTGTTTTCTAAAGATTCCGTGTGTAATTATTCTAAGATGTCTTCATTCTTTTGTGATCTAGTAGTGTGTATCCTGCAGTCCTCCGAAGATATCTCATTTCAGCAGATCTAAGTCCCTGTATATCCTTCTGTTTCAACGTCCATACTTCGCTACCATACAAAAGAGTTGGAAGAGCCAGTGTTTTATACACTTTCAGTCTTGAATGCTTTTGGACTAACTGTGGCTTGAAGATAGAATTTATTAACCCTAAAATTTTTAAAAATTTAGATATTTTTGCATTTACATCCTTTTCTTCTTCATATGAGATATTGCATCCTAGATATGTAAAATTATTCACCTGCTCCAAAATTTTATTGTCCAGTACAATTTTACTTCTGACAGGATCTACACCTTGAAATGCCATAATTTTTGTTTTTTCGTAGATATCTTTAATCAATATTCTTCTGTAATTTTGTTAAGTTCATACAGACCTTTCTGTAGATTATCTTCGGAATTTACAATACTTGCTAACTAAGGCGAACGAAATTTGAACAATATTTTTTTATTGCACAATAATAAATAGCCACTTGTTTTTGGCACATTAATGTTTTATTTACTAAATAAGCTCAATTATTGGTGTTGTTTTAACCGCTCCTGTTATCAGGCGGAAGATTTTATACTGTAATCTATCAAGTTTTACCACTTTAGTAGTTATTAGGAGTATTTCACAATAATAAATGATATTTTTTTTAGTTTGTGAACCCCACCTTTTCCCTGCTAATCTTTTTGATAATGGTAAGCATGTTTCTATCTTTGTATATATGTACTCTATATGTTCCTTCCATGTGTCAAATGTTATTCCTAGATATTTTGATTCATGTTTTTCAGTTAATAATTATCATTCCTAATGAAAATAATTGATGCTTTGTCTTCTGTCTGTTTATCTTCATTACGCTTTGGGATGTCCAATTCTCTAATTGTATTAGTGATTGTTAGACTGTGGTAACTAATTGTTTACTTTGAGACTTAGATCTGCTGAAATGAGATATCTTCGGAGGACTGCAGGATACACACTACTAGATCACAAAAAAAAATGAAGACATCTTAGAAGAATTACACATGGAATCTTTAGAAATCAAAATTTCTGATTATACGTCAAGATGGATGCAACATGTTCATCGAATGGAAGATCACAGAATACCCAAACAAATGTTAAGATATCAACCTGCAGGAAGAAGAAGACCAGAACGTCCACTCAAAAGACTTCTGGATGGTGTTTCTCTTGAGGCCGAAACAGGTCAACAAATGGCCTAAATTCGTGAATGTACTATGATGATGATGATGATGATGATTTTTCGGTTAGGAGACCCATGTTACAAACATCATCAGCAAGAATTAGTTATATTTTTTGTAGGGATTCTATGTGTCTACGCAGGTCATTTATATGAAAAATAAGAGAAGCTACTCAATTCAGATCATTTAAAACATCAAATATTAATTACCCATTGAACTCTGATAGGAAATATCACTACGAGGTTAATTTTAAATATTAATTACCTACTTCACGAAGATTTTCAAGAGATTTATATATTCATAATATTTGTTATTCTTTTCACTTATTTTGAATATGATTTGAAACAAATGATATTGCTCTTTCTACTTTAAGGCAATATAAATTAGTTTTTTTTTATCTTATATATTTTTTATTATATACAACTTGCCTCATTAGAGGATTGCCTCGAGGGCAAAGTGATACAGACAATTAATTTTCGAAATTGATGAAATACATTTTGTGAATACAATTAAAAATTTCAAATTGTAATTGAAGAACACATACTATAAAGTAGAAATTTGTAAAGATGTTTTCTTAAAATTGAAATTGATCCTCTAATGGCAGCGATGGCAATTTTAGAAAGATACATTCTGTCCAAATCTACAAAATTACAAAGTTTAGCTAAGAAGCATTGTAGAGTACACGTGTAGCTTTTTTAAATGTTTAAACTCATGCGTACTGGCGCTTCGTGAGGAAAAGGGGTCCCTGCAAGGCGGCGTCCTCGCTCCTCTTCCTCTTCGTGAATCTATATTAAGGCGGTGACCACGAAACTACACAAACTGACATGAATCATCTTTACGCCGACCGACCTACAGGCGTGACACACCACTTTCGGCCTGACGAAATTAATGAATGTATTGACAAAGTAACACTGACCTCAGGCATATATCTTTATGGTCCAGACAATATAGGCTGAAACTAAATGTAAACAAAACGCAAGCAATAATTATCGGACATCCAAGGCTATTACACCTCATAAACAATGGCAATATGCCGGCTGTCATATTAGATAATGAACAAATTTCTTTATACCGACGTCGTTAAAAACTTGAGATTTTACTTAGATTCTAATTTAAAATGGCATGAGCAAGTAAAACAAACATCTAAAAGGATCTTCTCCATAATGCATTCCCTAAAGCGACTTAAACATTTTCTTTTCTTCCTACAACTCTTAAAAGAATTTTAATCCAAACTTTAGTGATGCCGCATTTTGACTACTGTGACGTTCTACTAACTGACATAAGTGACGGATTGTCGGACAAACTGCAGCGTGTCCATAATATGTGTATCAGATTCATATTTAATGTTCGAAAATACGATCACATTTCTCCATTATTCCACGAATTGTCATGGCTACATCTAAAAGAGAGAAGAAAATCGCACTGTCTAATTCTCCTATTTAAGATCCTACATACCTCGATTCCCAATTATTTATCATCCCGTTTCCAGTATCTATCCTCAAACCATAACTTAAACACAAGATCACAACATAGTCTCTTACTTAATATACCGCAACATAGGACATCACATCACTCCATGTCATATACCATCTCCACTTCTCGCAACTGGAATTCCCTACCACAAGAAATAAGGGGCTGCCGGACATTGGCATCTTTTAAAAGAAATCTAAATTTATATTTGCTCTAAACTCGACTTCATTATTATCCAGTGTAAGATATATATATATATATTATATATATATATATATTATATTAATTGTGTTTCCCGTATAATGTATCATATTTATATTATTATTATTATTATTATTATTATTATTATTATTATTATTATTATTATTATCGTATCATTATTGTTATTACCCTATAAAATGTTGTTTGTACATGACATTTACATTGTTACATTTATTGTATCTTTAACTGTTTATAATTAGTATAGTGTATATCTATATTTGTCGAATATTTATTTGTATTTGACTGGTTGAGTGGAAGAGAGGACCTTATGGCCTTAACTCTGCCAGAATAAATAAAATATTATTATTATTATTATTATTATTATTATTATTAATTATTCATATGAAAGTGATAATATGACAAAGACGTACCTAGGTCGAATGAGTGACGATCAAGAAACTGAGGTAAAATTTTCCAGAGATAAAATAGTACCGCATTCGATTATTCGGACGGCGATTAATTAAGGGAATCCATGACAATGGTTCAAACACAGGAACATGTGTCTATGATGATGGGATATTAGGACATTACATAATAGTTAGGCACTAGGTTAAACAAATTATATATACAACAGTAATTCTTCCATTTATATCATATGGATGCTAAACGTTGATTCTTAATTTAAATGAGGAGAAAATATTATGAATATTTGAGAATAAAGTTCATGGGTACATTTTTGGACCAAGAGAGATGAACAGAGGCAAATGGAGAACACTACTCATTAGTGAGCTACATGATATTTATGGGAAACCAGATGTAATAAGATCAGTTAAGTCTCGTAGACTGCAATGGGCAGGACATGTGGCACGAATGGAGAATGAATGAGTGCATGGAATTTGAGAAACCCTCAGTATGCAGGCCAAGAATGAGATGGGAGAATAATATTAAACATGATTGCATTTAATTATACAAGATATGTTTGGGAAACATTAGCTTAGGATAGGGAGGTATGGAGAAGTTTTTTCAGCATGGCCATTAACGTACAGGTTCAGTTGTGCCAGTTAGTTATTATTTATGGCAATAGTAGTTTATAAATGCAATATTTCTATGCCATTATGTAGCAACTAAGATGCATATTCCATGAATAGTACATACAAAGTTCTTCTCTGTGATTTTTACACAATGAAAATTAGACTCATGTTGTTCCACATGATTTCAACCTAAAACATAATTCAACATTATAATAATATTGTGATATGTTTCACTGTTTGTAAATGTATCGATAAGTATATTTAAATTAATAACAGTAAAAAATTAGAAGTGCTCCAATAACACTCGATGGTTCCGAAATGTATCTCCCCTCGAAAATCAGGATGGACGATTCACTCGGATCCATTTACTTGACAAAGCAAACAGCATGATTTGCTTTTCTGACCACAAATATCAGAAGATCTTCATTTGCTGTCTTGTTTTAACACCAACTTTCAGCCAACTTCATAGTGTCATTAGATATGTACATTTCTAGTAAAATAATTATCTTCTGTAAAGCATAGAATAAAAATTAATCTTTTCCAAAAAAAATCCAAAGTTATTATGAATTAGAAAAACGGAAAATAGAGATCCTTGATATAAATTTCACTTCGAAAAATCACGTTTCCAAAATATTATGCAAACTGAATATAAACTTAATATTTATACGAGAGTTTGAAAATCGTTAACATTTACAGTGCAAATTGTGTATGTATCTAACCATTGAACAAGAAAACACAACTTAAAATAAAATCACATACAGTTTTTTTTTATATTCAATGGAAAATTTCTTGAAGGAATAAAACATATTACACGGGAGCTAATTTCTGAGTACAGCTGTCATTTTATATGTTTTGTCACTAGTTATCAATTTACCCTGAATAGAATTCATAGATTCTTCATACAGATGTAGTACATCATGTTCATCTTCACGTTTGCTGTAATTGTGATATTTTCTGGAACTGCAATTTACAAATGTAAATAATAAAATCATCACCCACCTAAGTAGATATTGTTTGCCGTAAATTTGGATGAAGTTGTAGTTAAGGTACATCCCCATCGCTTTATTAACAAAAGTTTCACAACGGTTCGTCTAAAAGAGTCTTGTGGCTGAGGTAAAAAATGTGCAGGATGATTGCACAGAATCTTGAATTCAAAAAATGCACCAGTTAACTTATATAAGATACTCAAAGTCATTATAAATTATATTGTTAATTTCCATTTAAAATTAAAAGAAATGTTACCTGGATGTTTCCTTGGAACCTGCGGTCAACTTGGCCAGTCACACTTCTTTCACACTTAAAATATAATTACATATTATAATAATATTGCATTTCATTATATTGGAATAATAATAATAATAATAATAATAATAATAATAATAATAATAATAATATATTGACTTAGGCTTTCATGGCCGGAGTTATTATGAAGTCACCGGTGCTTTTCATTATATACATGAATAAATTAATAAATGAATGGAGGAAAACACAACGAGGATATATACCCATCAATAGGAACCTCAAACTCGATGCTATTCTTTTTGCAGACGATTTAGCTCTTCTGGCAGTTTCCGAAAATGATTTGCAACGATCAATTCATATATATAATTGTAGACTTTCACGGCCGGCGTCTTGATCCATATTTGGTTCGTCTTCCGGGCTTATAGGCCGTGGTCTGGTTGTCTTCTTACTCGACGTTTCATCTACTGCTGCGGTAGACATCATCAGGAGATACTGCGTGCTTTCTGTGAACTCCTCAACAGTCGGCTGCAGACTGGTGGTAGGTCGTTGGAAACTGTCTCTCTGTTTATAGATAAACCCCGGGTGGAGGGGAGGTTTTCTGCGCGCACCGAGTTGTGCGCTGTATTGCCGTGTGCCGAAGTCATAGGCTTCGGAACACTGTATGAACAACCAACAACATATTATAAGATTTGAAGATACCCAGGTATTATCACAAACATCACATTACTACACCAGACTATACAGAGAAGCCATAGAAATATACAAACATAAAAATTCCTTCAACAAAAAAGAAGAAACCTTGAAGATAAACAAAATTTGGATCCCAGCACTGCTTAACACGACAACGAAGCCTATGACTTCGGCACACGGCAATACAGCGCACAACTCGGTGCGCGCAGAAAACCTCCCCTCCACCCGGGGTTTAGCTATAAACAGAGAGACAGTTTCCAACGACCTACCACCAGTCTGCAGCCGACTGTTGAGGAGTTCACAGAAAGCACGCAGTATCTCCTGATGATGTCTACCGCAGCAGTAGATGAAACGTCGAGTAAGAAGACAACCAGACCACGGCCTATAAGCCCGGAAGACGAACCAAATATGGATCAATTCATAATTTACAAAAAATAGGTGCCAAATGTAATATGGAAATATCAATTAACAAAACTAAAATTATGGCATTTCATGGGAAGGACCCCATACAAAGTAAAATCTGTCTCCAGAATAAAATTTTAGAGAGATCTAATCAATTTAAATATCTTGGATATTATCTCTCTATCTGGGATGAAAAGGATATCCCTGAAAAAGTTACTAGTTATAATAAAAGTTTAGGAATTATTAATCAAGTTATGAAACCATGCCTTGTACAAAAAAACACCAGATTACGTTTATATAACACTTTGGCTAGACCAGTGTTGACCTATGGTAGTGAAGCATGGACACTAAGAAAACAACATGAAAGCAGAATAACGGCTTGTGAAATGAGGTTCATGCGCAGAACAGCGGGTTACACCAGATGGGATCGGAAAAGGAACACCGATATCTTAAAAGAATTGAAGACTACGCCAATTTTGGAATATATTAAACAGTACCAACTAAATTGGAAACACCATCTTGAAAGAATGAGTTCAAATCAGATCCCCAAAGCTACTTATAATTATATACCAAGAGGACGAAGATCAGTGGGCCGTCCTATGAAACGCTGGAGGGAAAATTTTCTATAGGATCGTAACAGGCCTTGGCCTAATACTTGGAAGGAAGAAGAAGAAGAAGTTATTATGAAGATCTTGAAGAAGATTTCTTGAGACCACCCTTGAGGATGCCGGACGCAGTCTCTGGCGAAACCTCGGGGAACTTCAAACAGATATTCCAAAAAATGGAGAAAAAATTGTTATTAACAAAAATTTTTATATTGAAATTGAAAAAGTATCTAAAATAAAATAGAAGTAGTTTTTCTTAAAAAATTTTAAACGATTTTTTTAGGAAAAAATAGAAGAAATACATGGTTAGTTTTCTTTTCTCTATACCACGGTCAACAGCCCGGAAATCTTCTTCAAGATCTTAATAAGATTAATAATTATAATAAAATCATCCAAAAAATTAAATATTTATTACAATTTTAAAATATAAACTAAACAAAGCATAATGATCTAAAATAACCTACTCATTCATACACCCATTTATACAGTTCACATCCACACCCGACAGAATCGGACGCTCACTAATTTATATTAAATGTCCCCCGAGAGCTAGGGTTTGCCTCGATAATACTTACAGTGACTCTTTCTACACACCTGACGTATCAGGTGTTGTCGGACCACACGCAGTGCGACCCGCAACCCGTCAACCCGCAGGTAAAAACGTCAGGTGTCGGACCACATGTAATGCAACCCATCCCAGCAAGACACCGATCATTCTTGTCAACTTGATTTCATCCGACAGGTTCCCGTTAATTCCCTGAAAACAAGAAAGACATCATGTCAGCACAACAAAAAACTTAAAAAAATTAATACAAGATCTACAATGTAATTTATAATGACTTTGAATATCTAATGCAACTACTCTGATCCACAAGACTCTACAGAATTAAAATATATATACAGTCAATATGCCCATTTCACCAATAAATGTTTAAAATGGTCAACAAGTTTCTACAGCCAAGCTGTCATTCTCAAGACCAGATATTGACTGAAGACAATATAGATAAAAAATAAAGATACAAATTCAGTTAAAAACAAACTACGTCACATGACGCAATCATTCACAAGTGAAAGTAAAACATAATAAAACTAATCCTCTTTTTTATCAATTAGAGAAAAGAGGGGGCTGTACGGAATAGGGCCTTTGTCTTTGTTCATTATTTTATCCTTATTTTTATAAATTTCCAAACTTTCAAGGACGTTAAGGAATTTGAAATCCCTGACCGAACGAACCAGCCTAAGATTACTTTTGTTGATAGCGTGACCGTACTCAGAAATATGCTGGGCAACTCCAGATTTTTCAATTCTGTTGAGTCTGAAATGGGCAATATGTTCATTAAATCTAGTTAAAATGGATCTTCTTCTGGTTTGCCCAACATATTTCAAGTCACAGTCATTGCATGCAATTTCATAAATCCCGGATTTCTCTATACAATCGACTTTATCTTTAGGGTTTCCAAGTAAACTATTTAATGTCAAAGTGGAAGTGAAAATCAATTTAGTATCTAGTCCTTTGAATATCTTGTTCAAACCTCTAGTTAAAGAGGGAACGTACGGCATAATAGCAAAATTAGCTTTATTAATAGGAGAATGGAAAGCTGTAGAATCCATAACAAGTTTTCTAAATTCAAATTTACGAATCAACTTATCAATAATATTTCCATTGAAACCATTACACTTAGCGATATCTTTAATGGTTTGTAATTCCTTATTATTATATCTACAGAATTGTACAAAAATGTGTAACTTTTGTGAGCCAAGAATTGGCACGTACCTTAACTACATATTCATCCAATTTCAACAATTAAAAATTATTTTTTATACCTGGTCCTTTCGTACTAAAGTATAATAAAACTTAATACGTCAAATAATATCTGTTTACGTGAAGCGATTATTTGTGTTACTTATATCTCTCTTTCACAGTTCTAGAAAAACCTCTCATTTTTAAGTAACACAGTATGACATAGCAATAATGAAGGTGTTGTACTACATTATTTGAAGCAGCTATAAACTCTCTAGAAGGATTAACGATCCAAGTGACAGAAAACTAGCGAAAATTGGTAGCTGCACGAAGAATTAATTCCCATGTAATTTATTTTTAATTCTTCAAGAAATTTTCAAATAAATATAGAAACAACTGTATGTGATTTTGTTTGAAATCGTGTTTTTATTGAGCAATGGTTTTCCATGCAAGCGCATATATATATATATATATATATATATATATATATATTTATGTGTGTGTGTACATTTAATTAAATGTATATAAAATGACCTGTTTTCACCATAACAAACAACGTACGTATTGGGTAATGAAATCATTCATTTTTGTTGCATACATCCAGGCTACAATATTCTTACCACACTGTTCCTCTACAGTTTTCTCTCCTCATATAATTTATTTTACACACTCATAGTGCTGGGATTATTTAAATGACTTCCATGTACTATTGTTTTTAATCTCACCACCTTCAATTTCGCTTTTGTTTCTTCGTTGCATCAAATGTATTTTCAAATGTAGTTTCCTAGAAGGATAAAACTTTATAACTGATTAGTACATTTTCACAGTTTTTGTGGTAATTGTATAATTTCTTCCTATATGTGCAAAATATCAACAGCAAATTATGGACATTTTGAATTTTTCCTTATCTCTGCATAGATCTCTAATTGATACTTTTAAAATTGTACCTGAGTACATTGGCAGAACAACTAGACATTTCAACATACGATATAACGAACATCTCAAGGACTTTAGATTTAATGAAGGCAGCTCCAGCTTTGCAAAACATGTCATAGATACAGGTCACCAGTTCAATAACATCGACAACATTTTATCCGTCATCCATAGAGAATACAACAAACTCAAAATCAACATTCTCTAAGAAATGGAGATACTAAAAGAAACCAAAAAACGCTCGCCTGCTGAATGAAAACTCACCCAGAGACGTCAACCCGCTCTACAGAATTCTCACGAACAACCAGTACTAATTCACAAGCTGAAGATGAAACATATGCTTCGAAAGTTCTCCACATCCAACATCCAATGTTGACGAAGACTGAGATCTCAGGTACTCTATTTTTATATTATAAATATTAGATCTCTAATTGTTGTTAATGTAATTAGAGCTTAGTTATAATTATGTATGTTCGTCTCTATGTGACCAAAATGTTTTCTAAGAACTTAATTTTTAAGTACTCGTATTATTTTCTCCTCTCTTAAACTTATCATTGTTTCGCATCCATTTCATATAACAGATTTTTACAAGAATCCCTGTAATCACTGCATTTGCAGAATTAACCCTTCGTTTAATTTCTTTCTACGCCTTATTCCTGTTTCTAATTTGACTTCAGTCAAATACCTCTGAGACAGTACGAACGACACGTGTCTTTCAATCACACATTTATACTGAACAAGGCGAATGTGACCATGAAGACCAGACATGTGTTTTGGTATTTTGGGCATTAACGTTTGTCGACATTTGTCTGACAGATTAGGAATATCTTCCGATCGTGGATCGAATCCGGGCGAATACCACATAAAATTTGGCATAAAAATCCATTTGTGTCTATATTTCGTGACTTTATCCAATAAAGGCTGCATTTTTAATTCTTCTCTTATATCTTCATTTCTAATTCTATCAAGTTTTGTACATCCTTTAACGTGTCTGAGGAACCTCATCTCCACCGTCTGTATTCTATCTTTCTGTTTTTTGTGGGAGACCAAGTTTCATATTCAATACAATATTATGGGAATTGCCATAACTTTATACATTTTTATTTTTGTTTGTTTTTACTTGAAACATAAAACTCAAAACATGTATTTTGTAACTTCTCGTATATATACTACATTCACAATTACTTGTTGAAAACTTCACAGATATTATTGTATTACTGTCACTCTGTAAAACATTATTTGTTACGTCATACAACGATATAATTCACAATTCAAAATGTATATTCATACTGCTGTTATCAATATATTCTACTTATGAAAATTATTAATTTTATAACCTTCTCATATCATTATAAAATAAGTAACTCGTATTAAAAATATTGACGATGTAATCTAACTTTACCCTAATTGTGAATGAACAAGGAATTAGAGGAATTATTTTATAAGAAATGACTTCTCCTTCTTCACTTCAGGGACTAGGTAAAATTTGTCTGTTCCCCCTCACAGTTGTTCTGTCCATCTTTTCATTGACCTTCCTACATTCCTTTAACGTCTTGGCTTGTAGTTGAATGCTGCTCTTGGTAATCTTGTTATATTCATTCTTTCTACACGTGTAAACCATTTCTCTTTATATTATTTGATTTTCTCATTCAATGGATATATATTTAACTCTGTTCTTATAACTTCATTCTTTATTCGATCCAATCTTGTGCAGCCTATTGTTCTTCTACGGAAGTTCATTTCTGAGGTTTGTATTGTACTTTGTAATTTTTTGGTCATTACTCAAGTTTCGCTGCCATAAAGTAATGCAGGAACTGCCAGTGTTTTATAACACTTCAATCTAGTATCCCTTCTTGTTTTATTCTTTAAAGTTTTATGTATAGTTCCACATATCGTTTGAAATTTCGACAGTTTCATATTTATGTCTCTCATTTTTTTCTGTTTATAGTAAAATTGCAACCTAATTAATTAAAATTTGTTACTTGTTCCAGAGGTTTGTTCTCTATTACGATTTTTGGTATTATATGTTCATTTCCCCAAAATGCCATTATTTTTGTTTTTTCTTTTGATATTTTAAAATTATATTCTTCGCATAACTGATTTGATGTAAAGAGTACTGTAAATTATTTTCATTTTCTTGAATAATAACCACATCGTCAGCATACATATCATATTTGCCTTCATTGCCAAACGTCAAAGGTATAGCTATAACATCCAAATATACAAGCGTTACTGCTATAAAGTAAATATTCTCTTTAAAAATTGCTTAACTGTTATGATAGCTGCTAGATGTCAGTCGGAACGATTTCCTGCTACCTATTGTGTGAATTGAGAATACTACATATATAATAAAAATGTATGTTTGTGTTGAAATACTTGAGTAGCTCAGTTGGTTAGAACGCTAAACGTACAGAGTTTAGAGACTCGGGTTCAATTCCCGACTCATGTATTCATTTTTCTTTTCATATCATATTTGCCTTCATTGCCAAATGTCAAAGGTATAGTTATAATATATATATATATATATATATAATAATTCCTGCATTTGACTAAGTTATAGTAATTAAGCTGAAGGCAAAACAATCACAACAACGGAAACAAATGAAATTATAAACACATCAACTCTTAACCCACTAGCACTGTCGAACCGATAGATTCATTACCATGCGGATATACGCTCTCCATTCATCCCTATCTTGAGCTAATCTGTTCTAATCTTCTATATAATTTACATCCTTCAAATCAAGGTTAATATTCACTAGCACTGTCGAACCGATAGATTCATTACCATGCGGATATACGCTCTCCATTCATCCCTATCTTGAGCTAATCTGTTCTAATCTTCTATATAATTTACATCCTTCAAATCACGGTTAATATTCACTAGCACTGTCGAACCGATAGATTCATTACCATGCGGATATACGCTCTCCATTCATCCCTATCTTGAGCTAATCTGTTCTAATCTTCTATATAATTTACATCCTTCAAATCACGGTTAATATTCACTAGCACTGTCGAACCGATAGATTCATTACCATGCGGATATACGCTCTCCATTCATCCCTATCTTGAGCTAATCTGTTCTAATCTTCTATATAATTTACATCCTTCAAATCACGGTTAATATTCACTAGCACTGTCGAACCGATAGATTCATTACCATGCGGATATACGCTCTCCATTCATCCCTATCTTGAGCTAATCTGTTCTAATCTTCAAATCACCGTTAATATTAATCTCCCACCTCGTTCTTGGTCTAGCTGGGGACTTTCCCTCTGCTCTTCCTACAAGACATTTCCATGCCCCTCTTTCATTCCTCATTCGTGCTACATGTCCTTCCCATCGCAATCTATGATACTTCACTATTCTTATTGCATCTGGATTCCCATAAAAATCATGTAGCTATTAGGTAGTCGTCTCCATTCACCTGACAGGTTTGTCTCTCTTCGACTAAAAAAATCCTTAATCCGTTTTGAGAATTTTCCTCATCATTGAGGGTTTTCTCCATCCAATCTTAATAATTAACACGTCTTTAAAAAATACATAAATGACTATGAACTTATAGACTATCAGTTTGTAAAAAAACATTTCCCTTAATTAAAGTTCTCCATCGTTCTCTATCCTCTGTATCTTCATCTGTTACACCTAATTTCCTCATTGAATTCTGAATGTTATTCTTCCTGGTTGCTTTTGGTCTATTTCTGCTCCTTCTTTCAATTTTCCATGCATAGACAGCCTTGGGTGTCTTCCATCCTGCATTCTTCGTAAGTGTCCATACAATTTTAGCCTGCTGTGTTCAATCTTATCCACAATATTAGTTTTATATACAAAAAAATCATCATCATCATCATCATCATCCGGTATCATCGCAGCTGCCGTTGTCTTCCGGAAACCAACGCTATTCCTCTCTGTCCATCCATTGATCTTCTTCCAATCCTCTGATATTCATAGCTGCTTGTACCCCTTCTAACCAAGTTTTCTTCGGTCTTCCTCTCTACCTCCTTTCTATTCCTAAGGCTTTTATTCTCTAATACTGGCATTTTTTTTATCCTCCCTTAAAATAAAAGTCCTTGTTTCGTGCACATATAATATAATAATAGGTTTATACCAGGGCATTCGATGAGTAATAGCTACAGTGTTGTTAATCAGCGATCCTAGTGGTGACCTTTGTAATCTTATGATGAAAGTTAAAAATTAATTTGTACCTGTTGGTAGTAGTATTGTAATCTTGTAGAATGTTGTTGATCAGTTTTTTTTATAAATTTGTAATATTGAAAGTCTGGAAATAGAAATATTTTGTGAATATATTCACTGTTTCTCACATTTAGTAAGTAATACCGTCCTAAACAGATTTTTAGTAGAATTTGTTTTGAAGGTAGATTTGGGAAGTACTCGAACATCCAGTATATTCACCAACCAGGAGCCCTTGTGACTATAACTTATTCACGAAGATCAAAGAACCTCTACGATGTATTCATTTTCAATCAAGAGCTGATATCCATAATACTCTGGATATATCAGATGAGAGAGATATCCATAAATAGTGCTGCAGATGGAGTACGCTGTCTTCCAAGTATTTGACAACGTATATTTGAATTGGCAGGAGACTATAAATGAAGTTCATAATGTCAAAAGTAACCTAAATAATTGTTTATGATCTTATAGCAGTACTGCCATTACTTATCGAACCACCTGGTATATTTTCTGCTTAACCCTTTAATTCACAATGTATCCAAAAGGATACATAAATTGTTTTAATTTATCTAACCGTTTTAATAAAACGAAAGAAAGATAACGATAATACATTACTAAAATGTGTGCGGAATCACATAATATACCTAATAACAGTTATGATCAATTTCGTTTTCACTGCGGTCCGCCACATGTAAATAACTAAAACGAGAAATTACTGTTTTGCCAGTTTGAAGATTAACTCTTTTACGGAAAAAATTAAGATGACGAGAGCCACTGTAACACTTAATATCTGCAAGCACATTAATATTTATTAACTAATACTTACTTACTTACTTACTTACTCACTGGCACTATCGAACCCTTAGGTTCATGCCTGCGCGCGGACATAAGCTCTCCATACATCCGTATCCTGAACTAATGCTTTCCAATCATTCCCTGTATAATCTACTTCCCTCAAATCATAGTTAATGTTATTCTCCCACCTCATTCTATGTCTACCAACTGTGCGTTTTCCCTCTGGCTTTCCTACAAGAAACCTTCACGCACGTCTTTCATTCCCCATACGAGCAACTTGTCCTGCCCATTGCAGTCTAATAACGAAAATAAAAATACGCTAAAAATCATAAATAATAAGTAACTGAAGTTAAAACAATTAGTGACAATAAAATAATTAAATTACGAATATAAACATTTAATGGGTAGCCCTTGAGTTGTAAATCATTAGTAAGGCCTGGTGTCGATGGGGGGATAATATTTTTGTAGATCGTAAGAAATTGGATCGTAAGACATGGATTCTATTGGCTGAAGATAGGAACAATGGAGGAGTGTACGCGGCACATATTCGCCTCAGAAGACGAGGTAGACTCGCCGGCAGTTAAATGACCTTCAATTCAGAAGACGAGTTACACTCGCTTAACTCTGCTGTTATATATTTTCCATTATTGTATACATCTCTTCACAGAGAAATCTTTTGTTAACATTTATGAATAGTAGAAGAATGTGCTTTGGCCTTCACCCCTATTGTGATATCATGTACCGTTATCTTTGTTTGTTTTGAATGTCTGTAAGTAAACAATATAATACACAATAAGTAAAAAGAAGTTTCTTGATAAATGCGTTGAGTATTTAAACCTGAAGCCAATGGGTTAATATGTGTGGTGTACCATAAACCATAGAATTAGTTTTATAGAGTAGCTATAAGTTTCTCACGTACGACGTAAAAATGTCGTCAGTTATTTCAGAAACTAGTTTATTGAGTTAAACTTGAGATTTAGATCGAACACTTTATTAAACAGATTAAATCTGAATTGTTTTGGATCGAGAACCGCAGCGCATTCTGACGGCTGTCTTCGAAGTAATTAGTGAGCCGTAATTTTAATCTCGTGTTCGTCTAAGTCGATTTAGATGTTAATTGATCTGGAGATGTGATTTCCTTAAATATCTGCAGCTGTTGTAGATGGCAGGCGTGATGATACCTCTTTCAGAACTTTCTAAATAAACCACGAGCAAAATAACAGTTGAAGTATCAATGTTAGACATTTCAGTACATTGTTATATGAGTTGATGATTACATCATCATCATCATCATGAACAAATTCGTTTTAGGCCATGTGGCCTGTACGGTAAACCTAGCGAAGATGGTCTTGATCTTTCCACCGATGTTTTGGTCTTCCTTGGTCCCTATGTCCAGTTGGGGTATATTGGAATGCCAATTTTGGAAGTCTATTTCTTGCCATTCTTCTCAGATGAGTTTTCCATTCTTGTTGGTATCTTTGGATATCTTCATTTAAACTTGCTACTCCAAGTTTTCCTCTGATAGTAGTGTTCCTTTGGTGATCCAGTCTATTAACTCCTAACAATGATCGTAAGAAGCGCATTTGGCTTACTTGAAGTTTATGAGAGTTTCTTTTATTGATGATTACAGTATAATAATAATAATAATAATAATAATAATAATAATAATAATAATAATAATAATAATGTTTTACTAATTCTGGCTGAGTTAAGGCCATAAGGCCTTCTCTTCCACTCAACCAGCACAAATATAAATGAATATTTGACAAATATAGATATACGCTGTACTAATTATAAACAGTTAAAGATACATTAAATGTAGCAATGTAAATTTCATGTACAAACAACATTTTATACGATAATAACAATAATAATACGATAATAATAATAATAATAATAATAATAATAATAATAATAATAGTAATAATAATATAATGATACTATAATAATGATCCATCCATAGTAATTCTACCCGAAGGCAGGTCCTTCACTGAACAATAGCATTTTCATGCTATGCTTGCAGCTTTACTAGGGAATTGTGTAGGTGTGGTAGCTTCCCGTTGCTTTCCACACCGGTGAAGGACGATGATGAAGATGGTAATGATAAGGATGATGGCCATATGATTTCGGGGACCGTTTCGGCCTTAACGTTTTCCTGACATTTGTCTTATAGGTGAGGAAAACCCCCGATAAAAACCTCACCCAGAAAAACTGCCCCGACCGGGGATCGAACCCGGGCTGCGTGACAAGGCAGCACGCTACCTCGAGACCACAGCGGTGGACATAATAATGATAATGATAATAATAATATAATGATGATAATAATAATAATAATAATTATAATAACAATAGCATGAATATGATAAATTATGCGAGAAACACCAATTATATATATATATATATATATATATATATATATATATATATATATATATATATATATATACCTTACACTGGGAAATGATGAAGTCGAGGTTAGAGCAAATATAAATTTATATTTCTTTTAAAAGATGCCAATGTCCGCCAGCCCCTTATTTCTTGTGGTAGGGAATTCCAGTTGCGAGAAGTGAAGATGGTATATGACATGGAGTGATGTGATGTCCTATGTTGCGGTATATTAAGCAAGAGACTATGTTGTGATCTTGTGTTTAAGTTATGGTTTGAGGACAGATACTGGAAACGGGATGATAAATAATTGGGAATCGAGGTATGTAGGATCTTAAATAGGAGAATTAGACAGTGCGATTTTCTTCTCTCTTTTAGATGTAGCCATGACAATTCGTGGAATAATGGAGAAATGTGATCGTATTTTCGAACATTAAATATGAATCTGATACACATCATTTACATAAAGTGTATAAAATAGCTAAAATACCATTATTGAACTAATGGGAAAGAGATTTGTGTTGTCAGAGATTTTGGAAACTGTGACTGTAAAATCAAGAAAGTACCAGTGGCGTACATTCAACCCCAGCTACTCCAACACTGCTGGGGGTAATTAGGATACTCATAATTTTGGATCAAAGTAAAATAATGAATTTCGCAAATTTAATTCAAATTGGTTATGAGAGAACATTAGCATTTAAATTTCCGCTGCACCACTAAATGTTCTGGCATCCATCGCAGTCAGCTTGAAGGAGCCTTCTCCCTAAAACACCAGCTAATTCGCGACAGATAGATTCACGCATGCGTATATAGTATATTTAGATGTGCTAGACATGCGGTTCCCAATTTTTTTCGACTCGCGAACCCCTTCCGCAACGATCTGAGTTGGGTGAACCATTGACTTTTAAATATACATACAGTAGACATGCATAAAATTTAATTCCAAGCAAAAGATTTAATAACCTTAAATTAACTTAACCCTTAACGTTTAAAACCTAAATTTATTCTAGTTTCGGCTTAAAAGTTACACAACGTATAGGCCTAGTTGTAGTCAAATCATATGCATTCCTAACGTTTTTACATAACTGTAAATCAGTCATTCGCGGTAAATATTACTTCATTGTGGAAATAATATTACTATTTAACTCATGCCCCAAATGGGAATCAATGACCAATCACGTTTCAATGATTTCTGTTTTACAACCAATCAGAGTCGTGTTTCACGAAATATTTATAAGTGTTATAATTACCATATTAAAGAAAGCTCCTCCTTTTTAATATTCTGAACAGGTCTGACCATTATTTTGCAGTGACTGAGCCTGCGAGAAATACGGCTACCAGATTGTATATATAGTGCATGAATGTCAACACATAGCGCTTGCAGGAGTTAATATAAAAACATTTGTAGCAATTTATTATACCACCAAAAAAATAAACCACTGTTTGCACTTTCTTAAATGTATTTTTCCCAGGTAATAATCCAGAAAAATATAATTGTCATATTTACATCATACGACATCAGAAATGAATTAATATACAGTTTGATGTGTTTCATTTTTTCTCCACTAGAGAGCATTCTTACAATATTGCGTTCCTTTGGCAATAAATAGTATGATCTGGTTGCTGTGATAAACAAAAGAAGCAGATAAAGCGTACCTATCGTTTCTCATTTGTTTCAAACATCGCCATTTACATTAAATATATAAATATTTAAAAATAACTATAGTTAAATAATGATTTGTGAGTAAACAACTTAATTTTATTCGCTAATATAGTCCTAACAAATGCCACTCTTGATTTCCAAATTCTCTAGATAAATTCACTCCTCACTTCGTGAGTCGTGAATTTATAATAATAATAATAATAATAATAATAATAATAATAATAATAATAATAATACTTTATTTATTCTGGCAGAGTTAAGGCCACAAGGCCCTCTCTTCCACTCAACCAGTACAAATACAAATAAATATTCGACAAATATAGATATACACTATACTAATTATAAACACTTAAAGATACAATAAATGTAACAATGTAAATGTCATGTACAAACAACATTTTATAGGGTAATAACAATAATGATACGATAATAATAATAATAATAATAATAATAATAATAATAATAATAATAATAATATAAATATGATACATTATACGGGAAACACCAATTAAAATAATATATATATATATATATATATATATATATATATATCTATCTTACACTGGATAATAATGAAGTCGAGTTTAGAGCAAATATAAATTTAGATTTCTTTTAAAAGATTAATCACTCGTGGCATTACTCATGATAAATTCCCAATATTACACAACATATATAACGAGACATTATAGGATCAATTTATTTTAAAATAATAATAATACATTCTTGTTATTTTCTTCTTCTACTTCATAAAATTAAGCCTTTTGACCTGTTTTCGTTCATATCAAGTGGGATTTAATGAATTTTCCCATCTAGTAAATGGGCGTCCAACACTTAATAAATTATTATTATTATTATTATTATTATTATTATTATTATTATTATTATTATTATTATTATTATTATTATTATTATTATTATTATTATTATGACAATGCCGTAGAAATGAAGGGAACATTAGTAGGCCTAATCTCGAAATCCAACATTACGGAAAATTATAGGCGAATCCCGTGAAATATTTTGTGGTTCGAGAACCACAGGTTGGGGAACGATGTGCTAAACGAAGCCAATGTCTAAAGACTTTTGAATATTTAGTGAATACTAGCTTGCTAGACTTACGTAACAGATACTCGAAAGAAGAATGTATATTTCATTGATCGATTACTAAGGAACATTTGATTATTATGTACAAGATTGAATGAGGTTTCGATCTATCGATTCATGAAGAGTTTCTTTGACGAAGAAATGTGATTGACTGATGTAAAAAGCAAAGTTGTTTAACAGTGTAATTTTTCGAAATAATATTTTTTTTTCTAATTTATAATATTTAATTTAATTTAATAAATTTATATTTATTACAAAACACAAATAAATAAATATAATTAAATTATGTAGTACGCTTTCTCAGCTAATTAACTAATTCACTTGCACTATCGAACCCGTAGGTTCATGGCCACGTGGACATAATCTCTCCACACATCTCTATCCAGAGTTAATGGTTTCCAATCTATTATCTACTTCCCCCAAATGATAATCTCTCATCTCATTCTTGGTCTACCAACTGGGCTTTTATACACTGGTTTTCCTACAAGAAGCCTCCATCCCCCCTCCTTCATTCCCCATTCATGCCTCGTGTCCTGCCCATCGCAGTTTATTAAACGTAACTGTTCTTGTTACATCTGATTTCCTATAAGAATCATATAGCTCACTGTTATCTGGTCCTCTCCAGTCGCTTATCTGTTCATCTCTCTTTGGTCCAAACATTTTGCTAACAACTTTATTCTCAAATACTCGTAATATTTTCTCCTCACTTGAAGTAAGAGTCCATGTTTATGGAATCTATAAATTTAAAAAGATCGATTTATATTATGTAACTGAATAATTCAGCAATTGAATGATTATAAATATATGTCTATTATTTGTATAAAATTACACTTTAAATATTTACCAATAGCCTTAAATTTGTATAAATGAGTCAATAATGTTTCAAGCTCTTAGTTAAAGCATTGTTGTTAAATTTAATATGTCAAAACACTGCAAATTAATGTGAGTGACTATGTAATTGATGACATACACAAGAGACAAATTTTCGTGAGACTTTTCCATGAGAAAAATTACATAATACAACAAGGTGGACAATTCTAGTTTTATCGGACCTAACGGAAATATAAAAGGAAACTTTACTCGTTCAACTTACGATAAATATTCATGGTAGGATGACAATAAACAATTACAAGCATTGTATTCACGTAGACTTTCACGGCCGGAGTAGCTATGATGATCTTGAAGAAGATTTTCGGACCGCTGACCAATCAGAAGACAGATATAACGTACAGTCGACTGGACCATCAAACAGCAATCTCATTGGAGCAATGGAAGTCCCTAACGGTGACCAATCAGAAGGCAGATACAACTTACGAACACATCGCGGTGAACGTATAAATAAGACAGACAGCGGACAGAATTGCCAGTCTCAAGACAACCCTTGAAGATGCCAGACGCAGTCTCTGGTGAAACGTCGGGGAACTACAAGCCTCACGACCACGGCCTACAGCCCGAAAATCTTCTTCAAGATCATCAATTAAAAGCATTATTTCGTTGAAAGAGTGTATTATTGGGCCAAGACAGAAATACTAGTTGGTCGAAAACCGAGTACGTTAATCTGGGAAGTTAAGAGAATCAGCAGTTTCTTATGATGAGATTATTAAGTGAAAGTCGTATGTTGGCGTATTTTGGTCGAATTTTATTGAACTGTAGGGCAACATACTTGAGAATGATATTTCTTAAAATGATTCAATACTTAATGTTATTCTCCCACCTCATTCTTGATCTACCAACTGGGCGTTTTCCCTCTAGTTTTCCTACAAGAAGCTTCCATGCACGTCTTTCATTCCCCATTCAGGACATGTGGAATAAATGGGAAATGAAAGACGTGCATGGAAGCTTATTGTAGGAAAACCAGAGGGAAAACGTCCAGTTGGTAGACCAATGTTTTTCAATCTTGGTAGACCAATAATGAGGTGGGAGAGTAACATTAGCTATGATTTGAGGGAAGCAGATTATAAAGGGGATGTTTGGAAAACATTGGTTCAGAATAGGGATATATGGAGAGCTTATGTCCGCGCGGCCATGAACCTACGGGTTCGATAGTGCCAGTGAGTTAGTTATTTATATATCATACTGTTATTGTAAGTTTTTTAAAAATATGTTTAGAATAATAAACGCCTTGTTATATTTATAAGCTGAATATATTTGAAAAGGTGCAGTCCTAGTGGGCATGCTCGACTCTGGTTCCAAGGTTCGCGTGTCCAAACCTGGCTGAGGTCAGTGGATTTTTCAAACCACAAAAATCCTGAGTTTCCCTTGGAATGGAAATATCGCATTGAGTCCTGTAACATAGAATTTCGGCACACAAATTAAACTTAAGCCTGAAAATACATGTATCTGAGCAAAATTTGTTGGCCCTTTCACTCCCTCATTTTAATTGCGATGGTAATAATTGTAATGACCTTAGCTGTTAAAGTGCTCTAACTAACTAACTAACTAACTAACTCACTGGCACTATCGAACCCGTAGGTTCATGGCCGCGCGGAGATAAGCTCTTTATACATCCCTATCCTGAGCCAATGTTTTCCAATCATTCCCTGTATAATCTACTTCCCTCAAATCATAGTTAATGTTATTCTCCCACCTCATTCTTGTCTTACCAACTGGGCGTTTTCCATCTGGTTTGCCTACAAGAAGCTTTCATGCACATATTTCATTCGTGCCACATGTCCTGCCCATCGCAGTCTACGAGTCTTAACTGTTCTCATTATATTTAATTTCCTATAAAGACCATGTAGTTCACTGTTATGCAGTCTTCTCCATTCACCTGTCTGTTCATCTCTCTTTGGTCCAAACATTTTCCTAAGAACTTTATTCTCAAATACTTGTAATCTCCTTTCCTCCCTTAAAGTAAGAGTCCATGTTTCGCATCCATATAATATAACTGGTAGAATAATAGTTTTATATATTTTCAGTTTATCGTTTGTTGAAAGGAGTTTGGACATCAGAAGTCTCTTGAATGCATAATAGCGTGTATTTCCAGAATTGAGGCTATGTTCAATATCTTTGTGCATCTCATTCCTGTTTGTGATTATTGTTCCTAGATATTTGAATTCAGCCATTTCCTCAAAATTTCCCTCATTTGTCATTAGCTTTCCATTTGCATTATATAATGTATTTCTATGTTTTAAATTAAAGAGATCTATTAAGTAAAATAACAGCATAATAATACGTTATTTTGCAATACGAGTAGTAATGAAGTTTTTTTTCAATGTCACCAGGTTTTCTTTTTTATGACATTTGTGGCTTTCAGTCCTGGCATTGGCGGAATTATGATCCATTACTTAGATTGAGCACCTGAAAAACGGAGATGCTTTACCCCAATGATATGATGGGTGATAAATTACATAATGGTGATGAAGCGCCGGGAGAGTCTTTAAGCTAAACTTAATGTTCCAGACCATGAGCAACTACAGGAATAATTAATTTTAAGGAAAAATTCCTATAATAGATAGGGGCAGAGGGAATCTCTTTAATCCATTCATGCGCGTCACTAATTAGAATCGAACCCGTGACATGATGAGCTGTAGTCAGAAATGCGGACCGTTAGCCCATGACGTTGGTCCGTGTAATAGGCATTTTCATCCTAGGCTGGGGAAAATGTTGTGACCACCGCACGCCACTGGAAATAACAACACCGCAGGCACTAGCGTCGCAATTCAAATTTGAACGTGAAAGGAACGATAAATCTTGATCAGAGGCCTCTTTTTTCTGGTTCTAAGCTATTTTATTTATTGTCTTAAATCTTCGACAGGCACACAGCTCCACTTCCTATTCAATGAAAGCCATAGGCCCTGTTCAGTGTGTTTATGTGCTTTACAATTCATTGATCCACAGATGTGGTCTCTGGGTATAGTCGCTGTCTCGTCCCAACAGGTTCGATCTCGGGTCGGGACAAGTTTCCTGGGTGTTGGTTCTTTCGTGTTTTTTGCCTCACCTATAAGACAAATGTCAGGGAACTTTAAGGCTCGAATGACCCCAGAACATAATCTGCCCACCGTAATCATCATTATCATAATCGCGAAGTTTAGTACGAATGTAGGGCTATAAGTGAATTGTATGTTTCTTCTTAAATTTTCGTGATGTCTCGGAGGTGGGCCTGGATTGAAATGATCTCTGATTCTGAGAGGCCTTCCATATCTTTTGAGGTCAAAAAAAATAATAAATGTGAGATTTTGTCATCATCATCATCTGCATTCGTGGATTAGGTCTGTTGACCCGTTCCGACTTCAGCCCATCTCTTTCTAGGTCTGCCCACATCTCGGGTGCCTTTAGGTTTGTATTTTGTTATTTGTTTTGGATATCTATCTTCATTCATTCTGTCTATTGTTGCTTCCATTTTTGTCTATATGTATCTATTTTATCAGTTATTGCAAATATTTCAAGTTCCTGTCTTATTTCTGTGTTCTTGATTCTGTCTTCCTTAGTGCACCGTTTAACAGATCTCAAAAATTTAATTTCTGCCGCCGTTATCCCACTTAGATCTTGTTTTTTATGTATCCAGGCTTCTGATCCATAGAGCAGTACCGGTACTGCCAACATTTTGTATAAATTTATTTATTTATACTCAGATTTTCAATGTTTACAGATCTTTCTGAGCCTAAAGTTTTATTTTTTCTTTTGCACTCGTGTCTGTCCATCCACTCCATGTCCTCCAGGCGAGGAGTAACGATCTCGTTAAAAAGCCAGGGTTCAGTACGACCGGCCGATAGTACCCTGTGAGTGTCCCTTAGCTAGGGTACAGATACTGCTGCCTTGCAGTTCGTCATTGGTTTGATAAAGGCTAGAGGAAGAAAACCTTGACCAAAAATCATCTAGTCCTGCAGGTTGGAGGCTGATCCATCAGGCCAGCTCCCTGCTCGTCGCAAGGAAAACATAACGATGCAACGTTTAAAATATCCCATTCCCGACAAGTCGTGCCATTAAGGCTCGTGTGGTGCTGGTCACATGAAAGTACCCATAAGGTATGAAGTTAAACTTCGGTGGAAGAGAAGAAGAAGAAGAAAATTCGTCAACGTCGGCTGAGTTTCATTTCGCGAGTCTGGATGACAGAGAAGAGCGCGGTATCAGCGATACCAACATAAAAATCAAATAGGTTCACAGCGTGCATGATTGGATTGCATATTAGACAAGGTGCAACTGAATTAAACTGAATAAATTGTAAGGGGTTGTAGATTAGGCCCATACAATTTGAGACAGGAAGCCCAGGTTATCAGGCAAATTATTTCTAACTCATCAGTTATTAAAGTTGCTTACATGGAACAGTATAAATGACTTTGGACGTTTTTTGTACTACTCTCATTTTCATTAATTATTTTTGTGTCGGTGTGTATTTTATATTTTGGAACTTTCTCCTATACTTATTTTGTTTTATATTATTTCCTAAAGTATTTAATTGTGTTATTCAGTCTGGTATTAATCTATTCTATATTGTTTTATTTATTTCCCCTTGTGCTGTTTTTTTAAATACCATACGTGCCAGAATTTGTTTTGTCTTAGAAAGTCTCCTAAATTTATATATTTTATTTTCCCTCTTCACTCAACTAAAATTTAGCAACGTATATATTCTATAGGCCTACATATTATTTCTGTAACTGAACTACGCCCGAGCACGAGCACTTGCTCATTCGGGCGTCAATACTGTGTATAACATTTATTTGTGAATAAAATTCATATTTATTGTTATTCTATTCTTAGTTGGATAATCCCATGCATTAAATTAATTACTAATCAGTAATCAACTTTTTACAAAATTAATATTTACAGAATGTGTCATATTTCTAGAAAATATTGAGCGAAAGTTTAAAATAAATTAGGATATTGTAACACTTGAAAATATTTATTTTATAAACTTCAATTGTTTTACTATAACGTTTTAAAGATTGAATATATTTTAATAGTTGGGTTTTATCCAAACTCTAATTAAAGTCTGAATCCATCGAACTCCTTCCTGTAATCGTCATCAGGACAACATTCCAAATTGGGCTTGATCTGTTCGCAGCAAAGATCTTCCACTCTTGTCTATCATGGGCGACCTTCCACCAGTTGAAAATGCCAAGACTCTTCACATCTTCGACAACTCCTTCCATATTATTGGTCTTCCAGCTGACCTCATGTCATCTGGCGTTTATTCCGCCACCATCTTATGTATCTCGTTTTTATCCATCATTTATAGGCCTACATGTTCGGCCCATTTATTGAGGCAATTGTGTCTCGTGATTTATAAAGGTGACACAATTCTCAGTTGTATCTAATTTTTCCTACCATTTGCATCCTGAATTGGGTCATATATTTTACGTGATTTTTTTTTCAGATTTGCAGGCTTCACTACTTCCTCCTCCTTTTTCTTCTTCTTCTTCCGAATGCAGTATTGGATGATGATGCCTTTTCTGCGACTACAAAAACTGATCTTTCCATCGGTTGAAGTGTCTTCCGAGGTCTCTTTTGCCTTTAGGGTTGAGGTGGTAAATCATCTTTGGTAAACGGGAATTTGACATTCTCTGGACGTGTTGGAACCATTTAATCTGATAATTTTGTATATGTTCAACCATTTCCCTGCTATTACACTGCATCCTTATCTCATCACTTTTCATTCTATCCCTTAATGTTACTCCAGTTAGTGATCGGAGGAATCTCATTTGTGAACTATTTCTTTGCCTGTCGTCATAGTTTTATTATCCGCCTGCTTATTTCTTGTAGTCTTTCGAGTATTTAAAGTTTTCCCCATTATAGGTTACCAGCCTATAGTTGGGTAAGTCCAGTGGTGGGGTTGCCACCTCAATGCCTCTTGGACAGGCATGCTTTTCTGTAGGGGATGCTCCCTTAGCCTTTGAAGCTTCTTCTTCTCCGCAAGGCAGCGGTTCCTCTCTCTTTCCCTGAGTGAGGGCAGGGTGCCTCTTCTGCCAAATCTGCCGTATTAAGGGTATCCCTCTCCGCCTTCATTGCCGTTGAGGTCTTCACCGTTCCCTGGTAAGGGGCCCTCACATGGTACTATCAGCCGGGCCAGCTGAACCAAGGTTTTTTACGAGGTGTTACTCCTCCCCCTCCTCCTTTCTCATCCGGGCTTGGGACCGGCAATGGCGGAGTTTCCAATTGTGACAATGCCCAAGTTTCATAACCGAACATTAATACAGGTTTAATTAGGGTTTTGTATAAACGGCATTTAGTATCGCAAGTTAGATATTTTGATTTTAAATGCCTCTGTAGACCAAAATAACAAATTGTCATTCTTCTTCTTCTTTTTCATGGTTCCTCTCATACATGAATCAAATCATCAACCCATCTTCTCCTCGGACGTCCAATATCACAACCACACCTTTGTTGAACTTTATACAATTTAATGTTGAGTGATTCCGGGTTATGTGGCCGTGGTCCATAGTTGGTGTTGATACCAGACGTTTCGCCCTCAACTGCGGAGGGCATCTTCAGTGGCGAGTGCTTCTATGCGTGTTTCCTGGTCGGAAGATCTACTTACATTCTAAGTAGATCTTCCGACCAGGAAACCCGCATAGAAGCACTCGCCACTGAAGATGCCCTCCGCAGTTGAGGGCGAAACGTCTGGTATCAACACCAACTATGGACCACGGCCACATAACCCGGAATCACTCAACATTACGATTACCGGCCGTGAAAGCCTGCATTCAACTATTTATACAATTTATTTTGTAAATCTTCATCATGACAGTGAGCTACCTACAGCCTAAATGTTTAAAATTTTAACTTATTCGATTATTTCCTTATTTATTAAAAACATTGACTGAACAACTTGTTTGCATTAAGTTCCATGACTTTGCATTATTTATTCTCGTATTAATTTCTGCACTCAACCAACTGGTGACATTTACACTGTATCCTATACAAATATTTAATTTTAATTCTGAATCAAATAAATAAGTTTAACATGTGATAACTAATTACAATGTATATAGAGAAAGATTTGCGTTTAGATCGGTACTTGCTCAGGTAGCTCAGTTGGTAGAGCACTTGGTCTAGAGAACCAAGGGTCCCGGGTTCAAGTCCCGGTCTGAGCGTATAATTTTTCTCTTCAAATATGATTTATCCATCATTGAGATGTACGAAATCAATAATAAAAACTTGGAAAAAGCCGTACTGGCTGTAATGTATAATTCCCAAATATGTCTTCTTAATAAAGGAGCCGCCATTTGCAAGATAGAAGCATGGCTTCACAGCATTTGGTGGATGGGAATTACAATGTATATAGAGAAAGATTTGCGTTTAGATCGGTACTTGCTCAGGTAGCTCAGTTGGTAGAGCACTTGGTCTAGAGAACCAAGGGTCCCGGGTTCAAGTCCCGGTCTGAGCGTATAATTTTTCTCTTCAAATATGATTTATCCATCATTGAGATGTACGAAATCAATAATAAAAACTTGGAAAAAGCCGTACTGGCTGTAATGTATAATTCCCAAATATGTCTTCTTAATAAAGGAGCCGCCATTTGCAAGATAGAAGCATGGCTTCACAGCATTTGGTGGATGGGAATTACAATGTATATAGAGAAAGATTTGCGTTTAGATCGGTACTTGCTCAGGTAGCTCAGTTGGTAGAGCACTTGGTCTAGAGAACCAAGGGTCCCGGGTTCAAGTCCCGGTCTGAGCGTATAATTTTTCTCTTCAAATATGATTTATCCATCATTGAGATGTACGAAATCAATAATAAAAACTTGGAAAAAGCCGTACTGGCTGTAATGTATAATTCCCAAATATGTCTTCTTAATAAAGGAGCCGCCATTTGCAAGATAGAAGCATGGCTTCACAGCATTTGGTGGATGGGAATTACAATGTATATAGAGAAAGATTTGCGTTTAGATCGGTACTTGCTCAGGTAGCTCAGTTGGTAGAGCACTTGGTCTAGAGAACCAAGGGTCCCGGGTTCAAGTCCCGGTCTGAGCGTATAATTTTTCTCTTCAAATATGATTTATCCATCATTGAGATGTACGAAATCAATAATAAAAACTTGGAAAAAGCCGTACTGGCTGTAATGTATAATTCCCAAATATGTCTTCTTAATAAAGGAGCCGCCATTTGCAAGATAGAAGCATGGCTTCACAGCATTTGGTGGATGGGAATTACAATGTATATAGAGAAAGATTTGCGTTTAGATCGGTACTTGCTCAGGTAGCTCAGTTGGTAGAGCACTTGGTCTAGAGAACCAAGGGTCCCGGGTTCAAGTCCCGGTCTGAGCGTATAATTTTTCTCTTCAAATATGATTTATCCATCATTGAGATGTACGAAATCAATAATAAAAACTTGGAAAAAGCCGTACTGGCTGTAATGTATAATTCCCAAATATGTCTTCTTAATAAAGGAGCCGCCATTTGCAAGATAGAAGCATGGCTTCACAGCATTTGGTGGATGGGAATTACAATGTATATAGAGAAAGATTTGCGTTTAGATCGGTACTTGCTCAGGTAGCTCAGTTGGTAGAGCACTTGGTCTAGAGAACCAAGGGTCCCGGGTTCAAGTCCCGGTCTGAGCGTATAATTTTTCTCTTCAAATATGATTTATCCATCATTGAGATGTACGAAATCAATAATAAAAACTTGGAAAAAGCCGTACTGGCTGTAATGTATAATTCCCAAATATGTCTTCTTAATAAAGGAGCCGCCATTTGCAAGATAGAAGCATGGCTTCACAGCATTTGGTGGATGGGAATTACAATGTATATAGAGAAAGATTTGCGTTTAGATCGGTACTTGCTCAGGTAGCTCAGTTGGTAGAGCACTTGGTCTAGAGAACCAAGGGTCCCGGGTTCAAGTCCCGGTCTGAGCGTATAATTTTTCTCTTCAAATATGATTTATCCATCATTGAGATGTACGAAATCAATAATAAAAACTTGGAAAAAGCCGTACTGGCTGTAATGTATAATTCCCAAATATGTCTTCTTAATAAAGGAGCCGCCATTTGCAAGATAGAAGCATGGCTTCACAGCATTTGGTGGATGGGAATTACAATGTATATAGAGAAAGATTTGCGTTTAGATCGGTACTTGCTCAGGTAGCTCAGTTGGTAGAGCACTTGGTCTAGAGAACCAAGGGTCCCGGGTTCAAGTCCCGGTCTGAGCGTATAATTTTTCTCTTCAAATATGATTTATCCATCATTGAGATGTACGAAATCAATAATAAAAACTTGGAAAAAGCCGTACTGGCTGTAATGTATAATTCCCAAATATGTCTTCTTAATAAAGGAGCCGCCATTTGCAAGATAGAAGCATGGCTTCACAGCATTTGGTGGATGGGAATTACAATGTATATAGAGAAAGATTTGCGTTTAGATCGGTACTTGCTCAGGTAGCTCAGTTGGTAGAGCACTTGGTCTAGAGAACCAAGGGTCCCGGGTTCAAGTCCCGGTCTGAGCGTATAATTTTTCTCTTCAAATATGATTTATCCATCATTGAGATGTACGAAATCAATAATAAAAACTTGGAAAAAGCCGTACTGGCTGTAATGTATAATTCCCAAATATGTCTTCTTAATAAAGGAGCCGCCATTTGCAAGATAGAAGCATGGCTTCACAGCATTTGGTGGATGGGAATTACAATGTATATAGAGAAAGATTTGCGTTTAGATCGGTACTTGCTCAGGTAGCTCAGTTGGTAGAGCACTTGGTCTAGAGAACCAAGGGTCCCGGGTTCAAGTCCCGGTCTGAGCGTATAATTTTTCTCTTCAAATATGATTTATCCATCATTGAGATGTACGAAATCAATAATAAAAACTTGGAAAAAGCCGTACTGGCTGTAATGTATAATTCCCAAATATGTCTTCTTAATAAAGGAGCCGCCATTTGCAAGATAGAAGCATGGCTTCACAGCATTTGGTGGATGGGAATTACAATGTATATAGAGAAAGATTTGCGTTTAGATCGGTACTTGCTCAGGTAGCTCAGTTGGTAGAGCACTTGGTCTAGAGAACCAAGGGTCCCGGGTTCAAGTCCCGGTCTGAGCGTATAATTTTTCTCTTCAAATATGATTTATCCATCATTGAGATGTACGAAATCAATAATAAAAACTTGGAAAAAGCCGTACTGGCTGTAATGTATAATTCCCAAATATGTCTTCTTAATAAAGGAGCCGCCATTTGCAAGATAGAAGCATGGCTTCACAGCATTTGGTGGATGGGAATTACAATGTATATAGAGAAAGATTTGCGTTTAGATCGGTACTTGCTCAGGTAGCTCAGTTGGTAGAGCACTTGGTCTAGAGAACCAAGGGTCCCGGGTTCAAGTCCCGGTCTGAGCGTATAATTTTTCTCTTCAAATATGATTTATCCATCATTGAGATGTACGAAATCAATAATAAAAACTTGGAAATAGCCGTACTGGCTGTAATGTATAATTCCCAAATATGTCTTCTAAATAAAGGAGCCGCCATTTGCAAGATAGAAGCATGGCTTCACAGCATTTGGTGGATGGGAATTACAATGTATATAGAGAAAGATTTGCGTTTAGATCGGTACTTGCTCAGGTAGCTCAGTTGGTAGAGCACTTGGTCTAGAGAACCAAGGGTCCCGGGTTCAAGTCCCGGTCTGAGCGTATAATTTTTCTCTTCAAATATGATTTATCCATCATTGAGATGTACGAAATCAATAATAATAACTTGGAAATAGCCGTACTGGCTGTAATGTATAATTCCCAAATATGTCTTCTAAATAAAGGAGCCGCCATTTGCAAGATAGAAGCATGGCTTCACAGCATTTGGTGGATGGGAATTACAATGTATATAGAGAAAGATTTGCGTTTAGATCGGTACTTGCTCAGGTAGCTCAGTTGGTAGAGCACTTGGTCTAGAGAACCAAGGGTCCCGGGTTCAAGTCCCGGTCTGAGCGTATAATTTTTCTCTTCAAATATGATTTATCCATCATTGAGATGTACGAAATCAATAATAAAAACTTGGAAAAAGCCGTACTGGCTGTAATGTATAATTCCCAAATATGTCTTCTTAATAAAGGAGCCGCCATTTGCAAGATAGAAGCATGGCTTCACAGCATTTGGTGGATGGGAATTACAATGTATATAGAGAAAGATTTGCGTTTAGATCGGTACTTGCTCAGGTAGCTCAGTTGGTAGAGCACTTGGTCTAGAGAACCAAGGGTCCCGGGTTCAAGTCCCGGTCTGAGCGTATAATTTTTCTCTTCAAATATGATTTATCCATCATTGAGATGTACGAAATCAATAATAAAAAAATGTGATAACTTACTTTTTTCTGAGAACCGTGATTACCGATATAAATGTAGTGTCTGAACTCTTCTACAGGATGAATTATAATTACACCGACAAACTGCAGGGACAGATTCCTGAATGGAAATGGATGCAAAAATACCCTACGAATAAATGTCCATAAATGCATCGTTGTCACAGTAGATGGCACTGACGAATGGTGGTATTCTCTCGGCCTGTTGCATGGCCCGCTAGATCACCGGGCGTCACCCCCCTGTATATTTAACTCTGGGGCATCTGAAAAGCGTTGTGTATGCTGAACCAGTTCCTGATGTGCATACCTTTCAAAAAGTGTATCCACGTCGCCTTTGTCGCTATTCGGAGAGAGGCCGGAACATGCGAGAGAGTGAGTCAGCCACAACACGACGTGTGAACGCGTGCATTGTATCCCATGGAGGCAACTTTGAACATATGTTGTGACGTGGATGCGATTATGCTATGTAAATGTGTGCCAGGACAATTTGTTCTGTTGCACGCATATCGTTCATTTCCGGACACATGTGAGGAATTAATTTATACGTCATTTGGTGAATTATTTTCCCTTAATTTTCATTGTTGTTTGCAGAAGATCAAATAATTTTTGCAGGGATGAAGATGATATGAAATATATGATAAATAAACTAATGGAACAATATAAAAAATGCAGACTGAATATAAATTTACAGAAAACAGAATATATGTGTTTGGGAAAGGATGTGGATGACCTCATACTTGAAACAGGGAAAATAAAAAAGTGTGAATTTTTTAAATACGAGGTCTTGGGTCAATAATTACAAGTTTTGGTACCTGTGAGAGAGATGTACAGACTAAAATTGCAATGGCAAAAAATGCAACTAAGACATTACATGGAATAATTTGGAATAAAAATATTACAAAGGAAACTAAAATGAAAATTTATAAGAGCATAATACAGAATATTTTGTCATATGGAAGTGAAACTTGGTCTTTGACTGAATTACAAAGAACAAAATTAGAACAGTTGAATTTGATTATTTTAGAAGAAGCCTCCAAAAAACAAGACAGGATAAAATAAGAAATGAATTCCGTTGGAGAGAAATGAATGTCACCACATCTGTTGTTAAGAAGATTGAAAATGAAACACTTAAATGGTATGGCCATGTACAAAGAATGGAAAATGAAAGATAGCCAAAAAATATATACCAATGGTCACCCCCTGGAAGAAATAAACGTGGCAGACCAAGTGGAAATGGAAAACCTACGTCATAACTATAATGGATGATCGGAATTTGGAAGAGGGAGATTGGAATGATAGAGATAAATGGAAACTGAAGACGGCAAACCTATAAGTGGGGGAAAGCCGAAGAAGAACAAGAAGAAGAATTTTCAGTCAGGAATCAGTCCCTGAAGTTTTTCGGTGAAATTACCGTTCACTCTGTAAAATTAGATTAATTTCTTCGTTTAATTTACTTGGACCTTGTGTATGATTAAGTAAGTTCAGTTTAATAGCAGTGACTTATTCCTAATTCTGTGCCCAGGTTTTCTTCCCAGCATGTTAGGGAATTTAAATATCCACGTGAATAAATGACTGTGTCGCTTATAAGTTATCCTGTGTTTTCGTCGGTGGCGCTGATATACTGCTAACTACAGATCCATTGTGTATCTGTCTAGTGTGTGTAATTCCCATGGTGCTGCATCATGATAAGGAAGAGGAGCGGCTAAATCATAAGCGCCAGGAATTAATATAAAGCTAAGAATGTACAATTCACTAAGATCGATCCGATACTTCAGTCAAGAAGATATTTTTGCTAATCTTTGTGAACTACATAAGTGAATTCCACGTAACGTTTAACATAAGACATCAAAAATAAAATGTATTTCCTGCTTCCCAAAATGGTATATGGAAAACTAAAAAGATTTTAATCCCAAAATACAAAGCTATTTAGAAAGAAGGAACAGACCAAACATTTATTTCTTCCAAACTGCCGGACTGGTCGAAGGTGATAAGCCAGACGAAAAAAGTACCTTGGTCGAAAGAGTGACGATCTTTCACCGTAAAAATACAACCGTCAAGAAATGCGGACATGGGTTCTACTGGGGTAAAAATTTTCCGGAGGTCAAATAGTCCCCCATTCGGTTCTCCGGGCGGGGACTACTTCAGGGAACCCATGCCAAAGGCTCAAACACAGGGACATGTTCCTAGGAACATGGGAATGTTAGGACTTTATACAGATTACGAGTTTTGAGAATAAAGTTCTTAGGAAAATTTTTGGACCAAAGAGAGATGAACAGACAGGTGAATGGAGAAGACTACATAACAATGAACTACATGGTCTTTATAGGAAGCCAGATGTAATAAGAACAGTTAAGTCCCGTAGACTGCGATGGGCAGGACATGTTGCGCGTATGGGGAATGAAAGACGTGCATGGAAACTTCTTGTAGGAAAGCCAGAAGGAAAACGCCCAGTTGGTAGACCAAGAATGAGGTGGGAGAACAACATTAACTATGATTTGAGGGAAGTAGATTATACAGGGAATGATTGGAAAGCATTAGCTCAGGATAGGGATGTATGGAGAGCTTATGTCCGTGCGGCCATGAACCTACGGGTTCGATAGTGCCAGTAAGTAAGTAAGTAAGTAAGTAAACTACATGAAATATAAATACAATTCCAACGTTCCTGGAAAGTGAAAAGTTCAAATTTCACTGCTTTATGCATTCAATATGAGCACCATGTGTTACACGACATTTATCAAACGGTGTCTCATTTCTTGCCCCACATGAATTAGCTGGTTTCTAGTTATCGAATTCACAGCTTCAACAATTATATGTGGCAGATTTTCAAGAGTGTCAGGCATAGGGGGGACAAAAAGACGGTATTTTACGAAACTCCACAGATAAAAATCAAACGGGGTTAGATCAGGTGACCTGGGAGACCACCGGTAATAAAGTTGATCTTCTGCTCCTCCTCTTCCAATCCAACGTCCTGTTGTGTCGCCATTGTAATACAAACAATCAACATGACAAGCAGTAGCGCCAATGTGGCCCTAATCAGAACTTCAAACTTTTCTATTTCCAGCAGCGTTGAAAATGTGTTACTATTTTTTGTAGTTTGGAAAAAATAAATGTTTAAAGTCTCTTCCTTCTTTCTGAATAGCCCTATATTGTAGAACATGAGCAAACCCATACATAACAAAGAATTGTTATTTATTTTTATTAAAATTCTTATACCGCGCAGTAGCGTTGGTTGTTACGTCAGTTTCCTTTATTTTGTGTAATTATTGACGAAAGTTAATTAGAAAATAAGACTCAAAACATGTGTTTTGTAACTCCTACTATATGTACTACGCAAAATACAAACATATTGTTCCAAATTTTTACTAAAACAATTCTTCACTCGTGACAGAAAATTTGGCCAATACCTTCAGAGATAATAATAATAATATAATAATAATACTTTATTTATTCTGGCAGAGTTAAGGCCATAAGGCCCTCTCTTCCACTCAACCAGCACAAATACAAATAAATATTCGACAAATATAGATATACACTATACTAATTAAAGACAGTTAAAGATACAATAAATGTAGCAATGTAAATGTCATGTACAAACAACATTTTATAGGGTAATAACAATAATGATACGATAATAATAATAATAATAATAATAATAATAATAATAATAATAATAATATAAATATGATACATTATACGGGATGTAACATCAGAGGAAATGAAAGTTGTAACTGTGGTATTAGCAGCCAAAGCGTTGAACATGTTATATTTGATTGTCCTTTGTTCTGGAATTAAAGGTTCGAAATCACGTATCTTCTAAATAATACCGCCTGTTTAAGTGAACCACCCTTTACGAAAGTACTTTTGACAGAAAAGAACTACAAATTGTTTAATGTCTTTATCAATGAGGTTTATAAACAAACTTTAGTTTTAATTAAAACTATATAATGTATCACACCTTTGACGCAAATATAGCCTATGATAAAAAAGTAAAGTGATCCCACAACAGGCCCGGAAGCCCTTGGGGTAGTGGGAGGTTAAGGCTCCCACTTTTTCTAGACAATCGGCCCTTTACGTCAGCCGGGTTGTCAGCCCTGCGTGACGGCCGCCTTTACCCCCAGAACAAGCGTCTGGTACTCATTTTAGTTAGAGGCTGAGTGGACCCCAGGGCCATAGTGCGGTCAGAGTATTTAGGTCAGTTTAAAAATCCTGACCCCAACGGGACTTGAACCCTCGACCCTCCGGCTTGTAGCTTAGTGCCTTAACCACTACGCTACGGCGTGCCCCCATAGCCTATGATACCCAGGTAAAATAAGTTTTATGAATTTCGGATAATAAATAATAATATATGTACTTCATTCGTCCCGCGCCGTAGCCGAGCGGTTAAGGTAGGAAGCCTTGGCGCAGACCTACGGGACTTGCGCTGGTTCGGGTCTCCATGGGGGAAGATATTTTCTCATGGTATTTCGGCCAGTATGGGACCGGTGCCCACCCAGCATCGTGAGGCAATTGGGTAGCTACAATAAGTAGCGGCTCCAAGTTGAGGAACTAGCTATAACGGCTGGGGGACTCGACATGCTAACCACATGTCACCCCTACACTGGCTGTTGATCATCTACCTCTGTGATTGACACATGTGGATGTGAAGGGCCAGCAGCCGGCTGGTAAAAGGGGAATCGCTGAAAAGTGGGAAGACCCTAAATCGGAATGTACTTCATTCACATTAAATTGCGCATTGAAATAAAATTGTTTACATTCAGTTGCTTAGTTACACTTGTTACGTATTTGAGTGTATATACAATAACAAAATTAATTTGTTTTCGTAGTATTAGTCTGTGGGAAAAATCCAAGGAGCAAGTCCTCCGGGAGGGACTTTAAGCCGCATGTCCCGAGTCTGAAGATTTTCAGGCTCGTAAAAGATCCTTAAGCCTGAATGAAAAGGCCTCTAAGCAAAATTTCCCGAATGTTCCCGTCCTAGTACTACCCTGGTTTCCTAGGTGTCAGTATGGGCGGAACGCTGACCACGCACCACTCAAATAGCATGTATACGAAAACAAGTGTTACTAAATTAGTATGGTTCAAATTCTTCCTTGTAGAGGGAGAGCGCCTCTCTGTTAAGGGAACCCATGGGCTTACAAGATACAAGAAGAAGTATTAGTCTGAAGAAGGTACTGAAACTGCTGTAACGAATTTTTATTAAAATAATTATGAAAATCGTATAACAATTTAACAGCTTTATTTTATTTAATCACGGAACAAAATGGATTTTCATCAAGTAAACACCAAATCAATTGATTACTTAAAATTGATAACTTCACAGAGATCATTACTTTACTCTTACTGTGTGGAAAATGGCGACATGCTACAGTTATGTCACTTACCGATATAAAACCTTACATTTTAAGTACACTTATTGAAGATATAAGCTCCATATTTTCTGTTAAGACGAGCCTCATGGGCTAGTGGTCAGCGGTACTAACTACTTTTCATGAGGTTCCAGGTTCGATTCCCGGTCAGACCATAGGATTTTTTTCTTAAAGGGAATTATACCTGTGTTTGTCCATGGTCTGAAATTTAGGTTAAGTTTAGGTTAAGAACTCTCCTGGCGCTTCATTATCATTTATCACCCATGAAATCATTGGGATAACGTAACTCAGCCTTCTAGGTGCCTCAACCTAAGAAATGGATTACAATTCCGCCAATGAAATGATATATATATATATATATATATATATATATATATATAAGAATGGAAAAATCATCTGAGAAGAATGGCAAGAAATAGACTTCCAAAATTGGCATTCCAATATACCCCAACTGGACATAGGGACCAAGGAAGACCAAAACATCGGTGGAAAGATCAAGACCATCTTCGCTAGGTTTACCGTACAGGCCACATGGCCTAAAACGAATTTGTTCATGATGATGATGATGATATATATATATATATATATATATATATGCCTTCATCGCCAAATGCCAAAAATATAGTTATAACATCTATATATACAAGCGTCACTGCTATAAAGTAAATTTTCTCTTTAAAAATTTGCTTAACTGTTATGTTAGCCACTAGATGTCAGTCGGAACAAATTTCCGCTACCTCTTGTGTGAATTGAGAATACTATATGCATAAGAAAAATATATGTTTGTGTTGGAATTCTTGGGTAGCTCAGGTCGTTAGAGCGCTAAACGTACAGAGTTTGGAGACTCGGGTTCAAATCCCGACTCAAGCATTCACTTTTCTTTTCATATCACATATATATATAAATGTTTTGACGAGAAAAAGTAATGTGCTACTGTCCGAAGGTTAAAAAAAATGTTAATGTAATTTCATTTTGTTGCATTTGTTACTTCAGTTACCATGGAATTCACCCACATTGAATCCGGATGAAGAGTAACCTATGTTTTTTTCCGGAGGTCAAGTTAGTTGTCTACTAAATTTCATCAGAATTGATTCGATAGTTTGGTCATGTACAAGTAACGAACATACAAACTCCAGCCCACCTCATTTCGTGGGCGTCTGGAAGATAGACAAGTGGGAGAGAAGAACTTTGGAAAAGTGTAATGAGATCGACGGAACAATGACCGACAGAGAATAATGCACTTGTTAAAACATTCTAGATAAAATTCCTAACATTTGTGAACAATGCAAACTTTGCCACTAGTACAAACATACCATAGAACATTATACAGAAATAAAACTTATAAATCTGATAAGAAATTATATACAATATACAATTATAGAAATATAATTGTATGTAGAACTGCATATTTTATTAATATGATGGCACACGCATCAATATATATTTTAATTTTTTTTATTTTTGCGTTTTGTCGTTCTTACAGTAATGGCGACCATGATCGAAAGTTCAACTTCCTACGTTTCGGGGTTGCCAACCTAAATAACTATACTGTAATAAAACTAACTGTACTGTAATATTACATATGAAAGACGCGTGTGGGAAGTAAAACCACTGCCCTCTATGTATACTACATACAATTTATATAAAAAAATATCCAAAAGGTAGTGTTAATATACATTATAAGAAATCACTGCAATTTAAATGAACTGAACTTTATTTGAAACAGTATATAATAATAAATAAGTACTTGTCGACATGATATCTCTAAATTGGTCTCACGACCTCCTGCAGTTTCAACTAATAAACATTGTCCACACTGTTAACGTTAGTCAATTGTTTATAATGAACGCAAACATTTACAAGTATTAAACAGTACCAACTAAATTGGAAACACCATCTTGAAACAATGAGTTCAAATAGGATCCCCAAAGCTGTTTATAATTATATACCAAGAGGACGAAGATCACTGGGCCGTCCTATGAAACGCTGGAGGGAAAATTTTCTATAGGATCGTAAGAGGCCTTGGCCTAATTCTTGGAAGGAAGAAGAAGAAGAGATGTTATTATTTTAGTTTTATTTATTATTTTTAAAACATCATCGCACAAAAAGTAATGTACAACGCACTTTTATGAAGTGTTTTACAGAATGTCGGAAATTAAAAACCTCGCTATAGTTCGGTTTTTCAACATTTTCCCGATTCTGTAAAAACCGCTTCCCAACCTCGCATCGTAATATACTATTATTTATTTATTTATCCTGGTGGAATTAAGGACATATGGCCTTCTCTCCCACTCACGTGCACAAACATTGATACATTAGAATAGGCCTGTAGCATTCACAATTAACTCTAATATTAAATACTAAATGAAGGTTTGATTAGTATTTTAACAATGGAAGATGAGCGGTGGCCGAAACAACTATATCAATGGCAACCTACGAGAAAGAAGAAAAAAAGAGAGACCAAACTTGACATTGAAGGAAGCACGAGGAAGCAAGAGGGGTATTCATTAAAGATGACCAAGATGGTAGGCTTTGGAGGTTTGGCACGGGAAGACGCCAGCAGCTGTAAAAACCCGAAGATAGATATAAGATTTGATATCAATGTGATTAAGATGGATAATACGATAATGTTAATGACAATTAAAATTAAAACTGAAGCTAATAATAAAATGTGCATAAGCAAGATAAATTAAATTGTTTGGTAGACGTCACCATATAATGTACATAATATATATATATGTATATGGTATGATAAGAAAAGTAAATGCCTGGACGGGATTCGAACCCGGATATCTGAGTCTGTAGCTCAGCGTGATATCCATTACACCACCAGGCGAATCCAACTCAAACAGTTATTTTTCTTATATATGTATTATATTCCCCATTATTACTAGATGTCGCGAGAACTCGGTCTTCACTGCCATCTAGTAGCTGACTATACAAGTAAGCAAATTAATTGTTATAGTCAGCTACTAGATGGCAGTGAAGACCGAGTTCTCGCGACATCTAGTAATAATGGGGAATATAATACATATATAAGAAAAATAAATGTTTGAATTGGATTCGCCTGGTGGTGTAATGGATATCACACTGAGGTACAGACTCAGAGATCCGGGTTCGAATCCCGTCCAGGCATTTATTTTTCTTATCATACCATATTAAGCTTGCATTGCTCTATGTTAAATATTTAATTATTATATATATATATATATATATATATATTCTTTATTATATAAAACTTTCCTCATTAGAGGATTGCCTCAAGGAAAAGTAATACAGACAATTCATTTTTGTAATTGATGAAATACGGGGGCACGCCTTAGCGTAGTGGTTAAGGCACTGAGCTACAAGTCGGAGGGTCGAGGGTTCAAGTCCCGTTGGGGTCAGGATTTTTAAACTGACCCAAACCCTCTGGCGGCACCATGGCCCTGGGGTGGACTCAGCCTCTAACGGAAATGAGTACCAGACGCTTGTTCTGGGGGTAAAGGCGGCCGTCACGCAGGGCTGACAACCCGGCTGACATAAAGTGCCGATTGTCTAGAAAAAAAGTGGGAGCCTTAACCTCCTACTACCCCAAGGGCCTCCGGGTCTGTTGTGGGATCACTTTACTTTACTCTTACTTTAATTGATGAAATACATTTTGTAAATATATTTAAAAAATGCAACTTGTAGGCCTAATTGAAGTATACATACTATAAAGTAATTTTGTAAATATGGTTTCTTAAAATTGAAATTGATCCTCTAATGGCAGCGATGGCAATTCTAGAAAGATACACCCTGTCCAAATCTAAGGAATTCCAAAATTTGGCTAAGAATCCTGGTATAGTACCTCTTGCCCCGATCATCAATCCTGTGACAGTTATACTATCTAGTTGGTATTTATCTTTGTGATAGTCAATTGTTGGCTCATATATGGCTTTTTTACAGAGTCAACTTCCTCAGGTTGGCCACTATGAGTCTCAAAACGAATTGTGGGATCTAATATCATACCATTATTAGAGGATGGTCTAAATGCAATAATATATATTCGTCTGTTACTCCCATTAGTGGCCGCACCATGTACTTTCTCATAAACTGTGTATCCAAAATCTCGCAAGGCTTCTACCATCATATTTCGAATAGTGTGGTGCCGAATATTTCTCAGTGATTCTCCAAATGGACAGGCCCCAAGGACGTGTGCAAGGTTTACAGTATTAGGAATCGGACGATGTCAAAGACATTAATCAATTATATATATATATATATATATATATATATATATATATATATATATATATACACTGCTCAAAAAAATTAGGGGATATTGTAGAATTACCTACCAAGACTATGTTTTTTGGAATAGTATTAGATGCAATCACTTTCTATTACTCCAAGATAATGTAAACAAGAGTTTGAAGTTGTTACGTAACCTCGGTACCACACCAGAGGGCAGTGTCTGTACTGTTGATGTGAAAGGGCGGTGTGGGGGTGAATGTTTTGTTGCTGTTTTTAAATCCAGTCCAGTTTTCAGTTAGTGAATGACTTGCCTTAGGGACAGTAATGCCTAGACAACGTGATTTACCTGAACCAATGGCTTGGAGGGCCATAGGAAGGAACAACAAGAGGTGGCACAAGTCATTGGGGTGTCTCAAAGCGTGATTTCCAGGCTTTGGAATCGTTTTCAAAGAACAGATACTGTTCACAGAAGAGCCGGACAAGGTCGACCATGGGCAACAACAGCAAGGGATGACCCCTTACCTCATGTTAACAGCCCGTCGGAATAGACAGCAGAATGCAACTCAACTGCGAAATACACTTCAAACAGCAACAGGACGCAGGGTGTCAACTCAAACTGTCCGTAATCGACTGCATGGAAGTGGTCTCTATTCCCCTAGGGCCATAGTGTGTACCAGGTTAACTCCACAACACCGTAGAGATCGCAGAAACTGGGCGGAGGAACATCGTGGGTGGGGGCATGCCGAATGGGATCAGTTCTTTTTTCTGATGAGTCGCGATTCAACGTGGAATGTGATAGTCGGCATGTATTCATCTGGAGGGAAAAAGGGACACGAAACAATCCAGCATTTGTACGTGAAAGATCCCCATATGGTGGCGGTGGATTGATCGTGTGGGCAGGAGTCAATAGTGGTGGACGTACGGACCTCTACGTCATCCAAGGTGGTACTTTGACTGCGGTAAGGTATAGAGATGAGATTCTCCGACCTTTTGTCGTGCCTTATGCTGATGCCATAGGTGATTCTTTTCTTTTTATGGACGATAATGCACGACCCCACAGAGCTGGCTTGGGGACGACATGCTGGAAGTGGAGGGTATCGAGCGTATGCAATGGCCAGCTTCCTCCCCGGACTTAAATCCGATAGAGCATGTGTGGGATGCATTAGGCAGGTGCATTGCAGGCAGACCAGCACCTCCCACAACTGTTCCAGAGCTGCACATTGCTCTTATGGAAGAGTGGCCACGTATTCCCCAAGAACTCATTGCTAACCTCATTGCATCAATGTCACACAGGTGTGAGGCAGTGCTGGCCGTTCGAGGAGACCATACACCATACTAAAGAAACATTTTCACCCATGTTAATGTTGCTTTGTTTGTTTGCCATATTCCTAATCAGGATCTCTTAGACATCTGGTGTGGTACAGAGGTTACGTAACAACTTCAAACTCTTGTTTACATTCTTTTGGAGTAATAGAAAGTGATTGCATCTAATACTGTTTCTAAAAACATAGTCTTAGTAGGTTATTCTACAATATCCTCTAATTTTTTTGAGCAGTGTATATATATATATATATATATATATATATATAGATATATACACACACACACATAATGAGATATAGAAAACTAATTTTACGATTATACAATATTTAAAACAGACAATTGAAAATATTTGTTGATCTTAATATTATTTTCATAAAATAAATAAATTTATTAATTGCTAAAATAATATTATCAGTGAGGTCTACTAGTTAATTTATTAAATAATTCTTTAGTTTGGTTCTGAACAATGTTAGAGTTTGACAGTCTCTCACAGAGGGCGGAAGGCAATGCCATGTTCTGGCAAGTGAACTGTAAAAGATAATGAAAAATATTGTTTATATAAAAAAATGAGAATAAATTTCTTAAAAAAATTGTTGACAAAGAGAATTAACAGACAGGTGAATAGAGAAGACTACATAACAGTGAGCTACATGAGCTTTATAGGAAACCAGATATAATAAGAACAGTTATGTCTCGTAGACTGCGATGGGTAGGATATGTGGCACAAATGGGGAATGAAAGAGAGGCATGGAGGCATCTTGTAGGAAAACCACAAGGACAACATCCAGTTACTAGATCGAGAATGATAAGGGATAATAGCATTAACCATGATTTGAGGGATGATTGGATAGCATTATCATAGAATAGGGATGTGTGGACAGCTTGCCTCCATGCGGCCATGAACCTATGGGTTCGATCGTACCAGTGTGATAGTTTGTTAGTTATTTACAAAAACAGCTTATTAACACATTTCCTGGATTAATTTTCGGATATGGGTCCCCTATTTATGCCGCACAACATAAGTTACTGTTTCCAACGGTCCAATTGGTCTTCTTCTTCGTCACGGTTTAGGCTTATTTACTAGTCTGTTCCGGCTCCAAATTGCTGCTATTTCCATCTTTTCTTTGGTCTTCCCAAACTTCTTCTTCCTCGTGGTGAATAGCTATATGCTGCTTTTGGTATTCTATTCTCAGTCATCCTTGCCAAGTGTTCTTTCCAGTTTGTTCTGTATTTCACTACTGTAATGTTTAATTCCTCTATTTTTTGTTGTTGTCTTATTTCTGTGTTGTGTTTTTGGTCTGTTCTTTGATATCCTGCTATTGGTCTGAAGAATTTCATTTCAGCAGCTTGTATTCTGGCAGATTGTTGTGTTGTCACTGTCCATGTTTCGGATCCATAAGTAATAATAAGCACTGCCATTGTCTTGTATAATTTTGTTACAGAGTCTTTCCAGGCTTCATTTTTCAAAGTTCTTTTTAGTGTTCCTGTTATATAATTAAACTTATTTATTTTATTTATATCTATTTCCGCTGTGTATGATATTTCGTAACCTAGGAAGCTATGTCTTGCCACTTGTTCTATTGGTTTATTTTCTAATATTATCTTTGTCCGAACTGGATGAGCGCCCTTGAAGGCCATTGTCTTAGATTTTCCTGATGATATTTCCATGTTGTATTTTTTTGATATTACATTTATCACTCTTTGTAGTTCGTCTTCTGTTTTTGCTATTAAAACCTGGTCATCTGCAAAGGCTACAGTTTTTATTACTATATTTCCTAAGTTAATTCCCCCAGTCGTCATTTGCTCCCATGATCTTATCATGTCGTCAAAATAAATGTTAAAAATAGTGGTTGATAGTGGACAACCTTGTCTAACTCCTCCTGTTATATGTATTGGTTCCCTTTGATTTATTTTTATTTTTGTTTTCTCATACATTTTCTTAATTACTCCTATGAAGTGTAGTTGAATTCCTTTTTCGCTTAATATGTTCCATAATTTTGGTCTAGACACTTTATCAAAGGCCTTCTTATAATCTATAAAGAGCATGTGCGCCTCTAAGTTGAATTCTCTTCGCTTCTCTATTATTTGTTTTAAAGTGAATGCGTTGTCTGTGCAGCTTCTTCCTTGCCTTAAACCTGTCTGCTCTTCTGGTATTATTGCAACTACTGTAGTTGTTAATGTTTGGTTGATCATTTTTTCATACATTTTGAATGCTGTACATGTTAAGCTTATACCTCTATAGTTTTGTGGCTTTGTTTTATCACCTATTTTTTAATACTGAGATTATTTTTCCAATTTTCCATTCTTCCGGTATTGTATTATGTTTCCAGCACTTGTTATAGAATTTTAATAATCTTTCTTGAAAATTCTTTAGGGCATTTTTTTATCAATTCTTTGTTTATATTGTCTATCCCGCATGCTTTATTATTTTTAAATTTCTTTAATATTTCTATCATTTCTTGAATCTCTAATTCATCTACTTCTGAATATTGTTCGTTTGTTTCTACGACTGTTATTTGCACTTTATTTTGTTTGTCCGTCCACAGTTCTTTATAATAATTTTCTAATTCTATATCTTGTATAGTAGCAGATTTGTTTTGTCTTTTACTTCAGAATTATGGCTTCTTATAAATTTATATACTTTGTCTTATCTTCCGTGTAAACTGTTCCATTTCTGCTGTGTATCTATCGTAATGCTATTTAATTTTCTGGTATATTTTTTTTTAATGCTCTTGTTGTATTATATTTTGGTCATTCGTGTTGTTTAAGTATTTTAAGTAGGCCTCCTTTTTATCTCTTACCAATTTCTGGATTTGGCGATCCCATTTTTTTAGTCCTTTGTTTCTTCCTCCTACTTTATTTGTTCCTAATACTTCTTTTGCTGTTTTATGTATGAGTCCTTTTATACTATTCCATTCTTCAATTTCCTTTTTTGACTTTTCCCCATTTGTATAATCTTCTAGCCTTCATATGTATAAATCTTGTATCGATTCTTCTTCTAACAATTTTATTTTATAAATTTCTTGTGTGTTTTCTTCCTTCTTCTTTAATGCTTTATTCCAGTTTCTATACCATTTCGTTTGTATATCTATTCTACTAATCAATAGGTAATGGTCACTATGGATATCGCTTCCTCTGAAGACTCTTGTGTCTCTGACACGTTTTTCATTTTTTGATTAACTATAATGTAATCTATTATAGAGCATGATCCTCTCTCACTTCTCGTATATTTATCTATTTCCTTATGTCTTAAGTAATTGTTTGTTATTCTCAATTGGTTAAAGCATGTGAAATTTAATAACGTTTTCCCATTATAATTTAGCGTTTCTTCTCCATTGTTTCCCGTTACATTTGCAATTGGTGTTTTTCCTATACGTGCATTTGCATCTCCTGCTATGATTAAGTAATCGTTTTTGTTTGTTTGGTATATTATCTTTTGTAGTTGTTGGTAAAATTCTGTTGTTTCTTGTTTTCTGCCGTCTTGAGGTGCGTAGATTCCTACAAGAGTAAGATATCCTTTTGGTATTTCGCATCTTATTTTCATTAATCTCTGATTTATCCATTCCTATGCAGTTATTGTCTTCCTTAATCTTGTGCTTACTAATATTGCGACTCCTGCTTGAGCCCTTTCTGTTATTTCAACTCCACTATAAAACAATATATAATTACTTAAATCTTGACTTCCTCTTCGTTTCTTTTTTGTTTCTATTATCACTGCTATATCTATACCTCTTTCTTTTAATTCTCTTTCCAGTTCGGTTTCTTTATGATGTATTCTTCTGATATTCCATGTTGCTACTTTAATTTGGTCTTGAATTCCAAAACGTTTATCCTTATGCTTTGCGTTTGTCGTTGTCTGTTGAACAGTCCGGCTATTAGTTTGGAGCTTGTAAGTATTTTGAAGTGTCCCCTGAGTACGCTACTAAGGTTCTGCAAGGTTGGTCCTTTCGAGGGGCTGCCTCCTTAAAGCCTTTGGACTTGCTTCCTTGCGTTTTATCCCCACAAGGAGGGTTGCCTCTTCCGCCTTCTGCCGTTGAGGACTTCGCTCTTATTTCCACGAGCTGGGTCTCTTATTTCATCCCCAGAGATTGACTTCCCACTTCCGCCATTTTCGCCGTTCCGATATTTCTATCTCCGCCGTGTCTGCCGTTGTGGTCTTCCGTGTTTGCAGTTTCCAGTGTGGTTGTTGCGGATTATTCTTAGTTCCCTCTCCTCTTATCTAACCGCAAGACAAGGCTTCCCGGTTATGATCGTCTGGGTCATTGGCACTAAGCCTCCCTACCACGCCAAGGTGATAATCCACAGGGAGGTCGGCCCAATTGGTAATTTATAAATAAACTTATCCGAGTTCATATTTAACTTAACTAACTCACTGGCACTATCGGACCTGTACGTTTATGGGCGCATGTTCGTAAAGTCTCAATACATCCCTATAATGCATAGTGATCCAGAATGTAAAAAACCGGCAAAAATCGAAATGTTTACTTTTCATTAGAGGGGAAAAACCTAAACAGTTATCTAAACAAATAAATAGGGTACCAATCTGTAAAATAAATTATTCGTTGTACTAATTATTAGGCCTAATTTTCGGGCCGCCAAGTTATGCATCATAAAAACAGAATTTTTATGCCACATTTTGGACATAATTATTTTAATGCCTCTCGTTATAATTGTGTTACTTAGACTTATACCTTCTTGCTAATGCAGAGATAAAGATTCCACATCTGAATTATAATAAAATTTAATAACTTTTACTTCGTACTTGAAAAAAAAACCAAAGTTATCTTGAGTTATAACGCTTTCGCCGTATTTTCCCACGACGATTTCTAAAGGAAAGTATAATTTAAAGCGTTGCTAAACTGGCGCGGGTGAAAACATTTGCTACAGTTTGCTACTTTAGATTTACACAACACATTAATGAACTTGTGTTGTGCAGATAACGCGTGACCTTGCCGCCCAGGGCGTGTGTGTGCTTGCATTCAGGATGGGAATTCTGTCACTACAATAACTGACAGCTGATTGTAGTAATGCAATAAATTGAAATAAGGCAGTTCTTTTAAGCTTGCTAATATCTCAACTTTCACACATTTTATCCAGTTTGTTTTATTTGTGGTGGTACCTTGTGGAATTCTACAAATCTAGAAGGGACGTGTATGAAGTTCTCCGAAAAAATAGGTGAAGGTCGGAATAATCAAATCAATTGTATCAAATTCTATAAACATTGACAGCATCTCTGAATATTACGTGGAAAAAATTGTGTAGAGGTGACGCACGTCTGCAACAAAATACTTAACAAAAGTGAAAAGTTCCTAGTTCATCTACCCCTACAGCTCTAAAAAGCAAATAGCACGCCCTAGTGTCAGTTTTGAAGATATTAGCGTTAAAAGTGAAAAGCGATAGACTGTAGAACTTCGACATGAAAACCCGTTAAAAGAACTCCCCTTACAACTAAGGTACGTACATTTAAAGGATCGTGGAGAGGAAAAGGCATCGGAACTAGTAAATAAAGCGGTCTTAAACAACTCCAAAAAGAGCAGGAAAAAACCCTTCGAGTTTCGAAATAATCAAAATCACAACTCCAAATAAAACCTTACATTGAAAGTGAAGTTATTTTGTTAATTATTGAAGTTAATTTAAGCCAAAGTCAATATAAGATTATAAGAGCATAAACAAATGAAAGGCAAGATTATAAGAGCATAAACAAATGAAAGGCATACTAATATCGATCAGCCATTTGTTCGTGTCCTTAAGTAAAGAACGTTGTTATCCTAGTAAGGAATTTTAGTGAATCTTTTGCAGAAGTGCAGTTACAGGATTTGTTGGATCATACAACCTGGCGTATAGTTGCATTAAAATATCCAGTTCATATATTATTATTATTATTATTATTATTATTATTATTATTATTATTATTATTATTATTATTATTATTTCGTTCATTGTTCCCTTTAATGGTGCGTGAGGCGTGGTCGGCCTGCACCCTTGTCATTCACAGGCCTCCACATATAGGAGCTCATCTCATCTCTCGACCCGACCCTGAGTTGGACACGAGTTGAGTATATTTATATTTATTATTATTATTATTATTATTATTATTATTATTATTATTATTATTATTATTATTATTATTATTATTATTATTATTATAATTATTATTATTATTTTCTAAATGATTGGCCGCGGTGGACTAGTGGTTATGCTCCTTGTCTTGGCCGCGGTGGACTAGTGGTTATGCTCCTTGTCTTGGCCGCGGTGGACTAGTGGTTATGCTCCTTGTCTTGGCCGCGGTGGACTAGTGGTTATGCTCCTTGTCTTGGCCGCGGTGGACTAGTGGTTATGCTCCTTGTCTTGGCCGCGGTGGACTAGTGGTTATGCTCCTTGTCTTGGCCGCGGTGGACTAGTTGTTATGCTCCTTGTCTTGGCCGCGGTGGACTAGTGGTTATGCTCCTTGTCTTGGCCGCGGTGGACTAGTGGTTATGCTCCTTGTCTTGGCCGCGGTGGACTAGTGGTTATGCTCCTTGCCTCTGGTCCCGAGGGTCGCGGGTTCAAACCCGGCCGGGGTCGATGGATTTTTAGGACGGAAAAATCCAAGGAGTAAATCCTCCGGGAGGGACTTTAAGCCGTGGGTCCCGAGTCTGAAGATTTTCAGGCTCGTAAAAAATCCTTAAGCCTGAATGAAAAGGACTCTAAGCAAAATTTACCGAATTTTTCCCGTCCTAGTACTTGGTTTCCTAGATGTGAGTATGAGGCGGAACGCTGACCACGGACCACTCAAAATGACATCTATACGAAAACAAGTGTAACTAAATTAGTATGGTTCAATTTCTTCCTTGTAGGGGAAGAGCGCCTAAATCTCTGTAAAGGGGAAAAAATAGGCTTACAATACAAAAAAAAACTGTAAAGTATATTTGTGACAATATTAATCTATTTTACAAAATATCTCCGCAAATAAATTGTGTTTGTTAAATCAATCAAAACGATTACTTTGCAATTATTTTAAGGCCCTCGCATCAAGTGTGCACACCCAGATACTTTTTTACTCTTAAAATTGTTAATCTTACACATTTGGAATGATTAGGAGCCCAAATACTGACTTCTAGATTTTTGCCATTTTTTCGCATTCTGGATCACTGTGTAATGGGCTAATGTTTTCGAATCATCCCCTGTGTAATGTAGTCCCTCAAATCATGGTTATTGTTATTCTCTCACCTCATTATTGGCCTACCTACTGGGCGCTTTCCTACTGTTTTTCCTACATTGTGTTTCCATGCCCCTTTTTGATTCTCTATTCGTGCCACATGTCCTGCCTATCGCAGTCTACGAGGCTTAACTGTTCTTATTACAGCTGGTTTGCCATAAAGAATAAGTAGCTCACTCTTTTACAGTTACACTTAAGTGTTATGTATGTATATATATATATATATATAATATATCCACCGCTGTGGTCTCGAGGTAGCGTGCTGTCTTGTCACGCAGCGGGCCCGGGTTCGATCCCCGGTCGGGGCAGTTTTTCTGGGTGAGGTTTATCGGGGTTTTTCCTCACCTGTAAGACAAATCTCAGGAAAACTTTAAAGCCCGAACGGTCCCCGAAATCATATGACCATCATCATCCTTCACCTGTGTGGAAAGCAATGGGGAGATACCACACCTACAATTCCCTAATAAAGCTGCAAGCATAGCATGAAAATGCTATGATTGCAGTGATGGACCTGCCCTGGGGCAGAATTACTATGGATGGATGGATGGATATAAATATATATATGAGGTACATAATGTTTATGGGAAACCTGATATAATAAGAACAGTTGAGTCTCGTAGACTGCAATAGACAGGACAAGTGACACGAATGGGGAATGAAAGATAAATTAAATAAGTTACAATTACTAAATTTTAGTCAAATTACGTAATGCTATGTGGTTATTATACTTTTTAAGAGGGTGGAATTTGAATTCAAGTAATTATATCGTATCCGACCTCATCTTAAGATTCGCGTGTTTAAAGCGGACTGGGATCGATAGAATTTTAATGGCATAAAAATCCTGAGTATAGTTTCTCTTGAAAGTGAAGAAAAGCGTGGATCCCGTGTCTAATATTTATGGCACGTTAAAGAAATTTGGGCTTGAAATAACAGGCCCATGAAAAAAGTTTTCTTCGCACTTACTTTCGGATGCGAAATGAATGACCTGATCTATTATAGAGCTGCATAAAACGCATAAAATCTCGTTCGTGACTCCAAATAAACCATCACGATACCTAGGCAACTCCATTTTTGCGAGGCTTGCATTTAAATGTTCACTTTTTTGCAAGTTTTTTTAGGCATTTTTACGAAATGCAGAATACTGCAAGCCTATTTTTACACGCTTTATATTAGCTTGACCTGTATCTATCTATCCATCTATCTATCTATGTAACGGAATCTTTCAACGCGATTTTCACCCACTTAGAAACATTGGATCGACTTGAAACTTTGTATACTTGTAGAGGACCCGTGACAATACAATAATTTCATATTTGTTTTCTAAAATCCTGGCCATAATCATCAGAAAATCAAAAAAAGTGTTTTTGTATCAATGTAACGGAATCTTTCAACGCGATTTTCACCCACTTAGAAACATTGGATCGACTTGAAACTTTGTATACGTGTAGAGGACCCGTGACAATACAATAATTTCTAATTTTGTTTCTAAAATCCTGGCCAGAATCATCCGAAAATCAAAAAAATTTAAACTGGTATAATAGGTTGCGGACTTGTCGAGTTTTTAGTCAATCGTTGTAAGATCTCAGTTGGATAAGAAGTGAACTCTTAATGGTATATAACTTCAGTAATCCATACGTTGCTGGTTCAAATCTGGCTGGGAGGGGGTTTTTTTATAGAAGAGTATTACTTTTAGCTCATACTACAATAGTATCGAATTTAAAAATATTTACATTTTTATCTTATTCTGTAAAATATTAAAACTAAAAAATAAAAAATAAATAATAGTTTTAAAAAACTAAAAGAACACGCTTTATTAGAAAACTAAAAAATGAAAAATAATTTTAATTTCCAATACGCTTGGGATAAAATAACGTGGTCAACAAAAAAATCATCTGCAACATATATAGAATAAAACTAGAGTTATCAACAAAAAGAAAATAATTTTACTATCAAAAGTGTGGGGTGCTTTTTATGATTTTTACATTTTCTTCTTAGAGAGCTTACTTTTACCAATATCTGTTTATTATCAAATATATTAATTGATATAGAGCACCCCACGCTTTTTGATGGTAAAATTATTTTCTTTTTGTTGATAACTCTAATTTTATTCTATATGTGTTGCAGATGATTTTTTTGTTGACCACTTTATTTAATCTCAAGCGTATTGGAAATTAAAATTATTTTTCATTTTTTCGTTTTCTAATAAAGCGTGTTCTTTTAGTTTTTTAAAACTATTATTTATTTTCCTATACTTCAGGAGTGCTACTGTCGTCGATAACAAATTACGTAAATCATACAAATTTATTAAAACATAAATTTATAAAATCGAAGTTTATGTAAATCAGAAAAGAAAACATATAAAAGCCTTTTAGGAAGGAATTGCGTAAATTTAGCGATTTCTTCACCAAGGCGACTTTATTCTCGTATTGCTATTTTAGTGAATATTTATTTTCTTTGTTAATTAAATCGTATCCATCAAGTTACGTTGCGATAAAACAAAACAGCCGCTAGAGAGATTTTTTGCATTAAGACTTTAAGTTAAACCCCACACTTCTGATGGTCAGATTTCGCTGATTTTTGGAGAATATATTTAGTGTCTTATTTCAGTTTCATGTACTGAGTTTCGCGCCGAAACATTAAAAATTGCGACCGCTAGACCGATTTTAAGATGTTTCGTATAAATAAACCTCCACTTCTAATGATCCTGTTTTACTTGGTTAACGATCACCATCTTATCATTCTTAACTGATTGCTGTATTTCGAGTTTGGATTCGAAAAACAGAAAATTGTGATCGCTAGAGCGTTAATATATATATATATATATATATATATATATATATATAAACGTACAGAGTTTAGAGACTCGGGTTCAAATCCCGACTCAAGCATTCATTTTTCTTTTCATATCATATATATATATATATATATATATAGGGGGCACGCCGTAGCGTAGTGGTTAAGACAAGCTACAAGCCGGAGGGTCGAAGGTTGAAGTCCCGTTGGGTCAGGATTTTTAAACTGACCCAAACCCTCTGGCGGCACTATGGCCCTGGGATAGACTCAGCCTCTAACGGAAATGAGTACCAGACGCTTGTTCTGGGGTAAAGGCGGCCGTCGCGCAGGGCTGACAACCCGGCTGACATAAAGTGCCGATTGTCTAGAAAAAGTGAGAGCCTTAACCTCCTACTACCCCAAGGGCCTCCGGGCCTGGTGTGGGATCACTTTTACTTTATATATATATATATATATATATATATATATATATATATATATATATATATATGTATGTATGTATAAATGTCCACCGCTGTGGTCTCGAGGTAGCGTGCTCCTTATCACGCAGCGATCCCCGGTCTGGGTAGATTTTCTGGGTGAGGTTTTTATCGAGGTTTATCCTCACCTGTAAGACAAATGTCAGGAAAACTTTAAGGCCCAAACGGTCCCCGAAATCATATGGCCATCATCATCATCCTTATTATCATCATCATCATCATCCTTCACAGGTGTGGAAAGCAACGGGAAGCTACCGCACCTACAATTCCCTAGAAAAGCTGCAAAGCATAGCATGAAAATGCTATGATTGCAGTGAAAGACCTGCCCTCGGGCAGAATTACTATGGATGCATGTATATAAAGATACACTTTTTTTTGTCATGGTCATTTTCAGCAGGCTAAACAAATACATAAAATTAATTTTCGATGTCTATTAAGTAGCATCGATGAAGATTTATAGAAATGTTTCAAAAAATATTAATGCTTCAAAAAGTACATTCATTCGGAATTTGTTTAAAAAGTTTTACGGTTAAAAAATAGTGCATCTGATGAACTTGGAAATCAACATAGAATACAAATCCACTTGACTTTGCGACTCTTATTGATCTCAGATGTTAAAGCTCGTCATGAAATAAAATACTAATTGACCGTATTCAACGCCCTATAGATTTCTTTGAAGTGCATTCTGATATAACTCACTTGTGACTTAGTGGGGTCAGGAACGCTATGATTGATATAGCGTGATAGAGCGAGAAGAAACCCACGATATCCGGCGTGTGTTTGACGTCTGTTAGATCAAAGACACCGTGGAGATGTCTATAAAAATATAGCTCTTTGTACGCACTTATATCTGATACATGATGGAGCTGTCACCCTATTTCAAATGTCTACTTATTTATTTTGGGCGCCTTTGTGGTGTAACAGTTTAGCATCTCTAAAAAGCATTTCGGAGATGTCAGGTCTGATTCCAACTATACCATATAAACCAGTGTCTGTAACCAAGAAAGCTCAGTAGCTATTTGAGTCGACTATTCCACTGCTCAAATACAATTAAGAAAGCTGAAATTACAGGTTTTGCTTCGTAGTAACTCTTTATAATATTCTATTGCGTTACAGCCCATATTATAATGTCTTATAATTCCATCCCTCCGTTTCCAAAGCCTTAAACCATGCTTATATAATTAATTGTTATTAAATAATGCACCGTGTGCAGTGGCATGTCTGTGTTGCCCATAGATAACTCTTAGTGTTTCATCGATATAGCGTAATTGATCTGTGCCTCCCTTCCTGAACTAACCCATCCCTACCTCTTCCTGAGTCACATGTGTCTGCGAGTTGGCATTGCGCGGCATCTTTTGTACCTCGACACGAAAACCTACTGTTATGAGTACATAGAGTATTTTATATAGATATTTAATTATTTTAATAGATTATTTTAATTACCCAAATAAAACGTTGTTGAAATAAAGCTTTAGACATATTTCAGCACAGAGTTTGATTATGGCAGAACAAAGTTAACCGTAAAACCTCTACATTTAGACTCTGGAATGTTTAATACAGTTACTTGGAGATGTAGGTCAAGAACTTAGTATTTAACCCTGGCAAAGTAAGGGACTCGCGTCTGTCTGTGTAAAGTGCTGATGGGTAAGTCACCGACCATTTTTCTTAACAAATTCGCTAGGATAGTTAGCAATGTAGACAAGTATCAAATATTTTAAGACTGTTTTATTCTCAAAGTGTAGGAATTAGTATATACTTATTAAAATGTAGATTAGGGTAGATTTATAAAACCCCCATCCCTCTCTCTCAAACCCCAAGAAGTTCGAATGTAGGTTTTCTTAATATAAGCTTAGATTAGTTATTTAGGGCTAGAATACTTAGGGATTGTAATTATTATATTCTAGAAATAAAATAGTTAAAATTAAGAATCCATTTATTTATGTTAAAAAACACGTATGACTTCATAACTATGCATCCTCATACTAACGCTCGGCTAGAAACTCATGCTACCAGAATTTCCAAGTCCCGAAGGTCCTTTAAGCCTAAGAAAACCAGCAGTTCGTAATACCTACAGTCAGTATGTAGTCTTCTACGAGAGTTTACAATATTTGTTAGGCGAGGGATTCCGAGCTGCGAGTCCCTCGGCCACAAAGTGTATTGCATTTCATTTTTATGTTGCATTGCTGTCTTTCACTTATATTCTTGCACACTATAGCTCTTCTTCTGTATATTGTTGCACACTATAGCTCTTCTTCTGTATATTGTTGCACACTATAGCTCTTCTTCTGTATTTACTAATATTATTTAATATTTTAAACTTTTTCAAACAATGTTTATAACATTATTAGACAATAATAATAAAATTCATTGTTAAAACCGTTGAGGTGGAGAGTCATAAAATAAAATAAGTTAAAATACCGGAAAAACTGCACTTACGCTATCTCAAAACTGCAAAGAACTCCGAATAAACGGTAGCAGTTAGAAGTAGCAGCGATAACGTTATCATTGAATGATAACCCATAAACTTCATAGTGAGTTACCAAACGTTTATTAAAAATGGCTGTACACTTACTTATCACTCCCTAACGCTGATCCAACCAGCGATAACCCAAAACAGCGATAGAAAAATCATAGACTAAGTAATATACTCTGTGGAGAAAATAGTAGTTAGCGTCAACAGTCTCATAATATTGCGATTTGTGTATTTAAATAAATACTTTAAAATTGTCTAATAATGTTATAAAAATTGTTTTAAAACGTTTTAAAATATTAGAAAATGATGGTAAGTACAGAACAAAAGCTATAGTTTACAACAATATAACAGAAAAAAATTGAGATAGTAGAAGTGCAGTTGAGCCAAAATACCTTCTTAGAACGGGAAACGGATATTAATAATACATGGCTTGCACTAACTTACACAAGCCACGAAACCATAAAATTGGCAAAAACATTAAGAAAAATAAATAAGAACTTAAACATAGCCTACAAAACTAATAATAAACTAAATAATGTAATAAGTAACAAAATAGAACAAACACAATAAATTTAATGGCAAGGGTGTATATAAATTAACATGTAAAGACTGTGACAAGTTCTATATAGGTAGAACGGAAAGAAGCTTCAACATAAGATTTAAAGAACACCGTAACGATTTCATATACGCATATGGAAAGTCTAATTACGCTAAGCACATAATAAACGCCGGCCATAGAATGAACTCAATAGAAGACACCCTTACAATAGTACACAAAGAGGGAAATCCAACTAGAATCAACATATTGGAAGACCTGGAAATTATCAAGGAAATAGACAACAAGCTTTTAATAAATGAAAGCACTCCCAGACTAAACAACCCACTAAACGATATCGTCAGGAAGAAGCTTTAGTCACGACAACACTACATTAGGACCAGCAGCATCAAACATCAGCCTGGATGCTGTAGAGAAGAATGAACTGCTGAAGATGGGACGGATGTCCTGAAAGGCCTACAGGCATAAAGATCACATATTTTAAAAGTTGAGGACGACGGATTTTACATAAGGTATTTTAACTTATTCTATTTTATTATTAGACAATTTCGAACTATTTATTTAAGTACGCAAATCACAATATTATGACACTGTTAAACAATATTGTTATGCTAACTGCTATTTTCTCCACAGAGTATATATATATATATATATATATATATATACATTTCTTGACACACAATTTTGTTTAAATACAGGTATTTTTGATTTACATGCCTGCTAATCATTTATGTGACATAATACCTCTTGAACCTTAGTAAACATGGTTCAGTACATTAGTTAAATATTTCCCCGACTTTAGCTCATGATTAAAAGTGAGCCTATGTTTTGCTTATATAGTCATAGCTTGGATCCTTCTAGAATTTGTTGACTATTTATCTATGTACTTTATTTAGTAGCTTGTCCATTAAGAGAAATGAAACATCTAGGGCCCAGCCATAGATACTCTGCTTAAAATTAAGAATGATAGTTTAAATGTTCTTAGATCCTCATTTATCTACGCGATCGATGATGCCATGCTATTAGACTTATCTTATAACGCTATAATCTATATGTATGAGATTTGATATTAAGGTAGCAGTTTTATTAATAGTATTCGCGGGACCTCAGAGCATACATTGTATAGTATACCTATTCGGTACACGTGCAAAAATAATTAATATATAATTACATTTCTCGAACTTAATGTATTCTATGGTATTAATAGTACTTACTTCTCACTTTTGTCTTGCATTTTTTCGAATTTCATTAATTAAATATAGAGTAAATCAAAAAATATATTTTATGTAAAAATAAATGCGGGTCTGTTTGTCTGTGTGTCCGTTATGAACTCAAAAAACTACTTGACCGTATAAATTGGATTTTTTTTCCATAATTTAGATAATTGTTCTGGGACAATTAACGTATATAACATATTACCCTACGTACTATAGGGCCGGAGCTAAAAGGGGGATGGAATCGGTGCAGTAATAAAGACGCTTTTTGGACGCTTAAATGGCTTATGTTTCCTAAACCATAACAAATACACCAAATTTACGTACAAAGAATTGAATATCTTGAAAAAATCTACAAAAGGTCCGCGAGAGAAGAGGTCTACGTTTTACGGATATCTTTCAATAACCATTTTTTACTTTCAGCTCAATGATGCCAAAAAGATCGGGACAAATAGATTCCTGGGTAACGCCAGGAAATCTGCACGGGCTATCCAAAATTAATTACGGTATAAATGAATATAAATTTTTCTTTTTACTTATTCAACTAGACATAAGAACGAATTTAATTTATTTAGGTGTAGCAGCACACATCGACTAGTTATAAATAATAATTGTATTGTACTTTGTAATAATTTTGTTTTTTGAAATTAAGATGTAGCCTAATAGTAATTATTGTACTTTCACTTTATCTTATCATATATTATCTTTCACTTTATCTTATCATATATTTTTATCTAATTTCTTTTAATTATGAATTATATTTTAGAATAGTCTTTTTAACTTTTTCTGTTTTTAAATATATTTAATTGGTAGACGAGGCCTAAAGTTTTAACTCTTCCAAGTAAAATAAACCTATTATCTATTTAAATTTGAGTTTTTTTTACTCACTTCATATTTCTTGATTTTTATACAGACCTAGGTTTCGTCACTGACTTTGTGACATTCTCGATACAACACAACTGCCGTCTTGCGGTTGTCCCTCCTGCAAATTGATTTATGCGCTCTCTGTTGGCTGACCGATGAACTTCCAAATCAATCCCCTCTCCTTTTCGCCGGGAATTTGAAAATTCATGGTTTTCCTTTTATTCCTACATATGTAATTTTTTATCCCAAATTGCAGATTTTTCTGTTTCTCCATTTTTAACATTTCTAAGGCGTTCTTTCAATCTTGTATTTAAATTCCTTTTTGTTTCCCTATGTATATCTTTTAACAATCTTTACAATAAATTTGATATTATTAGTTGTTTATTTGGCAGCTCCGTGGCGCAACCGCTTAGTCGCTTGCCTCTCACCGCTGGGGTCCCGAGATCGAGCCTCGGTCACTCCATGTGGGTTTCGTGATGGGCAAAACGCAGCTTGGGCAGGTTTATCTTGGGTTTTTCTGCCGTTTTCCTCTGCCACAATTTCATTCCACCATTTCTCCATGCTCATCTCATTCATTTCTTTCACCTGTGATGGTGCATCGGCCGGCACTCTTGTCATTCACAGATCTCCATATAAGGGGCTTCATATCATCCCCCGACACGACCCTGAGTTGGATACGAGTTGAGGATATTATTGATTTGTTTATTTATTTATTTATTTATTTATTTATTTATATTGAAGTCTCCATTTCCTAATAATACTTTTTCTTAAGTCATCCTCTTCATCATGTAACCTTAAGTCTAGGTCTTTCTGTCATCCTTTTACAATCTGTTTTGTTACTGAAAATCTTTCTGGCTCCTCTACTATATTCCATTATGACTATTTCCTAAGAAAAGAAATTGTTTTGCTTTTAATTTGTGCTATAATATTTTTTTACCATATATTTCTTGAACTTCTTTCTTTTATCTTGTTCACCAAACATTATTTTCATTAACTGGTCAGAGATTCTCCTAAGAAATTTCCTTTTTTTCTTGTTACAATTGTAATTCATAATAATTACTTAGACGCCATTTTTCGGCAGCATACATTACTATAGTTTATATTATTGTTCGGTATGTGTTCAGTTTACACTGTCTTGATATACTTTTTTATTTTAATACGTCACTGAGAGCATAAAAAACACTTATTTCCTTTTATTAAACTGGCCTTTATTTCAGTTGTCACGTCATCATTGTCAGCTGGGATTATGCTCCCAGATACTCAAAATTATTAACTCAATAACTCTTTGTACCACTATCGACGAGACATAACTAACTTACTAAATCACTGGCTCTATCGAACCCGTAGATTCATGGCCACGCGAACATAAGCTCTCCATACATCCCTATACTGAGCCAATACTTTCCAATCACCCCCTGTATAACCCAACTCCCTCAAATCATTGATAATATTATTCTCCTATCTAATTCTATGACTATCAACTGGACGTTTTCCCTCTGGTTTTCCTACAAGAAGCTTCCATGCAAAGCGACATCCTTATTTAAAATATCCATGTCACTCATTTATTGAAATGGTAGGGTGAAGTGGGGAATATCGATCACACTAACAATTAGTAGAATAACTTAAATATTATTCCTAAAAAGAATTTTAAAAAAAGGGAGAATTGTCTATTGTTCTATTAAGGTATAAATAAATATATAAATAAATATATAAATAAAAATATACTATCAACTAACCTAAAAAATTGTATTCTAGTACCTGGGTTTGATCGGAGTTCCCCAAAACTTGGGTAATTCCGATCACCTTAATAAAAATAAAAGAAATAGCTGAAATACACAAAAAATGCAAAAGTGCTGTCTCTGCGAACAAAAATAATACAAGTAATTGTTTGCTGTGTCATATCCACTGCTTTCTGCATGACCTTCTGCATGACCTTCTTGAAAATGAAGTTCAGCTGTGTCAGAATTTGCTGTCTTGTCCTATATCACAGGTGCTTAATTGTATTGTTTAAACGTTACTAACAAATTTAAAAACAATCTAACAATACTGAATCTCCTGTATCACTCGGCGTAATTCAGATTAGTATTGATCGGAGTTATCCCAATGTGCCATGTTGGAAATAATTTGGCACCATTTTATATTGGAGTTATATGTTGAAACTGTAAGTAATTATTTCATATTAACAATTAATCACTCTGTTATCACAATCTAAAAAATTAATACATTTAATTGATAAATACCTAACTTACCTGGCATAAATCAGCTCAGCTTCCTTACAAGAAACACACAATGTCCACCACACTGCAAGAGATGCTCCTCAACTAGCATTGGCATTATACACAATGTTTGGAACACTTTGCAGAAGATGCCAACAATATGCAGAACGCTATTATAATAGTAGTTTCTGAATAAAATCGTGATCGGAATTACCCCATTTTACCGCTACACGTACAAGTGATCCCATTACAGTCGCTAGGAAGCCAGTGAGAGTAGTAGGAAGTCGAGGGTCCAATCTTTGTAGATAATGGACACGAGATGCTACCCGCGTTTTCAATCTTGTCTAATGGCCGCCTTTAACCCTAGAGCATGCGTCGAATACTCATATTTAGGGAGGCATTTAATGATTTTGCATCTTTTTCTTATGAAGTTTGAAACATTGCTTGCATATATGAAAATGTATGACATTAAAAAACAGATTAAATAAAAGCAATTCGTTAGGGCATTTTTTTTTTTGCATTTTCTTAACTTTTTTAGGGATAGGTCATTTTTTGGCAATTTTTAGGTCATTTTGAGCATTTTTTACACTTTTGCGGAATGTTGTGACATTATTTGTATTTGATTTGAGATTTTTATTATAATTCAGTATTTTTCCCTGTCAATACAATTTCTTGGAATAAATAGATGCTTTGCTAACTACTACCCCTATTTTTTAAGATATGTGCATAATGAACTTGCCCACTTCTAGGAATTTTATTCAATTACTTAGAGCTTATGCTAGCTTCTACCCCTATTTTTCAAGGAATGTGCTTAATGGACTTGCCCACACTCCCATTGTTATGCTGTTAAGTGAGGTGGTCGGTTGTTTCTAGCCATCTGTATGAACAGGTTAAGAGTAAAATGCCTAAAGTAAAGGAAAGTGATAGTGTTAAATTGAGGGCATTTGTTTCAAAATATGGAGAAAATATTTTTTCAACGGATGGTCGTATTTTATTCTGCAAGATTTGCCATATGAGAGTGACTGCTGAAAAAAGTTTACGGTAGAACAACACATGTCACGGGAGAAACATAAACGTGGTCTGCAGGAACTTGAAAATAAATCCAGTGTAAACTTACAGCAAATGCTTCTGGGGGAAACTTGTTCAACATTTTCGCCATTTTGTGAGAAACTATGTGAAGCTTTTCTATCTGCTGATATTCCACTTCACAAATTGAATCACCCTAAGCTGCGAACTTTCTTAGAAGAGGAGACCGGAAATTAATTCCAGAGCCCAGAACATTGAGAAGAACCTACGTAGCTCGGTGCTATGACAAAACTTTGCACAAAATAAGAGAAAGGATTGGAGAAAGAAATGTATTCGTATCCATTGACGAGACAACAGACTCTATGGGCCGTTATGTAGCGAATGTTATTGTTGGAGTTTTAGAAGCACACAGCCCTGGAGAACAATTTCTACTACATTGTGAGCAGCTGGACAAAGTCAACTACTCAACAATCAGCTTAGTATTTGACCATGCATTGAGAATACTTTGGCCTGATGGAATTCGAAATTCCAATGTATTGCTTTTTATAACAGATGCAGCACCCTATATGATGAAAGCAGCTGCTTCTTTAAGTGCACTGTACCCAAAAATGGTGCATGTAACGTGTTTAGCGCATGCATTACACCGGGTCGCAGAAGAGGTACGTGCAAATTTTCCTGAAGTAGATAAATTAATTGGATGCGTGAAGAAAGTATTCCTGAAAGCCCCCTCTCGAATTTTAGCATTCAAAACAGAGGCTCCAGAAATCCAATTGCCCTTTTCACCTGTTTTGACTAGATGGGGAACATGGCTCCAAGCTTGCAGTTATTATTGCAAGAATTTCGACGTTGTGAAGAAAGTGGTCGATTCTTTTGATAATGGTGAGTCTGTGTCAATAAAAAAGGCGCAAGAACTGTTAGCTGATAAAGAAATTACTGGTAAACTTTCTTACATAAATACTAATTTTGGATTCCTTCCTGATGACATAACTTCACTGGAAAAATCCCCAAGTGACATTAGTGGAACAGCTACAAATGGTGGATAAAGTGGTGAATGATTTGAGCCGTGCATGTGGTAAAGTGGATATACAGTGTCAATGAAAATGAAGAAGTGTATAACCAAGAACAGGGGGTAAACAACATTGTGTTCAATTGGCAGAGCTTTGTCTGGTGAACATTTTTTCTCTTGCTGACTGTGAGTTAAATCCAGGAGATATTGCTTGCTTTCAGTATGCTCCAATTGTTTCCGTTGAAGTAGAGAGGAGCTTTTCCATTTATAAGTCAGTACTAGCAGACAATAGACAATCATTTATGTTTGAGAATCTCCGCCAAGTTTTGATTGTTAACTGCAATTCAAAATTGTTGTGAAAGTGCACTGTGTAATTGAAATGGATTTTCTTCAATAAAAGGTAGCCTACTGTAATATGAATTTTTTTAATGTTTTGCATTTAATATTTTGATGTTAAGTTAAATTTTATGCAATTCAGTAATCAAGGGAGTACGTAATCTAAAAAATGTATTTTATTGACAATTCTTAACTTTTTAATGGTCATTTTTTATTTTATTGGTATTTTTTTGTATTTTTTAGGTCATAAATGCATTTTTTATTTTGCATTTTTTACCAATTTATAGTCATTAAATGCCTTGCACTACTCATATTCCTTAGAGGCTAGGTCGATTCCAAGTCGTCAGAAGGTTTAGATAAATTAAAAAATGTCATCTGAAAACGAACCCGACCTGTAGAGAATTGCCTTATCCAATTATATGAAATAATGATAGATGACAAATTTCTCAGTTTTTTTTTATTTAACAAATAGGAGGATTTAGAAATAGTGACAGATATCTTCGAAGTTCTCACTTGATAAGGAACAGACCTTGATTATGTTGATTATGTAGATGAAACATGGACACTTACTTTAAGATTACGAGCAATTGAGAATAAAGTATATAACCGGAAAAGTTATCCATATGTAATAATACTAATTTCGGAATTCTTTTTATTTAATTTTTAATTTAAAAAATAGTTTAAATAATTTGAAACTAAATATTTATTTTACAATGTTAAATATAATAGATGATTTTTGCAACATCGATGTGAAATGTAACAATCATTACGTCACATACGAGTATATTGTTATAACAAACAATTGATACTGAATTCACAGACAGACGTTTACGACAAAATAATGTTCAAATAATGTGGGCTTAAGTAGGCCGAACATTAAGAATATGATTGGGTATCGAGAAATGAAGACGGATGTACCGTGTTCTTTCTTTATTATGTCATTACCAATCAGAAACTGACAACAAGATAATTTGCAACAAAAAAGAGGACGAGATGGCTACAAGTATGTGACAAAGATAGACGCCATTGAATGATCTCCATGTAAAAGTTTAAATAATTAGTGTATTTATTGAAATATATTAATTCAATATAGAAGAAAACAAATAAAATGACGTGAGTCTAGTGAACTAAAAATTATACCAGAAATAATTTAATAGTGCCGTAATTTTTAAATAAATAAAAGAGCATATAACAAATTTGATGTATGGCTATTAAAAATAATTAGTAAAAATAGTTACATGTTATTAAAATATTAAACGTGAGAAAAATCCTTATATAATACAATTGAAAATAAAATAGTGAATACTACCAATTTGAAGAAATATTGAATTAATAGTGATTAGATTGAATGATAGAAACAGTAATTTGAAGTTTCATATTTATTGCTAAATATTGTTTAAATAAATAATTTACAGAATAAGTGAATGTTTTATTTGATAACAGAATTACATTAGTCACCATAATTGTGTTAATCAACAGCTCCCCTGAGAAACATATACATGTCGGTGCAAATAAATAAACGATCACTGAATACAATATTTAATAAAATAAATTTATTTCTTAATAATACCGTTGCAAGTTCTTAGGAAAATTTTTGGGCCAAAAAGAGATGGACAGACAGGTGAACAGGTGAATGGAGAAAACTAAATGTTTTTTTATGAAGATCATGTAGCTGACTCTAATGAAGTCATCTTCATTCGCCTGTCTGTTCAGCTCTCTTTGGACTTTATCAACGTTTATACAGTTTTCTGGGATTACCATTAACTAGTAGCTTACCAATGTACCATGATTTGAATTTACAAATCTCTCCTGCAACAACTGGCGCTTCCAACATTCCGAATCGTTGCATTTTCCTAATAGATGTGTTTCGTCTTCAAAGCTCCCGCACGTTGGACATAATCGCATATCGTGATCTTCGGTAATGTATATATTTTACCGAAGATCACGATATGCGAATATATATATCCATCCATAGTAATTCTGCCCGAAGGCAGATCCTTCACTGCAATCATAGCATTTTCATGCTATGCTTGCAGCTTTACTAGGGAATTGTAGGTGTGGTTGCTTCCCGTTGCTTTCTACACCGGTGAAGGATGATGATGGTGATGATGATAATGAGAATGATGATGGCCATATGATCTCGGGGACCGTTTGGGCCTTAAAGTTTTCCTGACATTTGTCTTACAGGTGAGGAAAACCCCCAATAAAAACCTCACCCAGAAAAACTGCCCCAACCGGGGATCGGACCCGGGCCCGCTGCATGACAAGCACGCTACCTCGAGACCACAGCGGTGGATATATATATATATATATATATATATATATAAGAAAAGAAAAATGAATGTTTGAGTCGGGATTTGAACCCGAGTCTCTATACTCTGTACGTTTAGCGCTTAAACGACCTGAGGTACCCGAGTATTCCAACACAAACATACATTTATCTTATATATGTAGTATTTTCAATTCACGCAAGAGGTAGTGGAAAATCGTTCCGACTGACATCTTGTACCATGCTATGTTAGCCAACATAACTGTTAAGCAAATTTTAAAAAAGAATATTTACTTTATAACAGTAACGCTTGTATATTTAGATGTTATAACTATATTTTTGATATTTGGCAATTAAGACAAATATGATATGAAAAGAAAAATGAATGCTTGAGTCGGAATTTGAACCCGAGTCTCTAAACTCTGTACGTTTAGCGCTCTAACGACCTGAGCTACTCAAGTATTCCAACACAAACATAGATTCTTCTTATATATGTAGTATTCTCAATTCACACAAGAGGAGCGGAAAATCGTTCCGACTGACATCTTGTGGCCAACATAACAGTTAAGCAAATATATATATATTATACATACATATCTACGATGACATAGAATATATGGCAAAAAACTAAAAGAAGAATTTGAAAAGTAGGAGCTTTATATAAATATAGAGAAAACTAAAACGGACAATATAAATTTCACCAACTGAGAAGAACTAAAACCTAGTATTGAATGCACTTATTTAGGAACAACATTAGACAATTCAGGCGATAAAACAGTGGAAATTAAAAATAGAATCGCACAAACAAAATAAGCAATAAATGCTTTAAACTCTGTTTGGTAGAGCACAAATATTACAAAAAATAGAAAATTACAAATATAACAAACCATAATTCAGAGCATTTTAACATATGGTGCTGAAGTCTGGCAAATTCCTACGAGGGAAATCAAAAGAATTTTAAGTACAAAAATAGATGTTTTAAGAAGATCAGCTGGAAAATCTAGAATGGGTAGAATACAAAATAAAGAAATAACGGAAATTGTGGGTGTACAAGAGTAGTCGGACATCATAGACATCATAGAAAAGAAAAGACTACAGTGGTATGGCCATGTCAAAAGAATGCCAGACCAAAGATTGCCTAAAATTGTTATGGAATGGATCCCAATGAAAAGGAGGAAGAGCTAAGAAAACTTTGATAGAAGGGGTACAAGCGGCTATGAATATCAGAGGATTCGAGGAAGATGAATTGATGGACAGAGAGGAATGGCGTTTGGTTTCCGGAAAACTGCGACAGCTGCCATGATACCGGATGATGATTATATATATATATATATATATATATGTAAGACATTATATGAAGACACAAATATAATTATAGATACCGGATTCAAAAGAACAGATGCAATCAAAACAAATACTGGATTACGACAAGGATGTAGTTTATCAACCATTTTGTTTAATATATATATATATATATATATATATAGACGATATTTTTAATAAATGGAAAGTTTAGTAAATCCAGGAATAAGAATGGATAATAAAGTGTGCATAAATAATCTTCTATTTGCTGACGATGTAATCATATATACAGAAAAATGAAGACGACTTACAGAAATCAATGCATGCATTAAATGAAATATGTAAATTATACGATCTAAAGATTTCTGTAAGGAAAACGAAGACCATGGCTTTTAGAGGAAAGAGATCCAGTGAGAACCAAAATTATTTTAGAAAATCAAAATATAGAACAGGTGTCTAGTTTCAAATATTTGGGCTGTGATGTTGGCTACAATGTGGAAAGAGATATTGACTCCAAAATAAATAAATTTCAGACGGTGTGTGGAACAATACAGAGAACATTCAAAAATAAAATTAGAAAAGAAACCAAGATAAAAATGTATAATGTTATGGCGGTTCCCACAATATTGTATGGATGTGAAACTTGGGCTCCAGTGAAAAGACAGAAGGATAGAATACAGACGGCAGAGATGCGGTTCCTAAGACAAGTAAAAGGATGTACAAGACTTGATAGAATAAGAAATGAGGATATAAGAGAAGAATTGAAAGTACAGCCTTTATTGGATAAAGTCACGAATTACAGACAGAAATGGATTGATCACATGGATGGAATGAGTAAGAAGAGATATCCATTGTTAGCCAGGAACTATCAAGCAAGAGGAAGGCGTGATGTTGGAAGACCTAGAAGACGTTGGGCTGATGCAATATGAAGTCGGAACGGGCAATTGCCTAATCCTTGGAGTGATGATGATGATGATGATGATGATGATATGTTTGTGTGTGTATGTGATTCTTTTCCTCATACTTTGAATTTAACATTTTCAGGATAATATCGCTGCTCGTACGCGGCGGGCTCGGATACGATCGCCGATCGGTACAAATTTTCTAGGTGATGGATTTTTCGGGTATTTGCCTTGCCTGTAATGAAGTGTCAGGAAACTTTAAAGCCCCAACTGTACCCCATCTGGCTAACATAATTATAATACTCGCCATATTTAGTATGAATGAGTTTAAACCTCATAATGTTATCACACATTGTAATTTTAAAAATAATGTAGTGTTTTGTCTTAATGTTGTGTTGTCTCAGAGGAGGTCCTGACATCGAGCTGATTCCTCATTCGGCAAAGCCCCCGTGTCCTTTTTTGGTCAAAAACGTATGTGTGAGATCTACATTATAAAATCTCTCTCCGGCAGGTCGTGCCACATTAAGGCCCGGCTCTCGAGTGGCATCTATACGGTGAGAGGTTAAACTGAAATAAAGAATAATGAGAAAAGTAGACTTTTCATGTATGCACATTAATTAATAAACACAAATCTGTTTCTAGAAACATCTTTGAAAAGGAAAAGTTGTGAGTAAAAATGATGTTGCACGCAACAGGGCAAAGACCCGTAAAATATTACATCACGCCATTTCGTACTTTACAGCCCAGTTCTATTCTTAACTTAAACAACCTCATTTCACTTGTGCTATTTTTCAATGTCTCCGCTCGTCTTGCCTTCATATAGATTAAAATTAAATCAAACAAACCTTGCGCGATTTCATCAACGATACAGTGTATTTCTAACCTTTAGAGTCAAAATTACAAAGTTGGTAACTGGATGTTTTTCAACAGGGAGCATATATAGGGTCATTTATATGTGAAGGGGTACATGCCACAGAGTCCACCGCTGTGGTCTCGAGGTAGCGTGCTGCCTTGTCACGCAGCGGGCCCGGGTTCGATCCCCAGTCGGGGCAGTTTTTCTGGTTGAGGTTTTTATCGGGGTTTTTCCTCACTTGTAAGTCAAATGTCAGAAAAACTTTAAGGCCCAAACGGTCGACGAAATCATATGGCCATCATCATCACCATCACCCTTATCATTATCATCCTCATCATCATCATCATCATCCTTCATCGGTGTGGAAAGCAACGGGAAGCTACCACACATACACAATTCCCTAGTAAAGCTGCAAGCATAGCATGAAAATGCTATGATTGCAGTGAAGGACCTGCCTTCGGGCAGATGGATGGACATGCCACAGTGGTGAAGTCAGTTTTTTTACATAAACGAATAAAGGGTAAGTTTGTAAATAAGAACCTACATAGGCCTAACTGTATTTCAGATACATCAACAATTAATATCATCAATTAGGTAAATAAATATCTTTTTTTATTATTCCGGCTTTTATAATGAATATACATTTTTCCGGTACCCATGTTCACAGTTAACTACACATTTGTTTCAACACATTTTTCCATTCTTGTCTGTCCATCCATATATCTTCTTCTGTTTCCCATTCCCTCTTAGTTTCATTGATTCCCTGAATCCACGTAATATTTGGTCTACCCTTCTTTTTCCTTCCCTGTGGTTCCCAATCCATGATTATCTTAGGTAGTCTTCCTTCTTCCATCCTTCTAATGTGTCCGTACCAATTTAGTTGCAATAAATATATCTATGATTAAAAATATTAAGGTAACTTGATTCTTTTAAACTGACAAAACAGTTATCTAAAAATGAAGAAAATTCACTTCTTACACCACTGTGTCATATTCTCCTTCATATATGACTGTCTAGACCACGATCAGCAGGTCAAACTCAGCCGATAAAATGCTTCCATAATTTGAAATTGATTGATTTTAATTTTTATTCATTTTACATTCATTAAAAACAATCATTCGCGAATGTTTTCTGTCCAAAACTGTATACATATGGTTTCACGTTTGAGCACTAATCTTCGTACAGCGCTTATTAAAATGGACGATGAGTTTAAGTTTCAATAAATTATCTTCGAGCCCAACATGCAGAATTGTTTTAAAGTAAATTTTACAAACAAACGTTCCTCACCGGACAGTCAAATGACGCTCCATGTTCATCATCATCATCAACAACAAAGATTAAGCCCAATGGCCTGTTCCGATCTCATTATAGGTCGAATTGGTCCTTCCATCTCTTCAATGGTCTTCCCAACATTCTTCTCCCTTTTGGTTTATAATTATACATTCCATTTTTTAACTCACAACTTACTATTACAAAATGAGTCCATGCATATGGACCTTCTGAAGGTTACATCATAAGTGAGTCAAGTGTTTAAGGGCGATCTTAAATTACAGATGACTTCGATGTCAAGGTGTGTCCGGTTGTACTAATATCTCTCTATCTTCGGGTTTTTACAGCTGCTGCCGTCTTCCCGTGCCAAACCTCCAAAGCCTACGGTCTTGGGCATCTTCGATGCTTAGCCCTCTAGCTTGCATTATTGTCTTCATGTTTTCCTTCCATGTTAACCTTGGTCTTCCTCTTTTCTTCTTTCTGTTAGGATGCCATTCATATAGTTGCTTCGGCCATCGCTCATCTTCCATTCTTAAAACATGTCCTAACCACTTTAATTCCTTTTCCTCAATTCTTTCAATTATGCTTTCTTCTGCTTCCATTTTGTTTCTAATTTCCTTATTTGTGACACGTTCTAATTTAGACTTTCTGGCACTTATTCGTAAATAATCCATTTCTAGAGCTATTAGTCTATTCTTGTAGTACTTATTGATTGTCCATACCTCACTTCCATATATTGCAACAGATTCCACCAATGTTTTACCAATATATTTTTTTGTGTCTTTCCAAATATGCTTATCCCACCATATGGAATTTTAATGATGATATTATTTTGCTACTCAATTCAATTCTATGTTTTATGTTCTCTTTGCCTACACCTTCGATGTTATCCATAATCATTCCCAAATATTTAGTTTGTTTCACTTGCTTTATTTGGATTCCATCTTCCAATACTAAGTTTTCTCTTTCTTGTACTAATATCGATATTAAAATATAAAATTATGGAATATTCACCTGAAACGTGAACACATCATACATCTTACAAAAATTGAATATCGATTTTGGCGAGTAACACCCTGTCATTCGACCAGGAACAATATTCCGTAAATAAGGATGCCATATAATTTAATATATTTTTAATCAATTGAGTTGGTGTTTACTTGATGAAAATCCATATTAATTAATTAAATAAAAATAAAACGTAGTTTTATTTTTATTTAATTAATGATATATTTTTGTCCCGCACCGTAGCCGAGCGGTTAAGGTAGGAAGCCTTGGCGCAGAGCTACGGGACTTGCGCTGGTTCGAGTCTCCATGGGGGAAGAAATTTTCTCATGGTATTTCGGCCAGTATAGGACCGGTGCCCACCCAGCATCGTGAGGCAATTGGGTAGCTACAATAAGTAGCGGCTCCAGGTTGAGGAACCAGCTATAACGGCTGGGGGACTCGACATGCTAACCACATGTCACCCCTACACTGGCTGTTGATCATCTACCTCTGTGATTGACACATGTGGATGTGAAGGGCCAGCAGCCGGCTGGTAAAAGGGCAACCGCTGAAAAGTGGAAAGATCCTCAATCGGAATATATTTTTAATCTGAAATGCATATTTAAAGCGTCACGAAATATACTTCTCTTCACTGCTACGTATAGAGACTGACTGCATTGCTCAGCCTCTTTTTTAGATGAATATCTGATACTTTTCTAAGAATGATATCGACTGGAAAATACGATTAAAATCGGTTTCGTAGACTTGTGTATGCCATGCTCGCTTCTAGTTTCGATATTCGCGAGATCAAACCAGGCCGGGATCCATGAACTTTTAAATACATAATAATTCGGAGTGTACAAATTTTGCTTCTACTATATTGTACCTATAGATGTCAGAAAAACACTCAGAGGCGAATTAAGCACATTGCTGAGGACACAGATTACATCAGCATTTTGACGATGACTAATATTAACGCCATGCTACCCATAGTCAACGCCATGCTACCCATAGTCAACGCCATGCTACCCATAGTCACTCATATTTTTAAAGCTTCCTTTATAACTTCCATTTTTATACTTTACCAAAACGGCCTATACGTGAAATAAATAAACCTACTAACTGCAATGACTTCAGACCGATTAAGGTCCTTCCGTCATTATATAAAACTTTGGAACATATTGTACATAAATAAATGAGTGAATATCTCCAAAAAATTACCTCCTAAATCCTTATCAATCCGGCTTTAGGTCTGGTCATAGCATTTGAGTCTGTAGACCACGACTAACATATGGTAAATTGGAAGCACCTCCTCCTGTCTGATAGAGCTGTATCCTGGTTTGATTCTTACTTGTATGAATGCCAGCAGTATATCTTAATAAACTTAGATCCAGTCTTAGTGCAAGCTGCAGGCAAAAGTCTCTGAGGGCAATGTTCTCGCATCACTTGTTTTCTCAACCTACATCAGTGACTTTTCAAATGAACTAAAGAACTACGGCTTACCATCTATATGCTGACAATTTCCTAATTTACATACACTCACCTCCTGATTTTCTCGTTAACACCTCTACGAAAATGAATGGCGATCTCGTGTCTCTCTCTTACTGGGCTTTACGTTTCGGTCTAAATCTGAATCCTAACAAATCACAAGCCGTCATAATGAGACAACAAAAAATGATTACAAGATTTGAAGCATCAGCACCTCCAAAAATATTGTGACGCATCGTAATAGCAGTGTTTCAATTTCGGGGGAGACAGAGAGAATAGTTGTCTCGCATTGGTGGAAATAGATTCGTGAGTCCTTGACTAACGACTCACGAGTTGAAACATCCGCGCTGAGGATTGGTGCGTCGGGATTTTTGTCCCGGAGGTTTCACTAAGTTTCGACTCTCCATGTCGGGAAGATTCTATTCCAGAAGCTTCCATACTGGAAGATCTCGATTGAAAGCCGCGAAATGTCCACACCAGGCCTATATAAATTGCCAGGATCAGAAGCGAGTTATTTGTGTTGTGACAGCGATACAAAGAGCTTTGATCTTCTTGTAAGCCCATGCTTCCCTTAAGAGATTTAGGCTCTCTCCCCTATAGGCAAGAATTTGAACCATATTAATTTAGTTACACTTGTTTTCGTATAGATGTCCTTTGAGTGGCCCGTGTTCAGCGTTCTGCAGTGAGCTTTGACAGAAAAGGAAATGTGACAAAAGACTGAATATAATTTTGTGATAGATAAACTTTAAAACAAGATTAATTTTACAGCAATTGGAAATGCCTGGAATGAAATGTCACGGAGAGTTTGTAGAATTAAATAAAATTATTGTGGAGTTACACACGATCATCTGAGTTGTTTTATTACACCAAAACAACGTGAATACAACCTTACGGCAGCCTGCTACAATATTATTGTACTTTATTGTTCTTCATTACTCGATCTTGACCCAAATCTGGAACCAAATTTAAAAAGTGAAACACTTATTTAAAAATACGTCTCCATTTTACTATATCCAAGATGTTTAAAGGAATTCCTCCCTAATTTAATTAAAACAAATCATTGTACAGAATCTTGTGTTGCCACACTTCGATTATTGTGACGTTTTAAGTTATAGTTCAGTCCTGGCTTCTGTAGACGTATTTGATGGGTCTATGTTAAATGGTGCTGTGAGAGGGGAGAGTAACTACACTCAGCTTTGAAAACATAATGGTTACTACACGTTGAGTTTTTTTATGTAATAGTTGTATGTTGGAGAAAGTTAATGTTTTCTCACATGTTTGGAGTGTTTATTATAGAATAGCGTTGTTTTTATAACAATTTATTTTATTATTATCATTAATAATCGGCTGCGGTGGACTACTGGTTATGCTCCTTGCCTCTGGTCCCGAGGGTCGCGGGTTCAAACCCGGCCGGGATCGATGGATTTTTTAGGACGGAAAAATCCAAGGAGCCAGTCCTCCGGGAGGGACTTTAAGCCGTGGGTCCCGAGTCTGAAGATTTTCAGCCTCGTAAAAAATCCTTAAGCCTGAATGAAAAGGCCTCTAAGCAAAATTTACCAACTTTTCCCGTCCTAGTACTAACTTGGTTTCCTAGATGTCAGTATGAGGCGGAACGCTGACCACGGACCACTCAAAATGACATATATACGAAAACAAGTGTAACTAAATTAGTATGTTATATTTGAAGAGAAAAACTATACGCTCAGACCGGGACTTGAACCCGGGACCCTTGGTTCTCTAAACCAAGTGCTCTACCAACTGAGCTACCTGAGCAAGTACCGATCTAAACGCAAATCCCTCTCTATATACATTGTAATTCCCGTCCACCAAATGCTATGAAGCCATGCTTCTATCTTGCAAATGGCGGCTCCTTTTTATTAAGAAGACATATTTGGGAATTATACATTACAGCCAGTACGGCTTTTTCCATGTTTTTATTATTGATTTCGTACATCTCAATGATGGATAACTCATATTTGAAGGGAAAAATTATATGCTCAGACCGGGACTTGAACCCGGGACCCTTGGTTCTCTAGACCAAGTGCTCTACCAACTGAGCTACCTGAGCAAGTACCGATCTAAACGCAAATCCCTCTCTATATACATTGTAATTCCCGTCCACCAAATGCTATAAAGCCATGCTTCTTGCTCAGGTAGCTCAGTTGGTAGAGCACTTGGTCTAGAGAACCAAGGGCCCCGGGTTCAAGTCCCGGTCTGAGAGTATAATTTTTCTCTTCAAATATGATTTATCCTTCATTGAGATGTACGAAATCAATAATAAATTAGTATGGTTCAAATTCTTCCCTGTAGGGGGAGATAGCCTAAATCTCTGTAAAGGGAAAACATGGGCTTACAATGCAATACAATTATCATTAATAAGAAAATGTTTTTTGCATAGCCAGTACTTCCCTCCCTCGCTCGGCAATGTTACTTACACCGAATCCTTCAAATTCAAGACGACCTGACTGTAGAAACGATATAAACAACACTTGCATGGAGGAGGGACGGGAGCAATAGGAACACAACATCAAGTCGGAACCAGGTATAGTTAGGTGCTACAACAATTTTATAATACAGCAGACAATTACAATTGTACAATAAAGTAACTAAAACACTATGCAGATCTGTCGATTCTAGCTAACACAGAGAAACAAACACAAACAAAACAATCCACACTCATAAGCCTATTATACGTATATCTGAACTGAAATGAATGTTACTCCCTGATCTTACTACACTGTTGTATAGTAATCGGACTATACTACGCAGGACCGCATACCACTCCCCACTCCGTGTAGTACCAACCTGTAGCGTTTGTTTTAGTGTGGAATCCGCTAGGCTTATTAATATAATATAAAAAATGCATATTTTTTGTTCGTATTTTATGCGCTGCCATACCGTTCATCCGATTGTGATGGCAGTTTTGTAAAATGTTCAAGACATGACGATGGTTATAGGCTATAAGAGAGTTGTCATACTCAACTCCTTTACCTTAAAATCGCCATTTCCAAAAAAATAGCTTTTTGGATGTTTAAATAGCTTACGCTGCCTAAACCATAGCAAACACACAAAATTAATGTACACAGAATTTAATATCTCAAACAACTCTACAAACAGTCAGCGAGAGCATATGATTATCTTTTACGGATAACGCACAATAATCATTTTTGTCTTTTATTGATGTTAAAGGATCGGGATAATGTATTTCCGGGCAAGCGCACGGCGGGTATTCTTTTACGGATAACTCATAATAACGAGTTTTGTCCTTTAACTCATTTATGCCACGAAGATTGGGATAAGTAGATCCCCGGGCAACGCTGGGAAATCAGCACGGGGTAATTACGGTAATTACGATATAAATAGTTCCTCCAACTTGTTCAACTAGACATGAAAACACATTAATTTTCGTTTTACAGCTCATTTATGCCAAGACGATCGAGATAAGTAGATTCCCAGACAACGCCGTGTAATCAGCACGGGGCATCTAAAAATAATTACGATATAAACTTTTATTTTTACTTAAACATAAAAACACATTAATTTTCGTCTTTCAGCTCATGTATGCCAAGAAGATCGGATTCTCGGACAACGCCGGGTAATCATTAAAATTTATTACGATACAAATTTGTAATTATTTTTCCTTCTATTTATTCAACTAAACATAAAACACATTAATATTCGTCTATCACATCATTCATGCCAAGAAGATCGGGATAAGTAGATTCGCAGGCAACGCTTGTTAATCAGCACAGGTTTTCTATAAAAATAATTACAATATCAAATTGTGCGCTCACTTATTCAACTAAACATAAAAACACATTAATTTTCGTCTTTAAGCTCATTTATGCCAAGAAGATCGGGATAGGTAGATTCCCGGGCGACGCCGGGTAATCAGCACTGGTAGGCCTATCTAAAATAATTACAATATAAATTTATAATTAGTTTTCCTTTTATTTATTGAAATAAACTTAAAATCACATTAATTTTCATTTATTTAGCGGCGCACGCCGAGTTTTAGCTAGTAATATATAAATACTGGAATGAAACTGTAATATACGTGTGGATAACTGAATTCGTTATTAATTCTAGACTCATGTGGAATATGTTGCGTCGTATATTTCTCCAGAAAACGTCCAAAATATGGATTTTCCATGTAGGTACATTGTTATGTCGGATGTACCTGTGACGTACTTATATGTGATTAATAACCTACTCTGCAACGCGTCATTTGTCATCTAAAAGTGCTTTTATGTGTCCCAAGTCTCTCGGATTGTAAAGTGACACGTCTTGTCGGAAGGATCACATATATATTTCTTTGACCACATGGAGGATCTCTCCGAATGAGTGGTGAACTCAATGCCAGGACACTTGCCACATAACACCAGCATTTTAGACAACACTCATCCACTCATATCAAACGAGGTAAACTTAATTTGGATAATGATTAAACCCAAGTGGTATTCGGGGACAATTTTTTCAACGTCGGCCGCGGTGTACTAGTGGTTATGCTCCTTGTCTCTGGTCCTGAGGGTCGCGGGTTCAAACCTGGCCGTGGTCGATGGATTTTTAGGACGGAAAAATCCAAGGAGCAAGTCCTCCGGGAGGGGCTTTAAGCCGTGGGTCCCGAGTCTGAAGATTTTCAGGCTCGTAAAAGATCCTTAAGCCTGCATGAAAAGGCATCTAAGCTAAATTTACCGAATTTTCCCGTCCTAGTACTACCTTGGTTTCCTAGATGTCAGTATGAGTTGGAACACTGACTACGGACCAATCAAATTACATCTATACGAAAACAAGTGTAACTAAATTAGTATGGTTCAAATTCTTCCCTGTAGGGGAGAGCGCCTAAATCTCTGTTAAGGGATGAGAGATTTCGCGTATTGAGAGTTTGTTTTTCTTTATCTTCGATCACTTTCACTTTTTCGTTTAATGACAATGATACATACGATTTAGCTATCTTCGTTTCGGAAATTCAGAAAGCTACCCGTGAAAGATGCGTACACAATCGGTCTCAGATCTTAAAATAATTTAAGTTTTTACAGTGTACTGGTTATTTTTAAGGCAGATGTCACACGCCAAATATTTGTTAAATCGAAACTGTACTTCGCATTACGGACGTGCAGTGAGACCGAAAGAAAATTTCAGATGTAGATATAAAATCTACCTCACCCGGCGGCAGAAATCATCCCTTAGTGTTATTTCGCCTAACGGGAATTCAATGTAGTGGAAACTAATTTTTTTCTCTCCGTCTTTCCGCCATATAAACTTTTTGTTTTTAAGAACTGTGTAGAAAGATCCTTCCGTTTCCCTCTTGGGCATATTCCGTTTTGTACAAAATAAATACACGTAATATTACTATTATTTCGCCGTGACCAATAAATTTGTTTTTCGCATTAATCGAATTCTGGATTAAACACGTTTTACTATATTTATTTAAAACTAGCTAATATCCGGCGTGCGCTGCTACGCCTAAATAAATGAAATGTGTTTTATGTTTAGTTGAATACGTTGCAGGGGGGGATTATCAGGGCAATGAGATTCAGACTACGATCACGACCAGCTGTGAAGACGATTGATTTGCTGATCAGGGATAATTTGAAGACACACTTTTTTGTATATTTTTTTTGTAGATTTATTTCCCTTTAATAATGAGACTGGTGCACACCTGTAGGTTATGTATTATGAGACACCCTCAATTGCCTTCAATAATTGGTCTTGGGACTCTCGAAAACGCTTGTACATATTCGAAACTTACTTACGTAGATAGGATGTTCTCTACGATCTATTAATTCTCGCGATCCTTATAATTTGATCGCGTAAATAACACGCACGTTTATTCAAATAGGAAGTTATTTTACTCTCCCAATTTTATTTTGTCTAAGTGACTTCTACAATCCTCACTTAATCACGTCTGTTGAGACTAACTTGTAATATATATATATGTGTGTGTGTTATATTGCAGATTTTCGCGGATATAAGTATGGATAAGAAAGTTTTCTTGGGTTTTCCTCGTCTTGGATTCATGTTCGGCCTCTGGCCAATGATTCCGATATTTCGGCATGATCCCACATGCCATTATCAAGGAATGATAAATTCGAGTCACAGGTTTAGGTCTTATATAATAAAATACATAGAGTTTTCGCTGTGGTCCGTTTCCGAAGACGTAGATCCATCTAAGGTTTAGTTCTTGTGTAATGTTCTCAGAACGAATACGTTGTCCACTGTGGAGTATCCTTCTCTAAAACCTGCCTGATATTCTGAAATCCTATTGTTCACTTTAGCCCATTGTCTCATTCGTTCGTAAAGTACTGAAATCTGAAGATGTTTAACTACATAAGACTAAACCTTGGATGGGTGTACGGCTTCGGAAACGGACCACAGCGAAAACTCTATGTATTTTATTATATAAGACCTAAACATGTGACTCGAACTTATCATTCCTTGATAATGACATGTGGGATTATGCCGAAATGTCGGAATCATTGGCCAGAGGCCGAACTTGAATCCAAGACGCGGAAAACCCATGAAAACTGTCATATTCTTATATCGCCTAATCTTAGGACAAGATAAGCAAAAAGAGAATGTGTAGCAAGATCGCGAGTGTGTTGACAATTTGAATCTTCGGTTTGCCGTTTTTCGAGAATCTGGAGGGCGGTGACTTTTCTTTCTAACACTCATGTTGCACATTACAATCATTAAGACACATATATTCATATACTAAATCATTCACGCGCTTGGGGTTGGATTGTTTTCCCCAGACGGATAACTTGACGTCATTCTCAAGATGAGCAGATGGGCGTCAGATATTTGAGCCTTCCGTACCCTTCTATAGATGGTTTTACAAAAGACTACAAACTTTATAATCGCGGGCTTCCCTCTGGTTTATTCCCCTTTTGTTTTTATTATTTCTGCGTACCCATTATAATAGAGACTTGTCAACTAATCTACCTTGTTTATTTTGAAGCTGAGGTCTTGAAACTTTCTTTTTCTCACGTGACCCAAATTTCGTTTACTGGGCTACAGAAATATAAATATGTATTTTTATTCATAATTAAGGGAGGTGTTGGGTGAAATTTTCGACATTTTCGCACAAATTTAGCATTTTTTGTTGTTTTGCGCTCTTTTAACATTTCTATCTAACCTCTCTTGGTTAACTCTTGTTTTTTCGACCCCGACGCTATTAGGGCATCCGAGGGCTAGGGAGTCCTTCCTTTCTTCCATTTCTCCTTTCCTTTATTTTCTTTTCTTCTCCAGAAAAGCCTGACCAGAGGCTATAAGATGGCAGTCCCATCACTGGTCTTGCCTTCCTTTGGCCAGCAACCAATCGAAGGGATTATTATTATGTTTTCAAGTCTTATACGAGAATTTCCCATAAGGAAAATTTTCTATAGGATCGTAACAGGCCTTGGCCTAATACTTGGAAGGAAGAAGAAGAAGTATTAAAAAATACTATGTATCTTAAACTATATTTTGGTGAAGTTTCAGTGAACTATGGCGCTTGTAAGTCTCCCTAATGACTGTAGGAGGGCATGTATGCTACATTCTAATTTAACTGCGTGCAAACTTTCAAATTGACTTTTCCGCACTTTTATTTTCATTGCATTTCAATACATTCAAATCAATTTGCATTGACAAATTTAATTATAGAAGCACGAAACGTTCACTACATGTCCCACACATTATAGCTAATAATTCTATGCATGGATTTTGAAACAACGTTGATAGTTGTTTTAAATAAAAAATAAAATATGTGTAGTAATTTAGAAAAAAAATAATTTTCATTTGATGAGGATGTATATACGTTTTCTTCCTTTGTGACGATATACAAACGTTAATGCGTAGTGTTGTTCTGAATAAGACAGTGGTCGTGTAGAAAAAAAAATTAAAAATTACTCAAAAGTTAAGGGACTAATAAAAAAATTAATATGCAACTTTTTAAATGAAAGTTCTTCAATAACTCACACACGATTAAGCCTAAAAGGATGAACCTTCAGTATTACATTACCTATTATAGCATGAATGTGTGTACACAAAATCAAGCTTGTAGCTTAACAAATGTTGAAAATAGAAATTTCACCCATCAATATACACATTCCTATACTTACATTCTAAAAATTAAATACATAATGAAGGGAGATAGATTCCCGTCTCAAAATAAAAAGAAAAATAATCATAATTATTTTTAGATATTCTATGCTGATTACCTGTCGTTGCCCGGGAATCTACTCACCCCGATCTTCTTGGCAACAATGAGCTGTAAGACAAAAATGGTTACAGTAGAATATGATGATGTAGTATTATTGGCCGATAGCGAGGAGATACTAAAGGCCAACACGCACACACTATTGAGTAACACTAAGAAATTAGGACTGGAAGTAAATATCACTAAAACTAAATATATGTTCACACGTAGAAATTCAGTATATAATGGAAATGGACAGCTAATGACAAATGAGGGAAATTTTGAGGAAGTGGCTGAATTCAAATACCTAGGAACAATAATCACAAATAGAAATGAGATGCACAAAGAAATTAAACATAGGCTCAATTCTGGAAATGCATGCTATTATGCATTGCAGAGACTTTTGATGTCCCAACTCCTTTCAAAAAACGTTAAGCTGAAAATATATAAAACTATTATTCTACCAGTTATATTATATGGGTGCGAAACATGGACTCTTACTTTAAGGGAGGAAAGGAGATTACGAGTATTTGAGAATAAAGTTCTTAGGAAAATTTTTGGACCAATGAGAGATGAACAGACAGGTGAATGGAGAAGACTACATAACAATGAACTACCTGGTCTTTATAGGAAGCCAGATATAATAAGAACAGTTAAGTCTCGTAGACTGCGATGGGCAGGACATGTTGCACGTATGGGGAATGAAAGACGTGCATGGAAGCTTCTTGTAGGAAAGCCAGAGGGAAAACGCCCAGTTGGTAGGCCAAGAATGAGGTGGGAGAACAACATTAACTATGATTTGAGGGAAGTAGATTATACAGGGAATGATTGGAAAGCATTAGCTCAGGATAGGGATGTATGGAGAGCTTATGCCCGCGCGGCCATGAACCTTCGGGTTCGATAGTGCCAGTGAGTAAGTAAGTAAGTAAGAATATTTTTTTCAAATATTCAATTCTGTGTACATTGATTTGGTGTATTAAATTTTATTGCACCATTTCTCCATATTCATCTCATCCATTTCGTTTCATTTCGTTCATCTGCCCCCGTGATGGTGCGTCAGGCGTGGTCGGCCGGCACCCACGTAATTTACAAACCTCTATAAAAGGGACTTCATCCCATCTCATCCTTCGACCCGACTCTGAGTTGCACACGAGTTGAGGATATTATATTTACACAATGTTATGGTTCAAGCAGCGTAAGCTATTTAAGCGTCCAAAAAGCAACTTCTGTAGAGCACCGATGCTCCAAACCTATAGTACGTACAGTTATATGTTATAGAGCGATTCCATGAAAAAGTCATACCGAGGTGAAAATTTTGAAACTGACGCAGGAATAATATTGTTGATGTAATATAGATCTGTAAATATAAAAGTTTATAATTATATAAGCAAATGGTTCAAAGTTGCATTATTTTAATCTAATAATAGCAGGTGAGAAACTTGTCATATTCCAAACCTGAAAAAATACGCAAAATTTTACCAATTTCTTGTTTAATGATTTCGTCGTATAAATTCGTTTCTTATTTTACAAACTATTTTGTTAAACCATACTTTGGTCCTCCTTGGTCGTAAATTAAACAATATTAATTGCATTCTAATATTCTATATACCTTAAATGTGTCCTATAGTTGTTAACTGTAAGTTATGATCAGTCAGTCACAGAAATCGAATAAAAATTACTGTACACAACATAATAATTGATGGATTAAAATTTCCTTTTGGATTCTACGTTATCGGTACACAACTACCAAAAACGTATAGATGACTTTTTCTTGTGAAGTCATTATTTTTCCCGCTAGAGTCTCGTGACTGACTGACTTTTTGTCCCCTCACTTATATTGCTAATACGCATGACGCAGTCAGTTGCTTGCTGGACTCCGCTGTGTATTAACATAAACATGGTTTAGGAAATCTGGTAGACTGTTCGGCTCAGCTGTTTCATGAAATAATTACTGGCCCTTCTTCTGTGACAATTTGAGCTAAAAGGCAGTCAGCGGAAGGATTTTAATGTAGAATAATTAGATGAAAATGTCATACCGATGTGGAAATTTTGAAATTGGCACAGGAGTAATTTTTTCGATGAGACATTTTTTTGCAGATGAAATTTTCCGATTATAGAAGTTAATGTTTGAAATACGGATTATTTTGATCTAAATTGATAGTAGAACGTGATATATTCCGAAAACCTGAAAACACATGCAAAATTAAACGAAATTTTGATTTACGATTTCACTGTATAAATTAATTTTGTTTCACCGACTCTTTTGTTATACCATATTTCGTTCCTTCCTGATCATAAATGTAATACTAATAATTGTATTATAATATTCTAGATAATTAAAATGCGCCCTATAATTATTAAGGGTAAGCTACAGTCAGTCACATAAAACATACAAAAATTATTGTACACAATACGATAATTGATGGATCCACATTTCCTCTGGGATTCTACGTTATCGGTACATAACTAACAAAAAAGTATTAACGACATTGTCTTGTAAAGTAATTACGTTAATTATATTAATTACATTTTTATATTTTTATTAATGGCATTTCAATAATTCCTCATTATGTGATTCTTCAATATGTATGTTATTAAGTGAGTGGTTCTTATGTATTAGAAAATGTGTGTGTGTGGGAGTCCTTGAACTTGAAAGGTTGACCTTTGACATGCCATGTGTGTCGTATTATCGGGGATCCACAGTGCGATGTTGCCACATTGTGCTAGCATTCACTTTGTGAACAGAGTCATGCTTGTTAATTGCAAAAACAGTTTTAAATCATATGAAGTTCCTTGTATAAAAAATGCAATTGGCGTGGAGTATATGTGATTAAGTATGTATAACCTGTAGTGTAAAATAAAATTATTATTGGGTGTAGCGTTATTGGAAACCAACAGAGTGAAAATACGTATGACAACGCTGTACTATGTGCGCTACGTGGAAACAATCAGTCATAAAGTAAGATTTTGTGCATTGTTAGAGATTTCTTTCGATTGTTTAGTTTAAAAATAGAACACATGTCATCAATATAATTTGTAATCAGTTGCTTCGAAAGAATTTTCCACATATAATTAAAAAATTAATAATTTGTATACTGTACTTTTTAGTTATTTTTTTTTTGTCTTTGTAGTTGAGACGCGTGAAAGTTAATTTTAGTGTTCTGGAACGAACAATGCAAATTCCATATCGGCATTTTTATTTATTTTATTGGTTCAATCTATTAACAGCATCAGATAAATTTTAATTAATTAATATGCATGTAATAAAATTATACCCATATTAGGCATATTTAACTATAGAGAAGGCCCTTTGTTGTTAAGAAGTTAATATATCCTTTATTTTGTGAAATTTAAAATGATACATGGTAACCAAGTTAAATAAATTACACTATTTATTTAATGTTTTTACAGCATATCAAACTGTACATTTCCTATACATGATAAAAGGAGTGAATTTCTTTATTCATCTCCATATTATCGCTTTTTATATATTATCCATCCATAGTAATTCTGCCCGAGGGCAGGTCTTTCACTGCAATCATAGCATTTCCATGCTGTGCTTGCAGCTTTACTAGGGAACTGTAGATGTGGTAGCTTCCCGTTGCTTTCCACACCGGTGAAGGATGATGATGGCCATATGGTTTCGGGGACCGTTTGGGCCTTAAAGTTTTCTTGAAGAGAAGATCATAGAAGCAGCTAAAATGAGATTTCCGAGAAGTGTGGCTGGTTGCAAACTTCTAGGTAAGAGAAGAAGTGAAGATATTAGAAATGATCTGAGTATATTTAAACTCTTAGATAGAATAAAATAATCTAGAAAAAATGGAAAGAACATGTTCAAAGAATGGAAGATGATCACATTTCAAAAATTATACTTAAATACAAATCAAAAGGACGCAGGAATGTTGGTAGACCGAAGAAGAGATGGATCCAACTTTTGAATGAGAATCTATGAGACCGGAACAAGCCACATGGGCTTAATTCGTGATTGTTGATGATAATGATGATAAATAGCACTGTTTTTCTTCATAAGTTGTATATTTAAGTACAGTCTTAACCACACACTATTCCTCTATCATATCACGTAGATAACACCCCTAATTTCAATCAATTGTAATATTTCTGCAACCATTTTGCTGCAAATGTGTATTGTAAATGTCAGTCAGTCACATATTGAATTGCTCTATATACTTTAATTGTCATAAGTAATGCCACGAGTGATTTCCAAATTATCGATAAATTCACGACTCCCGAAGTGAGGAGTGAATTTATCTAGAGAACTTGGAAATCAAGAGTGGCATTTGTTAGGACTATTTAACGAATAAAATTAAGCTGTTTACTCACAAATCATTATTTAACTATAGTTATTTTAAGATATTTATATATTTAATGTAAACGGCGATGTTCGAAAACAAATGAGGAACGATAGGTATGCTTCATCTGCTTCTTTTGTTTATCACTGCAACCAGATCATACTATTTATTGCCAAATGAACGCAATATTGTAAGAATGCCCTCTAGTGGAGAAAAAATGAAACACATCAAACTGTATATTAATTCATTTCTGATTTCGTACGATGTAATTATGACAATTATATTTTTCTGGATTGTTACCCGGGAAAAAATATATTTAAGAAAGTGCAAACAGTGCTTTCTTTTTTGGTGGTATAATCAATTGCTACAAATGTTTTTATATTAACTCCCGCATGCGGCATGTGTTGACATTCATGCACTATATATACAATCTGGTAGCCGTATTTCTCACGGGCTCAGTCACTGCAAAATAATGGTCAGACCTGTTCAGAATATTAAAAAGGAGTAGCTTTCTTTAATATGGTAAATATAACACTGAAAAATATTTCGTGAAACACGACTGTGATTGGTTTTAAAACAGAAATCATTGAAACGTGATTGGCCATTGACTCCCATCCGGGACATGAGTTAAATAGACCAGGAAATTTCTCTAAAAGATGGTGAGAACGACAGTCAAATCGGTCAAATAGTTTTTGAGTTCATAAACAACAAACAGACAGAGTCACGCTCATTTTTATCTATCCATCCAAGTAATTCTGCCCGAGAGCCGGTCGTTCACTGCAATCATAGCATTTTTCATGCTATGCTTTGCAGTTTTACTAGGGAATTATGGGTGTGGTACCCTCACGCTGTTTTCCACACCGGTCAATGATGATGGTCGGATGATTTTTGCGGACAGTTGGGCCCTAAGCTTTCTGACATTTGTCTTCCAGGAGAGGAAAAACCGTGAAAAAAAACTTCACCCAGGAGCCTGTCCCGACCGAGAATCGAACCCGGGTCCGCTGCGTGACAAGGCAGCATGATACCTCGAGACCGCAGCGGTAAAGATTGTAATTTCTCGTATTTGAAAAGAATTCTCCGATTCCGATTGAGGGTCTTTCCACTTTTCAGCGGTTGCCCTTTTACCAGCCGGCTGCTGGCCCTTCACATTCACATGTGTCAATCACAGAGGTAGATGATCACAGCAAGTGTAGGGGTGACATGTGGTTAGCATGTGGAGTCCCCCAGCCGTTATAGCTAGTTCTTCAACCTGGAGCCGCTACTTATTGTAGCTACCCAATTTCCTCACGATGCTGGGTGGGCACCGATCCCATACTAGCCGAAATACCATGAGAAAATTTCTTCCCTCATGGAGACTCGAACCAGCGCAAGTCCCGTAGCTCTGCGCCAAGGCTTCCTACCTTAACCGCTCGGCTACGGCGCGGGACAAAAAGAATTCTAAATAATAAAAAAAAAGTGGCTAAAATTGGGACATTATTGAGATGGTATCGAGCGTTGTTAAATGAAATTCTAATATAACCTGGTGATGAGGTTGGTCACTGCCTATTTCTTCGGTCTTTATTAAATTCGTTCGATGGATTTGAATTCTGTTCACTGAGAAGATTACAAATGTAACTTCAACTTATGCGAATAAACTGACAAGAGAGAATCCTGACGCATGGTGGATCAAGTCACGTCCATATTCAAACAGAAAAACTTCATCCAACAGATGTCTCTACTGTCCACATCTCTTCCATTGTTAATAAAGTTTACTCTTTTTAATCAAAAGTTGGAATGCCATTTATCCAGCATTTCTATTCTTGCGTCACAAACATAATATTTCATTAAAACTCTTGTTTTTACATGTACTTTATTTAAATTCTAGCATAAATTAAAACCGACATTTAATTCCTACTAGTATTATCGTGAACTTCAATTTAGACGAGAAATATGAAATCCGGCTGAGTTCTTGTTTTGTGTATGGCTGAGGGATTGCATTACGTTAATCATGAACCGCCCTATAGCATCTGCTAGCCAATCATAGCAATAATTTCACTCAATTTATTTATTTAGTATTTATCTAAATAATAGAATAAAATAATATTTTCAAGCCAAACACAGGACAGCAACACACACGAACTAGAATTTATAAAACATTGGCCAGACCCATATTATGTTACGGCAGTGAAGCCTGCACAATTCGCAGTGTAGATAAACAAAGACTAACTGCGGCAGAAATGGAATTTATGAGGCGTTACTCAAGAACAGACCATAAAAGGAATTCTGAGATTCTCAAAGAATTGAAAACAGACTCAGTCATGGAATATGTACAAAAATACAGAAACAACTAGAAATCTCACGTAAGAAGAATGAGCAGAACAAGAATACCACGTCAAATCTTAAATTAGCAGTCACCAGGCAAGAGATCTTTGGGCAGACCCTTCAAACATTGGATTGAGACCGTATCAGACCACTAGGTCTATCACATCAAAGGAAGAAGAACAAGAAGAAGATAAAATAAACTCTAATAAATATGGGAACTGTAATAAGTATCTACTGAAAAATGATTACGGTAAACAAAAATAAATAAGTAACAATAATATTGTATTTACTTACTCACTGGCACTATCGAAACCATAGGTTCGTGGTCGCGCACACATAACCTCTCCATACACCCCTATCCTGAGCTAATGCTTTCCAATCATTCCTTGTATAATCTACTTCCCTCAATACATGGATAATATTATTCTCCCATCTCGTTCTTGGTCTACCAACTGGGAATTGTCCCTCTGGTTTTCCTGTTATATTGTTTTCTCCATTCACCTGTCTATTCATCTCTCTTTGGTCCAAAAAATGTTCTAAGAACTTTATTCTCTGATACTCGTAATCTCCTTTCCTCCCTTAAAGTAAGAGTCCATATTTCACATCCATATAATATAACTGGTAGAATAATATATTTTATATATTATTATATATTGTATATTTTCAGTTTAACATTTTTTTAAAGGAGTTGGAACGTCAAGAGTCTCTGTAATGCATAATAGCACGCATTTCCAGAATTGAGCCTATGTTTAATTTTTTTGGGCATCACATTACCCTATAAAATGTTGTTTGTACATGACATTTACATTGCTACATTTATTGTATCTTTAACTGTTTATAATTAGTATAGTGTATATCTACATTTGTCGAATATTTATTTGTATTTGTGCTGGTTTAGTGGAAGAGAGGGCCTTATGGCCTTAACTCTGCCAGAATAAATAAAGTATTATTATTATTATTATTATTATTATTATTATTATTATTCCCACTTGTGATTATTGTTCCTAGGTATTTGAATTCAGCCACTTCCTCGAAATGTCTCTCATTTGTTAATAGCTGTCCATTTGCATTAGGCTATCTGGTGTATTTGTGACCATATAGTTAGTTTTATTGATATTTACTTCCAGTATAAATAATTAATTGCCTATTCTACATTTTAACAGAGGAGAAAATATTACAAGTATTTGAGAATATAGTTTTTGGGAATTTGTTTGGACCAAAGAGAGATGAACTCACAGGCGAATACAAAAGACTACATAACAGTGAACTACATGATCTTTATGGGAAATCAGAGACAATAAGAACAGATAAGTCTCGTAGACTGCGATGAGCTGGTAATGTGAGATTAATGGGGAATGAAAAAAGGGGAACGGAAACTGCGTGAAGGAAAACCACAGGGAAAGTGCTCTACTACGATTATACCAAGAATGAGGTGGGAGAATAAAATTAAACATGATTTGAAGGTAGTAGATTCTACACGTGATTGTTGGAAAATATTAGCTCAGGATAGTGATGTATGGAGAGCTTATGTCCACACGGCCATGAACCTAAATGTTCCATAGTGTCAGTTAGTTAGTTATTCTATCTAAATATTAACGTAAAATGAGTTATATGCTGGTAAATGAAAAATGATGAGGTTATAAATAGACCATAATATTAAATTATGGAAAATATTTAAATAAAATATGTTGATGGACTATTTACTAAAGTGTATAGAACCAAGCGAATTAATAGCGTTTTAGAATCTTATTGATCCTGGATTCTAATCCCATTATTAACCAGTATGATTGGGCGTTTCTTCTGGTTTTTCTTAGTCACTAATGCAAATGGTGTGTAGGTTTTTCTTCATCAAGAACCATTTTATCATCCATCGTTATTAGATAATATCCTGACAGACAGCTGTGGTGGTCGAGTGATTATGCTCCTTACCTCTGGTCCTTAAGCCTGAATAAAAAGGTCTGTAAGCAAAATTTACAGTGACTATTTAACTCATACCCCAAATGGGAGTCAATGACCAATCACATTTCAATGATTTTTTATTTACAACCAATCACAGTCGTATTTCGCCTAAAATTTGCCAACTAAAGTTATCATAAGTAATGCCACGAGTGATTTCCAAATTATCGATAAATTCACGACTCACGAAGTGAGGAGTGAATTTATCTAGAGAATTTGGAAATCAAGAGTGGCATTTGTTAGGACTATTTAACGAATAAAATTAAGCTGTTTACTCACAAATCATGATTTAACTATAGTTATTTTAAAATATTTATATATTTAATGTAAACGGCGATGTTTGAAAACAAATGAGAAACGATAGGTACGCTTCTGCTGCTTCTTTTGTTTATCACTGCAACCAGATCATACTATTTATTGCCAAAGGAACGCAATATTGTAAGGAGGAGCTTTCTTTAATATGGTAATTATAACACTGATAAACATTTGGTGAAACACGACTCTGATTGGGTTGTAAAACAGAAATCATTGAAGCGTGATTGGTCATTGACTCCCATTTGGGGCATGAGTTAAATAGTCATAATAAAGAAAGCACCTCCTTTTTAACATTCTGAATAGGTCATAGCATTATTTTGCAGTCACTGACCCACTAAGAAATACGGCTACCATATTATATATAATATAGTGCATGAATGTCAACACGTAGCGCATACGAGTGATAATATAAAAACATTTGTAACAATTGATTATACCACAAAAAAAACACTCTTTGCACTTTCTTAAACGAATTATTTTCCAGGAAATAACGTTCCAGAAAAATTTAATTGACATATTTATATCATAGGACATCAGAAATTAATTAACACCTATAATGTTGGTTATAAATCTCTCCACTAGGGTGCATTCGTACAACATTGCGATCTTTTGGCAAATAATAATATTATGATCTGGTTGCAGTGATCGAACAAAAGAAGCAAATGAAGCGTACCAATCGTTTCTCATTTGTTTTCAAACATCGCCGTTTACATTAAATATATAGATATTTTAAAATAACTATAGTTAAACAATGATTTGTGAGTATACAGCTTAACTTTATTCGTTAAATAGCACTAACAAATGCCACTCTTGATTTCCAAACTCTCTGGATAAATTCACGACTCACGATAATTTGAAAATCACTCGTGGCATTACTTATGATACATTAATAATATTATGAAGGAAAATATAATTATTCACTTATTAAAATACAGTAACTTCCTAATAACAAATAATTTAATTTAAAAAAGAAGTTTTTAAAACACATACTCACACATAAACACGCTTTTATATATATATATATATATATATATATATATATATATATATATGACATGATAAGAAAAATAAATGCCTGGACGTGATTTGAACCCGGAACTCTGGGTCGGTATCCCAGCGTGTTATCCATTACACCACCAGGCGAATCCAATTCAAACACTTTTTTTCTTATATATAAACATATAGATTTAACCTACCCCTAAGTATATAAAAAAATTCCTGTGCACCATACACTAAGACATAATTATAGAGGAAAAGTAAGCTAAATCAAGCTAATGGGTTCATACCCCATTTATAGAGGAAGAACCTCTCTTCTCTAATTTCTAATAATTCAGCCAAGACCCTCTTTATGACCATATATATATATATATATATATATATATATTATTCTCCATTATTACTAGATGTCGCGAGAACTCAGTCTCCACTGCCATCTGGTAGCTACTATAACAAGTAAGAAAATTAAAGAGAATATTTTTACTTTATAGCAGTGACGCTTTATCGATGTTATAATTAATTTTTATTTTGACATTGAACAATACAAGCTTAATATGGCATGATAAGAAAAATAAATGCCTGGACGGGATTTGAACCCGGAACATATATATATATTAATGTAAGCAGGCCAGGTTTGTCGTTCCCGGTGAATAGGAACTGCTTCCACTATTTTCAGCTATTAAAATTATTATAATTTCTGTATTCATATTTAACCTTCAAAACAAAGTGAGTAAAACGAGGGTAGAGAGGGAATGAGAAAGATTAGCGTTTGATTGCAAAAGACCTGTTCATCGGGAACGACAAATTCTAACGCCGAGCCCGCTTGACGCCGAGTGCCGCCGTAGAGAATATACTAGACTGTTCGGTATATATATATTTATTTATTTATTTATTTATGAAAATGTTCTAATTGATATTTGGTTTGGAATTAATACTACATGGTATTGGTTATTCTTATATTATCGTGTCTACATCTGTGGTCTCGAGGTAGCGTTCTGCCTTGTCACACAGCGGGCCCGGGTTCGATCCCCGGTCGGGACAGTTTTTGTGGGTGAGGTTTTTATCGGGGTTTTTCCTCGCCTGTAAGACAAATGTCATGAAAACTTTAAGACCCAAACGGTCCCCGAAATCATATGGCCATCATCATCCTTCACCGGTGTGAAAAGCAACGGGAAGCTACCACATCTACAATTCCCTAGTAAAGCTGTAAGCATAGCATGAAAATGCTATAATTGCAGTGAAAGACCTGCCCTCGGGCAGAATTACTTTGGATGGATGGATGTTTATCGTAACACAATATTTTTTTTATAATAAACCTACATATACCGGATCAATTTCAATGTTAACCGTTAAATTCGTAATGTATCCTTTTGGATACATCAGTTTGTTCAGTTAATTTAATATTTTAAATAAATCAGAATAAAACGATAAAAAAAAACACTTAAATGTTTGTCTAATTATACTATATCTAATAATAGCAGTTATACAAGATTCAGTTTTCACTGCGGTCCGCCACATTCAAATAACTATCAGAATAAATTCGTGTTTTACCAATTACTGAAAATGTAAGCAAGATGCACAAATTTACATCTTTGCATACAAATTTTATGGTACGCAGTATTGGACGCTTGCCCCAGTGGCGTGCTGTACATAGAAACATATTCATCCGATTTACTCCTCATTAAATCCAGCCAGAGATTTGGCGATGTGCTCTCACCTGGAGTAGCGTGGCTCATTCCACAGTGCTGGATTTCCGACTCTCGGCTTGAAAGCAATGTGGTTTCTGATGTCCTGCTTCAGGTCATCACATCCCTATCTCTGTCCAAATTTCGTCACCATTCGCACACAAACGCTAGCGCCGCCAAATAGGTTCGGGTTAAGTGAACTACAACCCCGTAACTTAGCTGCCAAAGAGCCCTAGTGGGTTCTAACATACGCAGCACACTGGGTGAAGCTAGACTTCGCCTTATCCAGTCAGTCAGTCAGTCAGTGTTTTACCAATTTAAGGGTTAAGAAACCATCTTTGCAAACTTCCTACTTTATAGATTATACTTCAATTACAATTCAATTTTTTTTTAAATGTATTTACAAAATGTATTTCATCAATTTCGAAAATTGTCTGTATCACTTTGTCGTTGTGGCAATCCTCTAATGAGGAAAGTTTTATGTAATATAATAATATATAAATAACATTATTATTACAAAATAAATTTTTTGTTACTTTATAAAACAATGGAATCAATATTTGCGATTTATAGCACATAAATAGGTATTATCGCCTCACTATGATGCTTAACAATCGGCTCGCTTTGTTTCCCCGCAGCTGTTGTACGTTATTAAAGTACAAAGATCCCGAGTATGGCTACTACGACGATGTTGCCACATTTGCTTTTCTTCCCTCCGTTTCAATTAAAACATGGAACGTAGAGCAGTCGATCCAGTTATACAATATGTATACCGTAATTCATATCTACATACTATATTTGTTTAATAAGTGATTTCAACATGTGGCGGCCATGGGAAAATATTTCAGACCGAACAGTTAATAGTAATTGTAGTAATAAATAATAATAAATTAAAATCCCAACTATGGCCAACTCACTGGCTCTGTCGAACCCGTAGGTTCATGACCGCGCGGACATAAGCTCTCCATACATCCCTATCCTGAGATAATATTTTTCCAATCATCCCCTGTATAATCTTCTCTCAAATCATGGGTAATGTTATTCTCCCACCTCATTCTTGGTGTACAACTGGGCGTTTTCCCTCTGATTTTGCTACCAGAAGTTTCCATGCACCTCTTTCATTCCCATATATACAAAATGTCCTGCCCATCGCAGACTACGAGACTTAATTGTTCTTTTATATTTGGTTTCTTATACATATCATGTAGCTCACTAGTATGTAGTTTTCTCCATTCACCTGTCTGTTCATCTCTTTTTTATCCAAAAATTTTCCTAACAACTTTATCCTCAACTACACGTAATCTTCTTTCCCCCCTTAAGGTAAGAGTCCATGTTTCGCATCCACATAATATAAAAGGTAAAAGTATCCCATTACAGGGCTAGGAGGCCCTTGGGTAGTAGGAGGTTAAGACTCCCACTTTTCTGGACAATCGGCACATGATTTCAGCCAGGTTGTCAGACCTACGTGACGGCCGTCTTTATCCCAGAACAATTGTCTGGTACTCATTTCCGTAGAGGCTGAGTCGACCCCAGGGCCATAGTGCCGCTAGAAGATTTGGGTCAGTTTAAAATTCCTGACCCCACCGGGACTCGAACCCTCGACCTTGTAGTGTAGTGCCTTAACCAAAAACTCCTAAGAACATTATTCTCAAATACTCGTAATCGTCTTTCCTCCCTTAAAGTAAGAGTTCATGTTTCGCACCCATGTAATATAACTGGGAGAATAACTGTTTTATATATTTGAATGCAGGCTTTCACGGCCGGTAGTCGTAATGTTGAGTGATTCCGGGTTATATGGCCGTGGTCCATAGTTGGTGTTGATACCAGACGTTTCGCCCTCAACTGTGGAGGGCATCTTCAGTGGCGAGTGCTTCTATGCGTGTTTCCTGGTCGGAAGATCTACTTAGAATGAGCGCTGTGGACGTAGAGGACGTTGTATTAGTGGGGGGTGCAGGGTGAGTGGGCGTGGCTCTTGCTGATTGGCTAATAGTCGTCTCCTTGTTGTCACTGGTGTTAATGCATTTATTTTCTAGTGTATGAAACCAGGCCTTAGACAGTTTGATACCTTCCTCTTTTCTGTTAATATTTCCCTTATGCTTGTATATTTCTATAGCCTCTCGGTATAATCTAGGGAAATAGTAGGAAGTTGTGGCTAAAACTTGTGTATCGTCGAATAGAATCTGGTGTCCATTCGTAATGGCATGTTCTGCTACAGCTGATTTATCCATTTCTCCTTGTCTGCAGTTTCTTTTATGTTCTGATAAACGGGTGGCTATACCACGAAAAGAAGTATAGCCACCCGTTTATCAGAACATAAAAGAAACTGCAGACAAGGAGAAATGGATAAATCAGCTGTAGCAGAACATGCCATTACGAATGGACACCAGATTCTATTCGACGATACACAAGTTTTAGCCACAACTTCCTACTATTTCCCTAGATTATACCGAGAGGCTATAGAAATATACAAGCATAAGGGAAATATTAACAGAAAAGAGGAAGGTATCAAACTGTCTAAGGCCTGGTTTCATACACTAGAAAAATAAATGCATTAACACCAGTGACAACAAGGAGACGACTATTAGCCAATCAGCAAGAGCCACGCCCACTCACCCTGCACCCCCCACTAATACAACGTCCTCTACGTCCACAGCGCTCATTCTAAGTAGATCTTCCGACCAGGAAACACGCATAGAAGCACTCGCCACTGAAGATGCCCTCCGCAGTTGAGGGCGAAACGTCTGGTATCAGCACCAACTATGGACCACGGCCACATAACCCGGAATCACTCAACATTATGTTTTATATATTTTCAGTTTAACATTTTTTTGAAAGGAGCTGGGAAGACATGAGTCCCTGTATAATAGAATGCATTTCCAGAATTGAGCCTATGTTTAATTACTTTGTGCATCTCAATCCTATTTATAATTATTTTTCCTAGATAGTTTAAATCAGCCACTTCTTCAAAGTTTCCTTCATTTGTCATTAGATGTCCATTTCCATTATATAATGCATTTCTATGTGTGAACATATTTAGTTTTATTGATGTTTGCTTCCAGTCCCAATTTCTTAGTGTTCAATAGAGTGCGTGTGTTGGCCCTTAGTATCTCCTCGTTATCGCTCAATAATACTATATCATTATCATAAAAATAAATACATATATAATTTTAATTTTAAAAGTTAAACAATACCAAATAATAACTTTAAATTAAATAATAACATAAATAATCAATGTTTGCAGATGACCAAATAATAATAGCAAATTCCGAAGATAATCTACAGAAAGGTCTGTATGAACTTAACAAAATTACAGAAGAATATGGATTAAAGATATCTACAGAAAAAACAAAAATTATGGCATTTCAAGGTGTAGATCCTGTCAGAAGTAAAATTGTACTGGACAATTATATTTTGGAGCAGGTGAATAATTTTACATATCTAGGATGCAATATCTCATATGAAGAAGAAAAGGATGTAAATGCAAAAATATCTAAATTTTAAGAATTTTAGGGTTAATAAATTCTATCTTCAAGCCACAGTTAGTCCAAAAGCATTCAAGACTGAAAGTGTATAAAACACTGGCTCTTCCAACTCTTTTGTATGGTAGCGAAGTATGGACGTTGAAACAGAAGGATATACAGAGACTTAGATCTGCTGAAATGAGATATCTTCGGAGGACTGCAGGATACACACTACTAGATCACAAAAAAAATGAAGACATCTTAGAAGAATTACACATGGAATCTTTAGAAAACAAAATTTCTGATTATAAGTCAAGATGGATACAACATGTTCATCGAATGGAAGATCACAGAATACCCAAACTAATGTTAAGATATCAACCTGCAGGAAGAAGAAGACCAGGACGTCCACTCAAAAGACTTCTGGATGGTGTTTCTCTTGAGGCCGAAACAGGTCAACAAATGGCCTAAATTCGTGAATGTACTATGATGATGATGATGATGATAATCAATGTCTTCTGTCCTTGTGTAATAAACGCTCATAGCGCTATGGGAAACGTGACAACACCGCATGTCAAGTATTGCCGCTTTTATATAAACTGTTAACCATCAGAGTGAGGCTATAATAGTTCTAATTATAACATTATTTTTAATTAATTGCTATTTTTTTATTTCGATTCCGCATTCAAAAAGTTGAAATCTGTTAAGAACTAAAAGACCAAAAATTAATTAAATAAACTGAATATTTATTTATTTGTTCTTTTGTTTCAGGTATGTTTGATTGAAAACTGGAATAGAATTCTCCAAAATCATTTTCAAAAGTAAGTGGTATTTGATATTACTTAAAAGTGAAAATTGAGATCATTCCAAAAGTTACTTGTCCACTTTGTACCATAACTGACATTTTGAGTCTCTACATTCAACTCTATGTACACATGCCATCATTTGGCTTCAAAACATTCTTTATATCACTATCAACTTACGTAAAATGACAATTGTAATCAGATTGTCTCCTGTTTACAGAAAAAATAGTCCAACGCAGCCGTGGAGTAGTTTACACTTTGTTCTCTCGTGATAAAACAACACAGATGATCGTGTGGAACTCCACAATAACTTCATTATTTAAACTTTTCCTGACATTTCACTAACAAATTGCTGTAATAATTGACCTTATTACACGCTTTATATTAGCTTGACCTGTACCTATCTATGTAACTGAATCTTTCAACGCGTTTTTCACCCACTTAAAATAATTGGATCGTCTTGAAATTTTGTATACTTGTAAAGGCCCCGTGACAATACAATAATTTCATATTCATTTTCTAAAATCCTGGCCAGAATCATCAGAAAATCAAAAAAAGTGTCTTTGTATTTATGTAACGGAATCTTTGAACACGATTTTCACCCACTTAGAGACATTGGATCTACTTGAAACTTTGTATACTTGTAAAGGATCCGTGACAATATAATAATTTCATATTTTGTTTCTAAAATCCTGGCCAGAATCATCAGAAAATCAAATAAAGTGTCTTTGTATTTATGTAACGGAATCTTTGAACACGATTTTCACCCACTTAGAGACTTGAAACTTTGTATACGTGTAGAGGACCCGTGACAATATAATAATTTCATATTTTGTTTCTAAAATCCTGGCCAGAATCATCAGAAAATCAAATAAAGTGTCTTTGTATTTATGTAACGGAATCTTTGAACACGATTTCCACCCACTTAGAGACATTGGATCGACTTGAAACTCTGTATACTTGTAAAGGACCCGTGACAATATAATAATTTCATATTTTGTTTCTAAAATCCTGGCCAGAATCATCAGAAAATCTAATAAAGTGTCTTTTTATTTATGTAACGGAATCTCTGAACACGATTTTCACCCACTTAGAGACATTGGATCGACTTGAAACTTTGTATACTTGTAAAGGACCCGTGACACTACAATAATTTCATATTTTATTTCTAAATTCCTGGCCAGAATCATCAGAAAATCAAAAAAATTAAAACTGGTATAATAGGTTACGGACTTGTCGACTTTTTAGTCAATCGCTGTAAGAGCTCAGTTGGTAGAGCGGTGAACTAGTGGTATACAATTTTTTCCGATTGAGGGTCTTTCCACTTTTCAGCGGTTGCCCTTTTACCAGCCGGCTTATTCTTCACATCCACATGTGTCAATCACAGAGGTAGATGATCAACAGCCAGTGTAGGGGTGACACGTGGTTAGCATGTCGAGTCCCCCAGCCGTTATAGCTGGATCCTCAACCTGGAGCCGCTACTTATTGTAGCTACCCAATTGCCTCACGATGCTGGGTGGGCACCGGTCCCACACTGGCCGAAATACCATGAGAAAATTTCTTCCCCCATGGAGACTCGAACCAGCAGAAGTCCCGTAGCTCTGCGCCAAGGCTTTCTACCTTAACCGCTCGGCTACGGTGCGGGACGGTATACAATTTCAGTAATCCATAAGTCCCTGATTCGAATCCGGCTTTTTATGATTTTTACATTTTCTTCTTAGAGACTTTACTTTTACCAATATCTGTTTATTATCAAATATATTAATTGATATAGAGCACCCCACGCTTTTGATGGTAAAATTATTTTCTTGTTGTTGATAATTCTAGTTTTATTCTATATGTGTTGGAGATGATTTTTTTTGTTGACCACTTTAAATTTATCCCAAGCGTGTTGGAAATTAAAATTATTTTTCATTTTTGAGTTCGGTTTTCTAATAAAGCGCGTTGTTTTAGATTTTTAAAACTATTATTTATTTTAAAGTTTATCTATCGCTCAATTATTTTACAGTCTCCGACGCTCTCACTTATCACAGTTTCATCCGATCACAGTCACTGTATCGCTGTCACTTCACAATAGTAACCTTATATTAGTTCCCATAAATTTATAAAAATGGAGAAGAGACGTTATGAAAATAAATCCAAATTTTTTTTCACCTTTAGTAACATTGGTTTTGCTATATTAATCTCTAAAAATAGTGAATTTATAGAGTTTGCTTATTACACTTTACATTGTACATGATATATATTTTATAGAACAAGTATCACATTTCCAATATTTAGGATGTGATATAACTTATAGAGAAAATAAAGATATAGAAAATAAAGTAAATAAATTTCAGGCTATTTGTGGAACCATAACAAGAAACTTAGGTCGGAAAACAAGGAAAGATACGAAACTTAAATTATATAAAACAATGGCTGTTCCTTTGTTGTTGTATGGAAATGAAAATTGGATAATGAAATCAAGGGATAAAAGCAGGATACAGACTGCGGAAAAGCCTTTTTTACGTAATGTGAAAGAATGCACAAGAGCGGATAGAATAAGGAATGAAACTATACGAGAAGAATTAAATATATGTAAAATTGAAGATAAAATCAGCGAAAATAATAAGAAATGGACAGAACACTTAATGAGAATAAACAACGAAAGAATACCAAAGAAACCTTCCTGTATAATCCCAGAGGAACAAGAGATGTTGGCCGACCACGCAGAAGATGGACTCCACTTTTAACTTCGCCGGAACAGGCTGCATAGCCTAAACCTTGTAGTAGAAGAAGAAGAAGAAATTTTATTTCGTCTTGAAAGCTGCCGGACATTCGACATATTCGCATATCGTGATCGTTGGCATTTTTTGGAAATTTCCGTGCTCCCAGCTTAAACCAAGCAAGCCCTGATCTGTCTTTAAATCGTAAATAAAAAATATGTGATTCTTTCCCCCAAACTTATTTAAGGTCTCTAAGCAAAACTAAATATATGGTCACACGTAGAAATTCAGTATATAATGGAAATGGACAGCTAATGACAAATGAGGGAAATTTTGAGGAAGTGGCTGAATTCAAATACCTAGGAACAATAATCACAAATAGGAATGAGATGCACAAAGAAATTAAACATAGGCTCAATTCTGGAAATGCGTGCTATTATGCATTGCAGAGACTCTTGACGTCCCAACTCCTTTCAAAAAACGTTAAGCTGAAAAAATATAAAACTATTATTCTACCAGTTATATTATATGGGTGCGAAACATGGACTCTTACTTTAAGGGAGGAAAGGAGATTACAAGTATTTCAAAATAAAGTTCTTAGGAAAATTTTTTGGACCAAAGAGAGATGAACAGACAGGTGAATGGAGAAGACTGCATAACAATGAACTACATGGTCTTTATAGGAAGCCAGATATAATATAAGAACAGTTAAGTATCATAGACTGCGATGGGCAGGACATATTGCGCATATGGGGAATGAAATACGTGCATGGAAACTTCTTGTAGGAAAGCCAGAAGGAAAACGCCCAGTTGGTAGACCAAGAATGAGGTGGGAGAACAACATTAACTATGATTTGAGGGAAGTAGATTACACAGGGAATGATTGGAAAGCATTGCCTCAGGATAGGGATGTATGGAGAGCTTATGTCCCCGCGGCCATGAACCTACGGGTTTGATAGTGCCAGTGAGTAAGTAAGTAAGTATGTAAACACGGTTAACGTTTTCCCGTACAATCAACGAAAATATATTGGTTTATATCCAAGTAGTCCACCGCTGTGGTCTCGAGGTAGCGTGCTGCCTTGTCACGCAGCGGGCCCGGGTTCGATCCCCGGTCGGGGCAGTTTTTCTGGGTGAGGTTTTTATCGGGGTTTTTCCTCACCTTTAAGACAAATGTCAGGAAAACTTTAAGGCCCAAACGGTCCCCGAAATCATATGGCCATCATCATCATCATCAACACCCTTATCATTATCATCATCATAATCATACTTCACCGGTGTGGAAAACAACGGGAAGCTACCACACCTACACAATTCCCTAGTAAAGCTGCAAACATAGCATGAAAATGCTATGATTGCAGTGAAGGACCTGCCTTCGGGCAGAATTACTATGGATACTATGGATGGATATGGATTAATACTCTACTGGTGCTTCATTTCGATTCATCCCCCATCATACCATCGATGTAATGCAACTCCAATAGAGCTCGGAAGAGTATGTTTTTAACCCCCCGCCAACCCCTTGGTTACCCCTATTCATATTCAGCCAGAGTGATACTTTCTATTCGCCTACGCCATCTTACGATGAATTCCTAATAAACTAGGAGGGGTAGTTGCTCTAGCGATATCAATTGCTATTTTATTTTTTCTGCCATTCTTTAATTCCAACTTTCGAGGAATCCAATTTTACCCTATTAATCAAATTATATTCTGAATTATAGTAAATACAGTAATCTTATTAACATGAATTGGAGCACGTCCCGTTGAAGTACTGTTAGATGAGCGAAAGAGAAGACCTCGTAGCTTTAACGCTAAAACAATAAATTATTTATATATAAAGTTGATTACCGGTTATATATGATTAAGAAATGTTTGTTCGGTTATCCGTTCATGGATTCAAGATTGATCTCTGACCACTGGTTCCAACGTTTCGACATGACCCCACAAGCAATTATCAAGTAATACTCGGTTCGAGTTACTGATATAGGTCTTATATACCACAGGCATTTCAGATATGCACTGTCTTACTTACTTACTCACTGGCACTATCGAACCCGTAGGTTCGTGGCCGCGCTGACATAAGCTCTCCATACATCCCTATCCTGAGGTAACGCTTTCCAATCATTCTCCGTATAATCTACTTCCCTCAAATCATAGTTAATGTTATTCTCTCACTTCATTCTTGGTCTACCAACTGGGCGTTTTCCTTCTGGCTTTCCTACAAGAAGCTTCCATGCAAGTCTTTCATTCCGCATACGTGCAACATGTCCTGCCCATCGCAGTCTACGAGACTTAACTGTTATTATTATATCTGGCTTTCTATAAAGACCATGTAGTTCATTGTTATGTAGTCTTCTCCATTCACCTGTCTGTTCGTCTCTCTTTGGCCCAAAAATTTTTCTAAGTACTTTATTCTCGAATATTCGTAAACTCCTTTCCTCCCTTAAAGTAAGAGTCCATGTTTCGCACCCATGTAATATAACTGGTAGAATAACAGTTTTATATATTTTCAGTTTAACGATTTTTAAGGAGTTGGGACACCAAGAGTCTCTGCAATGCATAATAGCACGCATTTCCAGAATTAAGCCTATGTTTAATTTCTTTGTGCATCTCATTCCTATTTGTGATTATTGTTCCTAGGTATTTGAATTCAGCCACTTCCTCAAAATTTCCCTCATTTGTCATTAGCTGTCCATTTATAATGTATTTCTACGTGTGACCATATATTTAGTTTTATTGATAGTTCCAGTCCTAATTTCTTAGTGTTACTCAATAGTGTGTGCGTGTTGTCCTTTAGTATCTCCTCGTTATCGGCCAATAGTACTACATCATCAGCATAAACTAACAGCTTATTAATACCATGTCTATGGTATAAAATACCTATCATTCATTTATAATGGTTTGTGGGATCATGTCGAAACGCCGGAATCAGTGGCCAGTCACCAATATTGAATCCATGACGCGGAAACCCCAAGAACCATTTCTTGATCATACTGATATCCGCGAAATTCTACAATACATTTTTAACGAAACGTTTTGTAAAATCTAACTTTTATGTAAATAAACTCTCAAGAGTAATTAAAAATAACCAATTAAAATATGTCTCTAACACAGTACCAATTAACAACCCGAAATTGTTGTTCTAATTGGATCGTATATTTATCGGTAAATCGCAATCTGGAAGCACAGATTTTTGCAAATTTTTCATAAGCAATGCCACGAGTTGGAAATCAAGAGTGGCATTTGTTAGGACTATTTAACGAATAAAATTATTCTGTTTACTCTTCTTCTTCTACTACAAGGTTTAGGCTATGCAGCCTGTTCAGGCGAAGTTAAAAGTGGAGTCCATCTACGTCCGGCTTTCTCCTTCGCTTTTTAGTAATAGAAAATTCAACTGGCCGCCTTACAAGGGCTGCGCAGATACAGTTGGGTGGTGGGATTGCCACCTTACAGCCTCCCAACTTGCTTCAGCTTTGTTTTTAGGGTGCCTTCCCTTAGGTAGATTGCCTTCTCTTCGGCTCTGAGCTCTACCTGCCCATTATAGCCGTCCAATCTGGAACAGACGCTATGCTGATTTTGGTTCACCCCGGGTATTTCATTTCCCCGGTACCACCTATATTTAGGAGGCATTCCCCTATCCACCACCTGGGGAGGCGCCCGATGGGGGATCAGCAACCCCTCACGGGTTTACTAAAAAGTCATTATTTAAATATAGTTACCGGTATTTTAAAATATTTATATATTTAATGTAAACGGCGATATTTGAAAACAAATCAGAAATGTGAGGCTATGTATATTCACTGCAACTCGATCATATTATTTATTTCCAAATAGGATCGCAATATTGTAAGAATGTACCCTAGTGGAGAAATGATGAAACATCAAACTGTATATTATAATCAACATTATGGGTTATTAATTTATTTTTTTAGTAAACAACTCAATAAAATCACGGAATCAGTTCATTATTTGCTATATTCAATGTATTTGTTGGAGAAAAATAACGCTCTGACCTGTTCAGAATATAAAAAAAGGAGGAGCTTTCTTTATCACAAAAGCAGGAGCTGATAAAGACTGACGTGAAACACGACTGTCATTGGTTGTAAAACAAAATACATTGAAACGTGATTGGTCATTGACTTCCATCTGGGACATGAGTTAAATAGTCATTTAAAATGAATACTTTGTGCTACAGTTCAAGTGTTTTTGAAATTTAAAAACAGATATCAGTTATTACAGTTAATCAAAATTTATCATAAGTAATGCCACGAGTGATTTCCAAATTTATCTAGAGAATTTGGAAATCAAGAGTGGCATTTGTTAGGACTATTTAACGAATAAAATTAAGCTGTTTACTTACAAATCGTTATTTTAAAATATTTATATATGTAATGTAAACGGTGATGTTTGAAAACAAATTAGAAACGACAGGTGCGCTTCATCTGCTTCCTTTGTTTATCACTGCAACCTGACCATATTATTTATTGCCAAAGGAACGCAATATTGTAAGAATGCTCTCTAGTGGAGAAAAAATGAAACACATCAAACTGTATATTAATTCATTTCTGATGTCGTATGATGTAAATATGACAATTATATTTTTCTGGATTGTTACCTGGGAAAAAATATATTTAAGAAAGTGTAAATAGTGGTATCTTTTTTTTTTGGCGGTATAATCAATTGCTACAAATGTTTTTATATTAACTCCCGCATGCGGCATGGGTTTACATTCATGCACTATATATACAATCTGGTAGCCGTATTTCTCATAGGCTCAGTCACTGCAAAATAATGGTCAGACCTGTTCAGAATATTAAAAAAGAGGAGCTTTCTTTAATATGGTAATTATAACACTGATAAATGTTTCGTGAAACACGACTCTGATTGGTAGTAAAACAGAAATCATTGAAACGTGATTGGCCATTGAGTCCCATTTGGGGCATGAGTTAAATAGTCGTAGAAAATAAACATGAACAAAATTAAAATTAAAGTTAGGAAATATGTCCCGACATTCATCTCTCAAAGGGGTATCCCACTATAATGTATGTTTAATTTGAAATAGAAAGATAGATAATTGTTTTGTAAGTGTATCTATTAAGCAGATAATTGTTTTGTAAGTGTATCTATTAAGCTAATGTGACCCTAGTGACAAATTTAGAACTATTGTAATTAATGTGCAGGTTTTAAAGAAGTGACTTAATTTCACACATTGGAATATTTCGGATAAAAAAATACGTATTTCCTAATGACTTAAATCATTATTCCCTTATTATACCAATTAGTCTTCAATTAATATGCCAGATCGACGTACCGTGTTTTTTGTGGATTTAAATTTCATTAAAGATGAAGAAAAACTAGGGTATATTATTAAAGGAAATATTAGTTTGGTATGAGAAATAAAAATAAAGGAACATCTCTTTCAATAAGATGACGTGTTCTTCATGTGACATCTGGTGTCTGAGGTCCTAACCTTCTCCCCCGGCAGACCTTCCTTTTATTCCATTTTTTATTACACTGTAACTCAAGGAAATTTCAACAAGGTCTGCTTGGAATATGAAATGAACTAGTTCTTTGCATAATGTACTTACATAACATTCAAGAAAAAACTGCATTCTGCAGTAATAGTACTATTTGTGCTGTTCTATTTGTGTGTTTGTAGGTTACAATATTATTATGCAGGGGATTGTGCTAAACATTAACTCAAGATAGGGATGTATGGAGAGCGTATGTCCGCTCAGCCACGAAATTCGATAGTACCAGTGACTTATTTATTTAGTAGGTAAAACTTTGAAATCGGTTCGAAATGTAGGCATATATATATATATATATACACACTAACTTACCCACTGACACTATCGAACCCATAGGTTCATGGCCGCGCGGATATAAGCTCTCGATACATCCCTATCCTGAGCTAATGCTTTCCAATCATTTCCTATATGATCTACTTCCCTCAAATCATTGTCAATGTTATTCTCTCACCTCATTCTTGGTCTACCAACTGGGCGTTTTCCCTCTGGCTTTCCTACAAGAAGCTTCCATGCACGTCTTTCGTTCCCCATACGCGCAACATGTCCTGACCATCGCAGTCTACGAGACTTAACTGTTCTTATTATATCTGCTTCCTATAGAGACCATGTAGTTCATTGTTATGCAGTCTTGTCCATTCACCTGCCTGTTCATCCCTCTTTGGTCCAAAAATTTTCCTAAGTACTTTATTCTCAAATAACCGTAATCTCCTTTCCTCCCTTATAGTAAGAGTCCATGTCTCGCACCCATATAATATAACTGGTAGAATAATAGTTTTATATATTTACAGTTTAACATTTTCTGAAAGGAGTTGAGACATCATAAGTGTCTGCAATGCATAATTGCATGCATTTCGAGAATTTATATATATATATATATATATATATTTATTTATTTATTTATTTATTGTTCACCACTCTGGTCTCGAGGTAGCGTGCTGCCTTGTCCCGCAGCGGGCCCGGGTTCGATTCCCGGTCGGGACATTCTCCTGGGTGAGGTGTTTTCGGGGTTTTTCCCTACCTTTGAGACATATGTCAGGAAGCTTAGGGCCCAACTGTCTCCGAAAATCATCCGGTCATCATCATCATCCTTAACATTATCATCATCATCATCACCCTTCACCGGTGTTGAAAGCAACGGGAAGCTACCACACCTATAATCCCCTAATAAAGCTGCAAAGCATAGCATGAAAATGCTATGATTGCAGTGAAAGACCTGCCCCCGGACAGAATTACTGTAGATGGATATTTGTATTCAATGCCCTAGGTTGATATTTCAACATTTCGGCTGTTCTCTCCTGGCTTTGGCGTAATTGTAACCCACGACTGAAGTTGTGGCGCTTCGAAGACTAAGTTACTCTGTCTCGATGTGGGACGATGATTGTGAAGCACCAGCCTAAACGTAATCTAAGGCGAATATGAATTATGATAATTATGGTGGTCGCATGATGTTTGGGGACCGTTTTGGCCTTAAGGTTTTCTGACATTTGTCTTATAGTTGAGTAAAACCCTGAAAAAACTTCACCCCGGTAATTTCTCCCGGCCGAGACCGGATCTTGGACCCGCCGCATGACAAAGCAGCGCGCTGCATCGAAACCACAGCGATGGATATTTTCTTGCAAATAAATATATTTCTATCTATGTCACCAGTTTTTACGACATTTTTGGCTATCTCACCTGGCATTGGCGGAATTGTTACCAACTTGTGTGATGGGTCCGGACTTCTGATATGAATGAATGAAAAATGGTAATAAAATAAAACGAGTGTCATTAAATCTAAAAAAATCTAAACTAAAGTCCATGGCATTAGAGACCTAGAAGGCCCTTGGTCTGCTGGCTTCACATCCACAGAGATGAACGATCATCTAGCCAGTATTGAGGTGACATGTGGTTAACATATCTGATTCCCCAGCCGTTATAGCTGTTTTTTTTCAACCTGGAGCCGCTGCTCATTGTGTAACGCAAATTTCTCATGATATTGGTGGTTACCGGTCCCATACTGGCCGACATTACATGAGAAAAGGTCTTCCTCCATGGGGATTCGAACCAGAGCAAGTCCGGTAGCCCTGAAATAAGGAACCGTACTTAAGCCGCTCGACTACGACGCAGGATCTTTAACCTAAATTTAAACATGCTGTAGTCTGATCTAGAATCGAACACGGAACCTCAATAACTGCAGCCAGAAAGTTGACAATACATGACTTCATATCTATGTGAATTATAATTAACATAGTTAGTGAGACTATTTAAGTCATGCCCAAATGTGAGACAATAACTGCAGCCAGAAAGTTGACAATACATGACTTCATATCTATGTGAATTATAATTAACATAGTTAGTGAGACTATTTAAGTCATGCCCAAATGTGAGACAATAACTGCAGCCAGAAAGTTGACAATACATGACTTCATATCTATGTGAATTATAATTAACATAGTTAGTGAGACTATTTAAGTCATGCCCAAATGTGAGACAATAACTGCAGCCAGAAAGTTGACAATACATGACTTCATATCTATGTGAATTATAATTAACATAGTTAGTGAGACTATTTAAGTCATGCCCAAATGTGAGACAATAACTGCAGCCAGAAAGTTGACAATACATGACTTCATATCTATGTGAATTATAATTAACATAGTTAGTGAGACTATTTAAGTCATGCCCAAATGTGAGACAATAACTGCAGCCAGAAAGTTGACAATACATGACTTCATATCTATGTGAATTATAATTAACATAGTTAGTGAGACTATTTAAGTCATGCCCAAATGTGAGACAATAACTGCAGCCAGAAAGTTGACAATACATGACTTCATATCTATGTGAATTATATTAACATAGTTAGTGAGACTATTTAAGTCATGCCCAAATGTGAGACAATAACTGCAGCCAGAAAGTTGACAATACATGACTTCATATCTATGTGAATTATAATTAACATAGTTAGTGAGACTATTTAAGTCATGCCCAAATGTGAGACAATAACTGCAAGCCAGAAAGTTGACAATACATGACTTCATATCTATGTGAATTATAATTAACATAGTTAGTGAGACTATTTAAGTCATGCCCAAATGTGAGACAATAACTGCAGCCAGAAAGTTGACAATACATGACTTCATATCTATGTGAATTATAATTAACATAGTTAGTGAGACTATTTAAGTCATGCCCAAATGTGAGACAATAACTGCAGCCAGAAAGTTGACAATACATGACTTCATATCTATGTGAATTATAATTAACATAGTTAGTGAGACTATTTAAGTCATGCCCAAATGTGAGACAATAACTGCAGCCAGAAAGTTGACAATACATGACTTCATATCTATGTGAATTATAATTAACATAGTTAGTGAGACTATTTAAGTCATCCCCAATGTGAGACAATAACTGCAGCCAGAAAGTTGACAATACATGACTTCATATCTATGTGAATATAATTAACATAGTAGTGAGACTATTTAAGTCATGCCCAAATGTGAGACAATAACTGCAAGCCAGAAAGTTGACAATACATGACTTCATATCTATGTGAATTATAATTAACATAGTTAGTGAGACTATTTAAGTATGCAAGTAGCAAACTGCCCAAATGTGAGACAATAACTGCAGCCAGAAAGTTGACAATACATGACTTCAATCTATGTGAATTATAATTAACAATAGTTAGTGAGACTATTTAAGTCATGCCCAAATGTGAGACAATAACTGCAGCCAGAAAGTTGACAATACATGACTTCATATCTATGTGAATTATAATTAACATAGTTAGTGAGACTATTTAAGTCATGCCCAAATGTGAGACAATAACTGCAGCCAGAAAGTTGACAATACATGACTTCATATCTATGTGAATTATAATTAACATAGTTAGTGAGACTATTTAAGTCATGCCCAAATGTGAGACAATAACTGCAGCCAGAAAGTTGACAATACATGACTTCATATCTATGTGAATTATAATTAACATAGTTAGTGAGACTATTTAAGTCATGCCCAAATGTGAGACAATAACTGCAGCCAGAAAGTTTGACAATACATGACTTCATATCTATGTGAATTATAATTAACATAGTTTAGTGAGACTATTTAAGTCATGCCCAAATGTGAGACAATAACTGCCAGCCAGAAAGTTGACAATACATGACTTCATATCTATGTGAATTATAATTAACATAGTTAGTGAGACTATTTAAGTCATGCCCAAATGTGAGACAATAACTGCAGCCAGAAAGTTGACAATACATGACTTCATATCTATGTGAATTATAATTAACATAGTTAGTGAGACTATTTAAGTCATGCCCAAATGTGAGACAATAACTGCAGCCAGAAAGTTTGACAATACATGACTTCATATCTATGTGAATTATAATTAACATAGTTAGTGAGACTATTTAAGTCATGCCCAAATGTGAGACAATAACTGCAGCCAGAAAGTTGACAATACATGACTTCATATCTATGTGAATTATAATTAACATAGTTAGTGAGACTATTTAAGTCATGCCCAAATGTGAGACAATAACTGCAGCCAGAAAGTTGACAATACATGACTTCATATCTATGTGAATTATAATTAACATAGTTAGTGAGACTATTTAAGTCATGCCCAAATGTGAGACAATAACTGCAGCCAGAAAGTTGACAATACATGACTTCATATCTATGTGAATTATAATTAACATAGTTAGTGAGACTATTTAAGTCATGCCCAAATGTGAGACAATAACTGCAGCCAGAAAGTTGACAATACATGACTTCATATCTATGTGAATTATAATTAACATAGTTAGTGACACTATTTAACTCATGCCCTAAATGTGATTCAATGACCAATCACATATCAACGATTTTTGAATTACAACCAATCACAGTCGTATTTCACCTCGAATTTATCAAACAAGCTTATCATAACTAATGCCACGAGTGATTCCCAAATTATCGATAATTGGAAATCAAGAGTGGCATTTGTTAGTACTATTTAACGAATAAAATTAAGCTGTTTACTCACAAATCATTATTTAACTATAGTTATTTTAAAATATTTATATATTTAATGTAAACGGCAGTGTTTGAAAACAAATGAGAAACGATAGGTATGCTTCGTCTGCTTCTTTTGTTTATCACTGCAACCAGATCATACTATTTATTGCCAAAGGAACGCAATATTGTAAGAATGCTCTCTAGTGGAGAAAAAATGAAATACATCAAACTATATGAATTCATTTCTGATGTCGTATGATGTAAATATGACAATTATATATTTCTGGATTGTTACCTGGGAAAAAATACATTTAAGAAAGTGCAAACAGTGTTCTTTTTTTGGTGGTATAATCAATTGCAACAAATGTTTTTATAGTAACTCCCGCATGCGGCATGTGTTGACATTCATGTACTATATATACCCAATCTGGTAGCCGTATTTCTCACAGGCTCTGTCACTGCAAAATAATGGTCAGAGCTATTCAGAATATTAAAAAGGAGGAGCTTTCTTTAATATGGTAATTATAACACTGATAAATATTTCGTGAAACACGACTCTGTTTGGTTGTAAAAACAGAAATCATTGAAACGTGATTGGTCATTGACTCCCATTTGGGGCATGAGTTAAATAGTCATATTAAAGAGAGCTCCTCCTTTTCAACATTTTGAATAGGTCATAGCATTACTTTGCAGTGACTGACTCTCCAAGAAATACGGCTACCAGATTGTATATATAGTGCTTGAAGAAGATAATATAAAAACATTTGTACCAATTGATTATACAAAAAAAAACACTGTTTGCACATTCTTAAACGAATTATTTTCCAGGAAATGACGTTGCAGAAAAATATAATTGACATATTTACATCATAGGAAATCAGAAATTAATTAATACCTATAAGTAGAAGTAGTATTCAAATGTTCTGAAGCTCTTTATTTGTCACCATTCGCTTGTTAATACCTATAATGTTGGTTATAAATTTCCCCACTAGGGTGCATTCTTACAATAATGCAATCCTTTGGCAATAAATAATATGATCTAATTGCAGTGATGAACAAAAGAAGCAAATGAAGCGTACCAATCGTTTCTCATTTGTTTTCAAACATCGCCATTTATATTAAATAAATAAATGTTTTTAAAAAATGTCCACCGCTGTGGTCTCGGGGTAGCGTGCTGCCTTGTCACGCGGCGGGCCCGGGTTCGATCCCCGGTCGGGACAGTTTTTCTGAGTGAGGTTTTTATCGGGGTTTTTCCTCACCTGTAAGACAAATGTCAGGAAAACTTTAAGGCCCAAACAGTCCCCGAAATCATATGGCCATCATCATCATACATATTCACCTTGGTTAAGCTTAGGATTAGCGACTCTCCTGGCGCACCATTATCATCATCATCATCATCATCATCACCCATCATATCACCGGGGAAACGTAACCCCGCCTTCCAGGCGCCCCAACCTCAGAAGTGGGTTACAAGTACGCCATGCCTAGAGAGAAACCAGGAATGTCGAAAGACAAACCTGGGGCATTTGAAAATATATATATATATATTTTTTTTAAATATCTGTATTTAGATAATGATGTGCGAGTACACAGCTTAATTTTATTCGTTAAATAGTGCTAACAAATGCCACTATTCATATCCAAATGCTCTACATAAATTCACTCCTCACTTCGTGAGTCGTGAATTTATCGATAATTTGGAAATCACACGTGGCATTACTTATGACTATTTAACTCATGCCCCAAATGGGAGTCAATGACCAATCACGTTTCAATGATTTCTGTATTACAACCAATCAGAGTCGTGTTTCACCAAATATTTATCAGAGTTATGATTACCATATTAAAGAAAGCTCCTCCTTACAATATTGCGTTCCTTTGGCAATAAATAGTATGATCTGGTTGCAGTGATAAACAAAAGAAGCAGTAGAAGCGTACCTATCGTTTCTCATTTGTTTTCAAACATCGCCGTTTACATTAAATATATAAATATTTTAAAATAACTATAGTTAAATAATGATTTGTGAGTAAACAGCTTAATTTTATTCGTTAAATAGTGCTAACAAATGCCACTATTCATATCCAAATGCTCTACATAAATTCACTCCTCACTTCGTGAGTCGTGAATTTATCGATAATTTGGAAATCACACGTGGCATTACTTATGACTATTTAACTCATGCCCCAAATGGGAGTCAATGACCAATCACGTTTCAATGATTTCTGTATTACAACCAATCAAAGTCGTGTTTCACCAAATATTTATCAGTGTTATGATTACCATATTAAAGAAAGCTCCTCCTTACAATATTGCGTTCCTTTGGCAATAAATAGTATGATCTGGTTGCAGTGATAAACAAAAGAAGCAGTAGAAGCGTACCTATCGTTTCTCATTTGTTTTCAAACATCGCCGTTTACATTAAATATATAAATATTTTAAAATAACTATAGTTAAATAATGATTTGTGAGTAAACAGCTTAATTTTATTCGTTAAATAGTCCTAACAAATGCCACTCTTGATTTCCAAATTCTCTAGATAAATTCACTCCTCACTTCGTGAGTCGTGAATTTATCGATAATTTGGAAATCACTCGTGGCATTACTTATGATAATCTTGCACCTTTCCTGTGATTTAAACCCAAGAATTTCAGCTTGAGAAAAATGTATGTATATAGCTTATACTTAATTATATGTTATATTTAGTTCCTTCAGGAACTTCAGGAAAGGTGGAAGAGAGAACCCATAAGACAGAATAATATATAAGAATGAATCCCTCCAAACAGTTAACTTCTTCAAATACCTGGGCGTGATCCTCCAAACGACAATGAAATATTTCAGGATTCACATCAAAGCAAGAGCAACAGCAGCCACAAAGGCAATCCTTGACATAAGGTCAATATCCAAATTATCTCTAAAAACCGCCATGAATCTCTTCGACGCCAAGATCATACCCATTTTAACATACGGTATAGAACAAATCTGGGAAAAACTAGGAATAAAAGACCTATCAACAATAGAGGCCGTTAAAGCCCGATTCCTGAAGTCAGCACTGGGATTGTCCAAACACACCCGATCACGACTCGTATACGAACTTGCCAGAGAGACTTTCCTAATAGAAGATCTGAGGACCAAATTTAACTTACCATTTACGGAGAACTGGGGAAAGCTAATGGATATAAGAAGACAGAAATCAGTAGAGATCTGGCCCCAATTTTATTCCACAGAAGCAATGGTAAATAGAACATGGATGGAAACCAATCAAGACCTACGCCACTTTGTAAATTCCCTGGCAACGCATGGATACCACCATAACGTATGTAATCTGAAGACCTACCACGACCCTAACTCAACATGTGTATGTGAACTTTGTGAACTACCGTGTGACCGTTACCACATTACAGCATGTAAAAGACTACCTAAATCAAAAATTGCGACCTGCACAGACTAACGACACTGTGAAAAGTAGTGTAGAAGGCATTAACATTAGTTAGATTGTGCGCTTTTCGTTTATATATATATTTAGTTCCTTAAAGAAACTAGTGGTTATGTACATTGCCTCTAGAACCGAGGATCGCGGGTTCAAACCCGGCCGGTATCGATAGATTTTAGATGGGAAAATCCTGGGGACAAGTCCTCTCGGAGGGACTTATATCCGTAGGTCCCGAGTCTGAACATTTTTAGGCTTCTAGAAGAAGCACAAGCCTGAATAAACAGACCTCTGTAAAAGTATAACCTACCTTCATCTGTCCAAGTAATATCTTAATTGCTTACTAGATGTCTTATTGACCCGACACACCATCTGTAGGTAAATAAGCATAACTAAATTACCTTGGTTAATGAACTTCCGCTAGGGAGCACCTGAATACCCACGCGGGAAAGTATGAGGTATATAGATATAGTTCCTTAAATAACACACGACAATTTGAGTTTTGTCCGGCAGCTGTGTCTATGTAGCTGATTGTGATACAGCAGCTAATAGACTAGCTTGAAAACATACTTACTTACTTTCTCACTGGCACTATCGAACCCGTAGGTTCATGGCCGCACGGACATAAGCTCTCCATACATCCCTATCCTGGGCTAATGCTTTCCAATCATTCCCTGTATAATCTACTTCCCTCAAATCATAGTTAATGGTATTCTCCCACCTCATTCTTGGTCTACCAACTGGCCGTTTTTCCTCTGGCTTTCTTACAAGAAGCTTCCATGCAAGTCTCCCATTCCCCATACGTGTAACATGTCCTGCCCATCGCAGTCTACGAGACTTAACTGTTCTTATTATATCTGGCTTCCTATAAAGACCATGTAGTTCATTGTTATGTAGTCTTCTCCATTCACCTGTCTATTCATCTCTCTTTGGTCCAAAAATTTTCCTAAGTACTTTATTCTCAAATACTTGTAATCTCCTTTCCTCTCTTAAAGTAACAGTCCATGTTTCGCACCATATAATATAACTGGTAGAATAATAGTTTTATATATTTTCAGTTCAACGATTTTTGAGAGGAGTTGCGACATTAAGAGTCTCTGCAATGCATAATAGCACGCATTTCCAGAATTGGGCCTATGTTTAATTTCTTTGTGCATCTCATTCCTACTTGTGATTGTTGTTCCTAGGTATTTGAATTCAGCCACCTCCTCACAATTTCCCTCATTTGTCATTACCTGTCCATTTCCATTATTTAATGAATTTCTACGTGTGACCATATATTTAGTTTTATTGATATTTACTTCCAGTCCTAATTTCTTAGTGTTACTCAATAGTGTGTGCGTGTTGTCCTTTGGTATCTCCTCGCTATCGGCCAACAATACTACATCATCAGCATAAACTAACAGCTTATTAATACCATTGAGTTGTAAGCCTTCCTCATTCTCTAAATATTTAATGGCATGCTCCAGTACAAAATTTAATAGTAGAGGAGATAGTGCATCTCCTTGCTTCAACCCATTCTGGATTTCAAAAGTGTCCGAAAACTGTTTGCCTACACGCACCCTATTCTTTGTGCCATTTAGACACATTCGTATATATGTAACTAACTTTTTAGGAATTCCGAACTCCAGCAGGATACTATATACCTTCTCCCTCTTAATTGAATCATATGCTTTTTTGAAATCTACATTCAGTTGATGTACAGTACCATTATATTCCCATTTCTTTTCTAAAATCTGTCTTATAATAAAAATCTGATCTGTTGTAGACCTGTTTCTTCTAAATGCACATTGATGATCTCCTAGAATATCATCAGTATAGGGAGTAAGTCTGCTTACTAATATATTTGTTAGAATTTTGTACGAAGTTGAAAGTAATGAAATGCCCCTGTAGTTGTTGCAATCAGTTTTATCTCCTTTCTTATAAATTGGTACGATAATGGATTCCTTCCATTCATCTGGAAGAGCTTCTTTTTCCCAAATCATACTAAGCAACCAGCGTATCTTGTCCATCATTTTTTCTCCCCCTGCTTTTATCAGTTCTGCTGGGATCTCATCTGAACCTGATGCTTTATACATCTTGACTTTTTCAATCGCCATTTCAACCTCTAATGCATTTGGCTCTGCGGCTAGCATTTCTGCCGTCTGTAAATTATCATCCACTATGTCCTGTTCTGTATGTACATGTAATAGATGATTAAAGTAACTTTTCCATCTATTTAATATACTCCTGGAACCTGCAATCATATCCCCATTTTCATTCCGAATTATGTTTGTTCTAGCCTGAAACCCTTTTTTCTCTATACTAATTCCCTGATATAATTCTCTAATGTTCCTATTTTTTGCATTCATTTCAAGATCATTAATCTTCTCTCTCAAATATTCCCTCTTTTTACTCTTTAGTAGCTTGGTGGTTTCCCGTCTAATACTACCCAATTACTCTAAATTTACTTCATTTGGCTCGTGTAAACCATTTCATTTTTGTTAGCTTTCTTTTCTTTACACTGTCGGCACATTCCTCTTCAAACCATTTCTTGTTTTGCCCCTTTTTTAAACAACCAATGCTTTCTGATGCTGACAATTTAATAGTATCTCTTATAGCCTCCCATTCTTTATTTATATCAGTTTCTTCTTCGTTTGCCACATTGTCATCGGAAGAATACAGTACTTCAAATCTATTAGTAATTTTGATTTGTATTCTTGCCGCATTTCATCATTTTTCAAGTTTTTTAATTCAAATTTTACAGAATCATCTTTAGCGTTTGTTCCTCTCATAAGCGATGGCCGTTGTCTGATTTTCACTCTGACCAGATGATGATCCGAATTTCAGTCTGTCCCTCTAACTGATTTAACATCGATGATGCTACTGTGCCAGCGTTTTTCCACTAATGCATGATCTATCTGGTTCCGAGTTTCTCCATCTGGGGACGTCCAGGTATTTATGAATATCCTTATGCTGAAATGTTGTGCTCTTAACAATGAGATTCTTCGATGTGACAAATGTGACTAATCTAACCCCATTGTCGTTACTATCTTCATGAAGACTGAATTTGCCTATTGTTGGTTTGAATATATCTTCCCGCCCCACTTTTGCATTAAAATCTCCTAAGACTATTTTCATATGATATCGTGAAAGGCTATCAAATAAGCATTCTAATTCTTCATAGAACTCATCCTTGATCTTGTCATCTTTATCTTCTGTGGGGGCATGTACATTTACAATTATAAAATCATGTCGTTTACCCTTTAGAATTATGTATGATATCCTATCACTGACAAACTTAATATCTCGGATAGCGAATAAGATCCTCCTTCTGACTAAAAAACCTGTTCCAAATGCAGGTCTTTCTGCACCCCCGTAGTATAATGCAAAGCTTCCTGATTCCTGACTACCTTCTCCTGGCCACCTAACTTCCTGTAAAGCTACTATATCCAAGGACAATTTATCTAGTTCCCGCGTTAATATCTCCAGTGCCTCGCTATTGTATAAAGTCCTAATATTCCATGTTCCTAGGAACATGTCCCTGTGTTTGAGCCTTTGGCATGGGTTCCCTGAAGTAGTCCCCGCCCGGAGAACCGAATGGGGGACTATTTTACCTCCGGAAAATTTTACCCCAGTTGAACCCCTGTCCGCATTTCTTGACGGTTCTATTTTTACGGTGAAAGATCGTCACTCTTTCGACCAAGGTACTTTTTTCGTCATATTTACCATAATATCGTATCGATTCTTCATATTGTAGTAGTTGGAAATATAAACTTTTATTTTTTTCTTTTCAAATATGGAACTTTCCATACGTACTGGTAAAAAATATGAAAATTGAGCTCCCAACCTTTAAAAGCTTACATTTTTTGTAGTGAAGCTTTATGATATACTGAACATCTGAACCAAATTTCATGTTTTCGTTTGATATAATTAAAGAGTAACAGAGCTGCCAAAGTATATTTTTTTAATTATCTTTTTTATATAAATTTCTTAAAGTTTAACTCCCTCAGCATGAAAAGGTAGCCTCCGTATAGATGATTTCATGTTCTATCGCTTGAAAGTTGGTTTGTTAATATGTACGCTTTTCTGAAGGGCGTAAATGCTGCACGGTCTCCACGACCCTTCTTCTCCCTACATCCAGAAGAGCCTGCTACCGTATTTGCATCTTTACTGGCCTAGAGAATCTACTAAAATTTTTAGCTATCCTAATAGTAGCGTCCAGATAATAAATGTCAGTGCTATCTATTGTTCTTTGCCCGGGCCTATCAGAGGCAAAGATTGACTCATCTTTCCTATAGGCCTATAGATTTAATAACATATATTAATTATTAACAAGAATTCTTTAGACACACTGTAGTAATTTATATGATTCGTATTCAACTCAGTATATTATTTACAACCATGAAAGCTAGAAGGGAGAGGGGAGCTAATATAGCCTTGAGAAAGCTTGTAGACAGGAAAAATATAAGGCAGCAGTAGCATAGCTAACAAGCGTGGTAATTAAACATTCTTGTTTACTTAAAATAGAATTTAATATTCCAATATTTGTCTGAAGTTGAAATATGAATAGATGTTTAAAAATAAATTATTCTTGATCATTACAAACTTTAAAGAAAACAGAAATAATAACAAAAATGACAGTATTTACTCACACAAGCACTCATGCATACCTTTTTAGTCCAGCCGAAGGTTTGGGTCCATACTCCTGGATACCCTACCCTGGCTTACCGGACCAAACACAAAATAACACAGCTCTCCTTCAGACGATAACGGAATAAACTGAATGAATGGCCCTGTTTACAACTTGCTTCACATATTTGAGTCTTCCGAGGAAGAGGGGAAGTTGCGCACTACAGACGGAGCAGAGGGAAGGGGTAGGAAGGTGACTGGGAGTGAACACAAAGAGAAAGGAAATTGGCACAGTTCGTAAATCTCACTGAAGTGGGAGGATAACACTACATAGATATAATATACCGAAATAGTACTTTCGGTACAATGCAATTAATATGCAATTGACCTTCCCAACCACAGCACAATTTTTATACAATTAAGAAATACCATATTATTAAGTGATGACCAATTAATTGTTTGTAATTATTATTAAAGTGATTAGATGAAAGGGAACTGTCAAAAATAATTATTTTCTCTAAACTCTCCTATGCCTATACTGCCCGCAATACCATTCACATAAGTAGTAGTAGTAGTAGTAGTAGTAGGACTTTATTAGACAAAAAGTAAGATATTTACAATATTATTTACAAATATGGGTCGCACGGGCAGTAAGCCGTACGTGCTGTTGACAGTCCGTTACAATAAAGTAATAATTGGTACTAGTGTAAAGAAAAATAAACAACAAAAACAGCAATAACATTACAATTACATAAAGAAAACACAATAATAATATTACAATTAAATAATAACACAATAGCATTATACACTAAAAACATTAACATTACAATTACATAAAGAAAACACAATAATATTACAATTAAGTAATAACACAATAGCATTATACACTAGAAAAACATTAACATTACAATTATATAAAGAAAACACATTAATATTACAATTAAATAATAACACAACAGCATTATACACTAATTAATTTATATATAATTGTTAATAATTAATGGTATTGCATTTTGATAACATATATTTATTCATGAATGAGTGTTGTCCTTATTTTTCGCGTTTTGTCCAGAAATTTACCGAGGTTTATCCAATTTTCTGGATTTACCAATAATTCGTAGCATGCCAATCTTTCCCGATTTGAATTTAGAAATCTTTCCGGTAATAACTGACGTCTCCAATATTCTAAATCATTACATTTTCCTAATATATGTATCTCATCTTCAAAGTTCCCGCAAATTGGACATATTCGCATATCGTGATCGTCGCTAATTTTTAGAAATTTCCATGCCCCTAGCCTAAACCAAGCAAGCCCTTATCTCTCCTTAAATCCTAGGTTGAGTATATACGATTCTTTTCCCCAGACGTGTTTTAGGTCTCTTTGTAAACACAGTGAGCGTTTTCCTGTACATTCGGCGAAAGTATCTTGTTGGTTTATATCTAAATACCTCCTCCTTATTTTTCTCCACACGTTCTTGCGATTTTCAGTCCCTTTTTCCCATATCCAGCCCATCCCAATCTTTTGGAGTTCTCCCCTAACCTCGTCTGCCCAAAATTTAACATCTATGTTTTTAATTTGGTGGTCGCAACAAATTGCTCTAAGCATTGTTTGTTCACCTTATTTACTCGCAACCAGTATTTGAGTACACGAATTTTACAGTTAATGTCGTCCTGGAATACATAAGTAAAGATCGCTCGTTCGTGCAAACACTGACGGAGACTTGATAATAATCATCCTTTGTGCACTTTCAAATATTATGATTGTTACTATTAGGGCAAGAATTTTAATGGACTAAAAGTTAATATTGCAACACACTATATATTGATGTTTTTATTATTAATTTAACATTTCTCAATGAAAGATAAATTAAATTTGAAGAGAAAAATTTTCGCCTAGACCGGGACTCGAACCCGGGACCCTTGGCTTTCCGGGCCAAGTGCTCTACCAACTGAGCTACCGAGGCGAGTTACGATCTAGACGCAAATTTTTCTCTTATATACGTTGTAATCGATAGGGAATTACAACGTATATAAGAGAAAAATTTGCGTCTAGATCGTAACTCGCCTCGGTAGCTCAGTTGGTAGAGCACTTGGCCCGGAAAGCCAAGGGTCCCGGGTTCGAGTCCCGGTCTAGGCGAAAATTTTTCTCTTCAAATTTAATTTATCTTTCATTGAGAAATGTTAAATTAATAATAAAAACATCATTAGAGGCCTTACTGGCTTTTAAAGTAATGTTAAATTTCCAATAAATGTCTTCTTAACTAAGAAGCCTCCATTTGCAAAGATAGAAACAATGGTTTCAAAATCATTTGGCGATAGGGAATTACAACGTATATAAGAGAAAAATTTGCGTCTAGATCGTAACTCGCCTCGGTAGCTCAGTTGGTAGAGCACTTGGCCCGGAAAGCCAAGGGTCCCGGGTTCGAGTCCCGGTCTAGGCGAAAATTTTTCTCTTCAAATTTACACTATATATTATTCAATTGTTTGTGAGTGATACCAAGACAAAAGACAGTCAAAAGTCTAACTTTTCATTATAGTATACAAATGTATGTGAAACCAAGACAAAAGACAGTCAGAAATCTTACTTTTAATTATACTGCATAACAATGTTAAGTTTTATTGCATTAAAATCCTTGTCATAGTAATTATTATTGTCATTACATTGTTTATATGATATTTTTTTTACTATCATCATCGTGGACTAGTGGTTACTACGCACGCCTCCGCTTCCGAGGTTTGCGGGATCAAACTTGATAGGAGTCAAATGATTTTTAAGGGTGTTACAATTCTGAATATAACTTTCGCCAGAAGGAAGGAAATTCGTGAGTCTTATGTCATAGATTTACGGTACGTAGAACAATCTCGCGTTTGAAATAAATTGCTACACAATGACCTGACGTGAGAGAGAGCGTCGTTAAATGTCTCTCCGGTAGGCGATTAAGTTTGTGCTGATTTTAACAGTGTATAGTTTCGTTTAAATATCTTTACAGCTACAAATTCAAACTTGTAGGTCTATTGAAAAGTAATTTTCTAGAGAACAGTTTTGTAATGTGTTGTAATATTCTGTACTTGTGTACTTACACCAATGTTTGATTATAGTATTGAAAGGAATGTTTAGCTATCGATAATAATTTATAATAATTAATTGTTCTGCTGTTACAAGCGATATTAAGAGATATAATTATATTTTATTGGCCTTGACCCCAAATTCCTCAGTCATCCATGGAGCGACATAATCTCAAACTTTAAAAACTTGTCTTATGGCGTTGTACAAATGGATTGAAGCACTTTCCATTGACATAACACCAATTAGGCTTACTCTTATCATATTGATTGCAGTATAATTAATCTTACACTAATAAAATAAAACACATAAAATATGCAAACTAGTTAATAAAAAACATACAAATTTTATATATTAGATTTGAGTCTGACACGTGACACAAATATGACGAGGTACTAAACACATGCACTTTTTAAATACAACTGTCTGGTGAGAAGGAATCTGAACTCGAGAATTGTTGACGGGGAGCAGACATTTTAAGACATGTTGATTCAACATTATTATCGGTGCTGTTAAAACATTTGGTTGTATTTGAAAGTGATGTCTGATAACAGTGTTATTTCATCATAGTTTGCAAGGTAGAATATAGTACACTGAATAAAAAGTTAATTTAGGATTGAAATTGTTAATTATTGACAAAATAAGGTCAATACCAGTCTATTCATTTAATAATTAAGTGTTTTTTATTAATACTAGATAATACCCGGCGTGCGCTGCTACGCCTAAGTAAATGAAGATTAATGTGCTTTTATGTTTAGTTAAATAAGTAAAAGGAAAAATAATTATAAATTTATATTTTTTAGATATCCCGTCCTGATTACCCGGCGTTGCCCGGGAATCTACTTATCCCGATCTTTTTGACATAAATGAGCTGAAATACGAAAATTAATGTATGTTATGTTTAGTTAAATAAGTGTAAGGGAAAATGTATATCGTAATTATTTTTAGATACCCCGTGCTGTTTACCCGGCGTTGTCCGGGAATCTATTCATCCCGATCTGCTTGCATAAATGAGCTGAAAGACGAAAATTAATGTACTTCTTATGATTAGTTGAATAAGTAAAATAGAAAATAATTATAAATGTATATTGTAATTATTTTAAGATTACACGTGCTGATTTACCCGGCGTTGCCCGGGAATCTACTTATCTCGATATTCTTGACATAAATGAGCTAAAAGACAAAATTCGTTATTGTGAGTTAGTTATCCGTAAACGAATGCCCGCCATGTGCTGCTATGCTTGCACAGGAATCTGCGTGCTTGTCTCGATCTTCATGGCATCAATGAAAGATAAAAATTGTTATTGTGAGTTATCCGTAAGAGATAAACATATGCTGTCACGGACATTTTTGTTGAGCTTTTTGAGATATTCAATTCTGTGTACATTAATTTTGTGTATCTGTTATTTATTTTACAATTATTGTTTTTCTCCTTTTCTTTCGTTTAGACTGTTTTTCCTTTTTGTTATACCTTTGTTAACGTTTTTATCTTATTCACACATACAAACACAAAACAGGACACACACCCAGACCCAAGGTGGAGATTCAAAAATCCCCTACCTCACCGGGAATCGAACCCGGGTCGCCGGAGTGGAAGGTAGGGACTCTACCGTCTACGCCACGGCGACGGGCTCTTATGGGTTACGCAGCGTAAGCCATTTTAGCATCCAAAGATCTACTTGTTTCACATTTTCCACTACAAAAGGCGATTTTTAAGGGTGTAGGAGTTGTGTATCACAACTCTCTTATAGCCCATGTTCATCCCGGGAATCTCCTGAACATTTTTGCAAAAAGCCTCATCACATTCGGACCAACGGTATGACCGCGCATAAAGTACCAACAAACAAACAAACATTCATTTTTATATATTAGATTTGAGTCTGACACGTGACACAAAAATTACGAGGTACTGAACACATGCACTTTTTAAATACAACTGTCTAGTGAGAAGGAATCTGAACTCGAGAATTTTTGACGGGGAGCAGACATTTTAAGACATGCTCATTCTACATGATTATCGGTGCTGTTAAAACATTTGCTTGTATTTGAAAGTGATGTCTTCTAACAGTATTAGTTCATCATAGTTTGCAGGGTAGAATATAGTACACTGAATAAAAAGTTATTTTAGGATTGAAATTGTTAATTATTGACAAAATAAAATCATTACCAGTTTATTCATTTAATAATGCCTTCTTCTTTTTCCTTCCAAGTATTAGGCCAAGGCCTGTTACGATCCTATAGAAAATTTTTCCTCCAGCGTTTCATAGGACGGCCCAGTGATCTTCGTCCTCTTGGTATATAATTATAAACAGCTTTGGGGATCCGATTTGAACTCGTTCTTTCAAGATGGTGTTTCCAATTTAGTTGGTACTGTTTAATATATTCTAAAATTGGCGTAGTCTTCAATTCTTTTAAGATATCGGTGTTCCTTTTCCGATCCCATCTGGTGTAACCCGCTGTTCTGCGCATGAATTTCATTTCACAAGCCGTTATTCTGCTTTCATGTTGTCTTTTTAGTGTCCATGCTTCACTACCATAGGTCAACACTGGCCTAGCCAAGGTGTTATATAAACGTAATCTGGTGTTTTTTTGTACAAGGGATGGTTTCATAACTTGATTAATAATTCCTAAACTTTTATTATAACTAGTAATTTTTTCAGGGATATCTTTTTCATCCCAGATAGAGAGATAATGTCCAAGGTATTTAAATTGATTAGATCTCTCTAAAATTTTATTCTGGAGACAGATTTTACTTTGTATGGGGTCCTTCCCATGAAATGCCATAATTTTAGTTTTGTTAATTGATATTTCCATATTAAATTTGGCACCTATTTTTTGTAAATTATAAATTGATCGTTGCGAATCATTTTCGGAAAGTGCCAGAAGAGCTAAATCGTCTGCAAAAAGAATAGCATCGAGTTTAAGAGTTTTTAACATTACATTTGACTTGTAATGAAAACGTTTGTAACAAAATAAATAGTTTGTTTAATAATTCACAGTAAATTCATGTAACAGAGCGCATTACTTGTCCCTTCAGCAATTAAATTCCATGAATATTTAAACATTAAAGTACCCACTGCGTAAGAATTAAAATATCACCACTCTTATAAATTAGCGGTACTGTTACACTGAGCTCATATAACAACACGTGGGTAATTTGAAAGAAGTCTATTAATAATGTGTACATGTTTACAGTTATTTTTGTTGTTTTTAATTTTGTAGCACAAAATAAGGATTATTTTTACTGTAAAAGAAAGTGTAGATCCCAGGCTTCTTTTGTACTCCGCTGGAGCGCATTTAATTGACGAACATTACAAATTCCCCCTACCCATGATGTGAGCGGACAAAGTAAACCGATATCTTAAAAGAATTGAAGCCTACGCCATTTATGGAATAGTCTATATTAATGAGAACCAACTAACATTGGAACAAACATCTTGAAAGAATGAGTTCAAATGAGGCTCCGCCAAGCTGTTTATAATTATATACCAAGAGGACGAAGATCTCTGGGCCGTCCTATGAAACGCTGGAGGGAAAATTTTCTATAGGATCGTAAGAGGCCTTGGCCCAATACTTGGAAGGAAGAAGAAGACAAATTCAACAAAAACATCATATGTTAAAAACATTTTTTTAGAAGATAATGTAACTATGCATTATTTAAATTTAATCAGTCTATTTTTGGAGGAGAGAATTTATAACGTGCGGTTAATCCACACTTAACCCATTCACTCCAGGTTTAAATGTTCAATACATTTCCCAAAAACCGGATTTATGTCACCATAAATTATATTGTATATTTTCAGACGTTAAAAACCAACAAAAGATATCGGTATTTGAGATCTCAATAAGGGCGAATGTCATCAAGACATTCCTCTAATATTCCTAAATGTTACCGCGAAGGGTCTTGCATTATTTCACAATTATATAACAGCAGACGATTAAGCGAGTGTAACTCAGTCTAACTGAGGGGCGAATGTGTTAAGAGACTATCAAGAATGAATTATGTATATAGAATAGTGGGACAACAATACTTTTTTCAATCATAAGCAATAAAAGATCTAACACGGTTTCGTATCATTTAACTAATCATGATGAATAAATTTATATAGAGTTTACAAAAACTCACAGATAAGCTGTTTCAATGAGAACGCGCGACCGTGATTGTGACGTGAACCAACTGCCAACAAACATTTATATTGTATGGAGTATTACAAAAAAAGTAATTACTGAAAATTAATCCTTATTACGTGAATAATATCCTGCATTTGTTATGTTTTCATTTGATGCTATGTACTGAAATTATCCGCCATAAAATTGAAAATTGACACCGAAAATAAAAATATCATAATTATAATAATAACACCCTTAAAGTACATTACATCGCATAAATAAATCCGTTTGAATCACTGCTGTTTATTGTTTCAGAATTTATTATTAGTTAATAAATGTTAATAAATATCAGTAAAACTAAATATATGGTCACACGTAGAAATACATTATATAATGGAAATGGACAGCTAATGACAAATGAGGGAAATTTTGAGGAAGTGGCTGAATTCAAATACCTAGGAACAATAATCACAAATAGGAATGAGATGCACAAAGAAATTAAACATAGGCTCAATTCTGGAAATGCATGCTATTATGCATTGCAGAGACTTTTGATGTCCCAACTCCTTTCAAAAAACGTTAAGCTGAAAATATATAACACTATTATTCTACCAGTTATATTATATGGGTGCGAAACATGGACTCTTACTTTAAGGGAGGAAAGGAGATTACGAGTATTTGAGAATAAAGTTCTTAGGAAAATTTTTGGACCAAAGAGAGATGAACAGACAGGTGAATGGAGAAGACTACATAACAATGAACTACATGGTCTTTATAGGAAGCCAGATATAATAAGAACAGTTAAGTCTCGTAGACTGCGATGGGCAGGGCATGTTGCGCGTATGGGGAATGAAAGATGTGCATGGAAACTTCTTGTAGGAAAGCCAGAAGGAAAACGCCCAGTTGGTAGACCAAGAATGAGGTGGGAGAACAACATTAACTCTGATTTGAGGGAAGTAGATTATACAGGGAATGATTGGAATGCATTAGCTCAGGATAGGGATGTATGGAGAGCTTATGTCCGTGCGGCCATGAACCTACGGGTTCGATAGTGCCAGTAAGTAAGTAAGTAAGTTAATAAATGTTTTAGTTTATCATATTTACGGTAAATTTAGATCGTCGTAACTGTGAACCTATTAATTCATAGTCTTCTGCTCAAGAGCAGGTCTTTCACTGCAAACTCAGCATTCTCCACTCTTTCCTTAACTGAGCTTTCCTTTTTGTTTCTCCATACATACCATTTATTTTAATATTGTCTATCACCTGATGTCTTTTCCTGCCTCTAACTTTCTTTCCGTTGATCATTCCTTCTAGGATATCCTTCAGCAGGCAGTTTGTTCTTAGCTAGTGGGCAATTCAATTTATTTTCCTCTTCTTTGTGAGTTCCAGCATTGTTCTTCTTTCGCCCACACTGTCTAGCACATCTTTATTTTCTTGTCTGTCCATTTTATTCGTTCCATTCTTCTCCATGTCCACATCTCAAAAGCTTCCAGTTGCGTTTCCTCATTCCGTCGTAATGTCCAAGTCTCTACACCATACAATGCTACACTCCACACAAGTACTTCCCTAGCCTCTTCCGTAATTCCTTTGCCAGAGGTCCGCAGAAAATGCTTCTATTCTTGCTAAAAGCTTATTTTGCCATTGCTATAACAGATAGAAATTAAATTCAATTCTTCACATTGCAAATTAGATACATTACAATTCAAATTCTACACCCCTTAAAAACAAAACTTTGTAAATACAGTGAAACTCTACAGATCCATAATACATTTTATAAACTTACCAACTACAATAAATGAACATTTATAAATGTAATTTGATATTAGTACGTTTATAAATTTATTCATTATATTTAGGGATATAAAACATTAGAAATAATAATGTCAAGATTTGTTACTATCTGATTTGATGTGGATTATCCCTTAATAAGCAATATCTAATAATCTTAGATCTTACCATACGAAAAACCATACCTGCACCATAGATTGTGCTTTATTTCATACTCCTCATGGCGTGTAATAGCTCTGTATCTTAGTATCCATTGGAGAAGACCTTATGAAGCACAAACAAGTCCATTTTCCTTCTTATAGCAAACATATGTAGTGAGAGGTGGCCAATTCCCTAATGTCCATATCATAATCCTAAGGCACAAAATTCCATAGAAGAAACATCAGCCGACTTGACAGGAATATGGCTAAAGTAAGTAACGTGTATTCCTGTATCCTGCTCCATTGCGTCTACGAATTCTAAGGTATAACACGAAGTATGACCTGTAACTTAATGATAAATTACGTTTATCAGCACCAGACAATCCTGGGATCTCAGTGCAGTCATAACATCAGTTTAGTAATGCAGCGAATTTACTTTGGCCTGTTGATGACACGGTGAATTATTATAATATTACTAGCTAATACCCGGAATGCACTCCTACGCCTCAATAAATTGAATGTGCTTTTATGTTTAGTTAGATAAGTTAAAAGAGAAATAATTATAAATATTTGTATCGTAATTATTTTAGATACACCGTGCTGATTACCCCGCGTTGCCCGGGCATGTACTTATCCCGATCTTCTTGGTATCAATGAGCCGAAAGACAAAATTGGCTATTGTGACTTATCCGTAATAGGCTATATAGACGTGTAGTCACGGAATTTTTTGTAGAATTTGTTTTGAGAAATTCAATTCTGTGTACATTAATTTGGTGTATTTGTTATAGTTTAGGCAGCGTAAGTCATTCAAGAGTCCAAAAAGCTACTTTTTAGTGCACTGATGCCCTTTGATTAGCTCCAGCCCTATAGTACTTAATGGGAATTTATAAAAAAAGTGGAGTTCTGTGTTAAATATGGGAGGGACCAAGTTTCAGAAAATATAAAGGCAGTTAAGGGTGTAAAACAGGGATGCGTATTGTCACCATTGTTATTTAACTTATTTATAGACGGTGTAGCTTTGATGCTGGAAGTAGAGGGGATCGATGCTCCAACGGTGGGTGGGCGAAGTATTCTTGTTCTAATGTATGCAGACGACTTATGCCTCTTTTCCACAAAAATAGATGGCATGCAGAAGGGTTTAGATTTACTATCGACATACTGTACGACTTGGGGACTTACTGTTAACGTTAGCAAAACGAAAGCCATGACGTTTAAAAACGGGTCGGTATACAGCGGGAGGGAAAGGTGGACATACCGTGGCGAGAATTTAGAAAATGTTAAAAACTTTGTCTACTTGGGGATGACTTTGACAATGAATGGAAAATGGACGAGACACATCGAGAATGCAACAATGAGAGCTAGGTGCCGGACAAGCGAAATGCTTAATAATATGTCAAAATTGCGAAACATACCGATGCGTACACTAGAACACGTTTATTCTGCGACTGTGAGAGCGACCATGCTGTATGGCTCAGAATTATGGGGTTGGGAACGAACGGGGACACTAGATAAAATTCAACCTATGTTTCTTAAGAAAGCGATGAGAGCAACGGGGACTTCAAATTGTGGCATACTGAAAGAATTCGGTACATTTTCAGACACAATAAGGGGCAATATTATGGCTATTAAGTATTGGTTGGACATAATAAACGGGAATCAGGACTCGCTTAGAGCAGAGTGTTGCAATGAACAGAAAAGGCAGTGTGTTTCGGGAGATTGGGTAATCGATGTAGAAAGGGGATTGAAGGGCATAGGGATGGGTTGGGTATGGGAGATGAGTACGCGGAATAATAGAAATGTTTGGAGGAGAGTTAAGAAGAGACTAATTGATATAGACAGGTAGTATATAGAAGCAGAGTGTAACCAGAAAATATCGCTCACCCTGCAGACGGAACTGAAACTTTCGTGGGGAAGGGAGAAATATATTGACTCTTTGGATGGGGATGATAGAAGTGCTATTGCATGGTTTCATTTGGGGGGGATGGATGGCCCATAATTTAACAAATGATGAAGGCATTAACCTATGCCCGCTATGCGATGACCACGAAAACTGACAGCATATTATAGCATTCTGTAGAGAGACAGAACAACTTAGATTGTAGATGCTGCCGGAGAGATTTCTCAGGTCGGATCGAGGGAGAGTGGCGTGTTGGGATCTTTTAGGACGGATCGAGAGTGAATCAAAAACATGCAAATATTTTGTTACAGTAAGCAAATTGAGATATAACAAATTTGTAGATTAAGGATATATGTATTAGCAATAAGAAAAATAGATATTTATTTATATTATATAATAAGTAGGTCTGATAAGTTGAATAGTCTGATAGTGTATTTGATGTCTGCAGGGATCGGGGGGGAGGGGGATATGAGCGTGCGGTGTGTATATGTGTGGGGGTGTGTGGGTGTATGTGTGTGTGTTTTTTCTAATTTGTTTTCTAGCATTTTTTTTAATATTAATGTACGGAATGGGACCTTTTTATTTATTTATACACATGGTCTTTTCATGGATGAGTGTAGATATGTACTATTGTGTTGTAGTATAGACATAGATTTTACTTATATGTAGCCTGTAATTGTTTTTGTTACAGGTGTATTTGTCGGTATTTGTTTATATTAAGATTAGTTTTATTTTTTTATTCATGGAAAAATAATGCATGTACGGCCAAGCAGGCCCGTCCGCAATGTAAATGCATATGTATTTTCTTTCTTCTGAAAAAAAGGCAATAAATTCCATTTATCTATCTATCTATCTATCTACAGGTGACCCTTCGACATTGGGGAGCGGATTCCGCTCTCTGTTCATAACCTAATTCACCAGCTCTGGAGCCCAGCTTGCCGCGGGTCGCGATTTCACCTGTTTCTTGCAATTTGGAATTAATCCTATGCAGATTATTTCGTTTTTATTTAAAAGGAGAAAAATATGTTAAATTTGCTCCTGTGAATATTATAAATTGAAATTTTAATCTTTAGGATTTATAGAAAGTCATGTAAATAAAGGGTATAATTGGATAAAGCCAGCCATGATTGAAAATATCGCCCTACAGATTGATACTTTTTATTTGCATCTACCATCTTACGATCAATTCCTAATAAATTACTGAAATATGCCTTTCTTCCATTCCACAAAATTTCTCTTCTTGTACAATTATATTAGCATACCGGTAATAAGTATTGTTAGCATCGGAAAGAGATGTAAAATACTACACCAAGTAAGGCCCAGTTTGCTTCCATACCTTACAAGGGAACTGTCAGCCATTGCATGCCGAAACCTACCTTGAAAGTTCTTCCATATAAGCTTTGTAATGCACAAAGGCAATACCCGAAACAAATCCGCCATTCTTAACTACAAGGCAGCGTCAAATCTCTCATTAATGCTATAGAAAACTAACACAACTCTAGAATTGGTAGATTGCTTAACCCTCACTATCTGTCGTCCGAGCCGCGTCCCGCCTCACTCCTCTCCGCTCTTACTAATGCAGAGAGTCCATCTGCTCCGGACAGTGGATTTCCACTTCTAGATTCTGGTTTCGATTTCTCTGCCTTGCAGTAAAAAAGACAGACTTTTTTTGGTTTCTATCTTCATACAACACAACGCTTTTCTGGGAGAAATATCAAGGTAGGTTTCGTCATGCAATGGCTGACAGTTCCCTTGTCAGCTACAAACACCAGTGTGAACACTTACATAGACGACATGTTAATTACCCATGACCTGCAAACTCTCCTGATGGCCACAGTCATAGCAGTATATCGTTGACAGAGATCGTTTGATATAACGGACTTTATCTGTTGCTCGTGACATTCGAATTATTCTATCTATTTATCTGTCTATCTATCAGGATTTATAAACTGACCCAAACTTTCTGGCGGCACGATGGCCCTGGGGTAGACTCAGCCTCCAACGGAAATGAGTACCAAACGCTTGTTCTGGGGTAAAGGCGGCCGTCACGCAGGGCTGACAACCCGGCTGACATCAAGTGCCGATTGTCCAGAAAAGTGGGAGCCTTAACCTCTTACTACCCCAAGGGCTTCCTGAAGCCAGTAGTGGGATTACTTTACTTTACTATCTATCTCCTAATAGTATATTACTATGCGAGATTGGGGAGTGGTTTTTACAGAAGCGAGGTTCTGTAAAACACTTCACAACGTGTGTTGTACATTATTTTTTGCACGATAGTGTTTTCAAAATAATAAGTGATGGAAAAATAATAATATATTTGTTGGAATTTTTTTTGTTCGTTATAAATAACAGACTTACATTAGCAGTTTGGCTAATGTTTATACGTTAAATGCCGAAAATAATTAGGATGCGCTAGGCCGTGACACCAACCTGGCATAAAATGGCGGAAAGTACGAATTTACTGTTTTATAGTGTTTCAAACAAAGTTCATTTCATTTAAAATGCAGTGATTGGTTTCGTATAATGTATATTAACACTACCTTTCAGATATATTTTTGTATATACATTGTACGTAGTATACATAAAGGACAGTGGTTTTACTTCCCGCTCTAGATAGGTAATTTGTAATATTGCAGGATAGTTATTTAGTTATATGTAGATTGGCAACCCGAAATTTATGAAATTGAATTTTCAATTATGGTCGCAATTCCTGTAGGTAGGACGACAGAACGCACTATCGTCCAAATCGAAGTGCTTTCTCATTGACATATTATCCGATATGATGGAGAATCTCCCAACTTTAGTAAAGTGTGCTCTCTATCCATACTCCACTAAATATAAGAACTGAGCTCTTGAATCCATCACAAATGTAATATTGTATATTTTTAAGAATAAAAATAAATTTTATTCACAAATAAATTTTGTACACAATATTGACACCCTAATGAACAAGTGCTTGTGCTCGGGTGCAGTTCAGTTACACAAATAATACATATACATTATATTCATTACAAAGTTTTAGTTAAAGAGGAGAGAGAGAGAGAGAGAGAGAGAGAGGAGAGAGAGAGAGAGAGAGAGAGAACATATATTTAGGAGCAAGTTTCAACAAAATAAATTCTAGCACATAAAATATTAAGAAATGTTACAAGGGGAAATAAAATAAACAAAACAATACAGAATATTGGGCCTATTAATACCAGGTTGAAGAAGGTAAATTAAAGACATTAGGAAATAATATAAACTTACTTACTTACTCACTGGCACTATCGAACCCGTAGCTTCATGGCCGCACGGACAAGCTCTCCATACACCCCTATCCTGAGCTAATGCTCTCCAGTCATTCCCTGTATAATCTACTTCCCTCAAATCATAGTTAATGTTATTCTCCCACCTCATTCTTGGTCTACCAACTGGGCGTATTCCCTCTGGCTTTCCTACAAGAAGCTTCCATGCAAGTCTTTCATTCCCCATACGTGCAACATGTCCTGCCCATCGCAGTCTACGAGACTTAACTGTTCTTATTATATCTGGCTTCCTATAAAGACCATGTAGTTCATTGTTATGTAGTCTTCTCCATTCACCTGTCTGTTCATCTATCTTTGGCCCAAAAATTTTCCTAAGTACTTTATTCTCAAATACTTGTAATCTCCTTTCCTCTCTTAAAGTAAGAGTCCATGTTTCGCACCCATATAATATAACTGGTAGAATAATAGTTTTAATATATTTTCAGTTTAACGTTTTTTGAAAGGAGTTGGGACATCAAGAGTCTCTGCAATGCATAATAGCACGCATTTCCAGGATTGAGCCTATGTTTAATTTCTTTGTGCATCTCATTCCTATTTGTGATCATTGTTCCTAGGTATAAATTTAGGAGAAAGTTTCAAAATATAAAATTCACTCTTACACACAAAGAGTTAATGCAGAGGAGAATTATAAAACAAAACGAAATTATATAATAGATTAATTCCACACTGAAGAAAGTAATTAAATACGTAAGGTAACAATACAAAGAAAATAAATCTAGAAGGAATTTTTTGAAAATATAAAACTCACTCTTAACATACATAAATAATTAATGCAGTGGATAATGATATAACATGGTTAGACATTTCAGTTATCACTTATAGATGCTATTCCGCGTTCTTTGATGGAAGTATGATGATCTAGATTTTAATTTTACTGTTAAGTCCTTGGCGCGACATTCCTAGAAAACTTTTTCCGGCTGCTGGCCTCACATCCACGGAGGTGAACGATCATCTAACCAATATAGGAGTGTCGTTAGCATGTCGGGTCCCCCAGCCGCTTTAACTGGCTTTCTGAACTTGCAGCCGCTACTTATTGTAGTTACCCAAAATTCTTACCACTGGGCACTGATCACAAACTGACCGAAATTTCGTGAAAAGATCCCTTTCGGGATTCGAATCGGCGCAAGTCATACCTCTGCGCCAAAGCATCATCTCTTAGCGTCCCGACTAAGACGCGGGACAATTTTATTATTAATTAGGCAAACTCGACTAATTTTGTGACACGGATAATTTTGTTATATTTTTTTTCTTTCGTTTATAAGGAAGGTCTAGTGGCAAGAAAACAATTGTTTTTTGTCTTGTAGATGGCGTAAAGTCTAATTTCTTGCTCTGTTTTGACATTTGTGATAACAGCGTTCCTTGGGTGTATTTTATATTAACTTGTGGAGAAAGTGTTTTCATTCGTGTTAGCAGTTGTTACATTTAACACTTATCTGTGTTTGAAGAATATTTTTGAATAGATGCTCTTCGACACTGAAGGTGAATGTATACAATGTGATCTGTGGTTCCATGAAACGTTGCACCGGCGTAACCACGCTCAATGATACCAAATTTGCACCGTATAGGTGCTGGATCAAACCGTTATTGTTGATAGCTATTTTGATTGGAAAGCATAGACTGTTCAAATTGTGACATCTTTGCCCGGGCCCATAGAGGCAAAGAGAAATTCAACTTTCTTTACTAAATTCTCCCAATATGTAATGTTTACTGACTTATAAAATACAATCGTGGAAGCTTTGGGATAAAGGAACTGACACCCGCTTGAGTAAGCTTTTGGAATTTGACTTAGACATCTGACTAATGCTAACTACTGAATGAATAGGCATAAGTAAAAAAAACACACAACTAAAGCTTTTAATGCTAGTCAAAATTTAGTCAGATATAATATAACGATAAATAAATAAATATTCCCTTTACAAAGAAAATAAATCATCTATACAAAACGAAAATATGATATAAATCAACATACATACATACATTATCACTCACTCTAGTCCAGCCTCGGGTTGGGGGAAATACTGTCCTAGCGCCCCCACCCTGACTTACTGGACTAAACAAACATAATCAGCTCTCCTGAGCTGCTCTGACCAGACTCCAACGGTGACTAAGTAGATGATGATTCGATGTTACAAAACACAGCTATTTATGAGAGTTCACAGGGAGAGGGGGAATGCGCGATAGCACAGGGTGCGCACTAGGAAGGGAAGGGATAGATATGAAAGCATTTGGCACTGTTCATAAAGATGACACTCGAGATGGAGACGCGATGACGTATAGTTTGCGCAGTAAGACACAATTCCTCTACCGAAATGTCCATTTCGGTACAAAGTGTCAATGGCTGACTTTTTATAAGTGGGATTTAAAATCTATTGGATGTAACATGCAGAGTGATTAAAAAGTTTGTCACGACTTTACTCTAATATCATCATGACATTACCCGAGTTTTTCAATTCAAACCTCCAGAAAAAGTAGATACATAATTTATTAAAATAAAATAGATTCTACAACTCAGCATAAATATTTCAATCAAACATCCAAGGACACCTGGTAGAGTTCGCTTGTAAATTTTAAAGCCCATTCAACATTTGAAAGATACTCTATTTTCTGTGGAACTACATTACCTAGGACAATAAACATTTTACAGCCAATTAAGGCAGGTTTTCTGATGACACTACTGTAATTAATTTTTACATAACATTAATTCATTTCATTTAACCAGGGTTTCCAAATCACATAATCATTTACTTACTTACTTACTTGCTCACTGGCACTATCGAACCCGTAGGTTCATGGCCGCACGGACATAAGCTCTCCATACATCCCTATACTGAGCTAATGCTTTCCAATCATTCCCTGTATAATCTACTTCCCTCAAATCATAGTTAATATTATTCTCCCACCCTATTCTTGGTCTACCAACTGGGCGTTTCCCCTGGCTTTCCTACAAGAAGTTTCCATGCACGTCTTTCATTCCTCAAACGCGCAACTTGTCCTGCCCATCGCAGTCTACGAGAGTTGACTGTTCTTATTATATCTGGCTTCCTATAAAGACCATGTAGTTCATTGTTATGTAGTCTTCTCCATTCACCTGTCTGTTCATCTCTCTTTGGTCCAAAAAATTTCCTAAGAACTTTATTCTCAAATACTCGTAATCTCCTTTCCTCCCTTAAAGTAAGAGTCCACGTTTCGCACCCATACAATATAACTGGTAGAATAATAGTTTTATATATTTTCAGCTTAACGTTTTTTGAAAGGAGTTGGGACATCAAAAGTCTCTGTAATGCATAATAGCATGCATTTCCAGAATTGAGGCTATGTTTAATTTCTTTGTGCATCTCATTCCTATTTGTGATTATTGTTCCTAGGTATTTGAATTCAGCCACTTCCTCAAAATGTCCCTCATTTGTCATTAAACATTTTACAGCCAATTAAGGCAGGTTTTCTGAAGACTCTACTGTAATTGATTGTTATATAGCATTAATTGATTTTATTTAATCATTTACAAAAAAAATGATTTTTTTAAAGCTTCAGGTGCACATTTGTCAGAAACTATGTAAGATAGCTCGAATATTTTGTGGATGTTTAGAGTGTATCCAGTCGGTCAAATATTTTGTTATTAAAATATAGCCTACTATTCTCAAGAAAAAAATGTAATGCAAAAAAAAAATAAAATAAATATCTTAATGTAAGTAATTTTTATAAAATATGTTAGGCTCTCAAGTGAGTAAATTGTTCACTGGTTATCTCAAGCCACTCACAAACAATGTCAGTAAAAAGAATAGTGCAGTTCTGATGATTAGTTTCAGATAAAAGTGTATATGATTTGAGAACCCTAGCTCTGAAAGGAAAATGTGCAATAAGAACAACAATAGTGATAATCAATGTAATTATAGAGCAAGTTCAGAATTTTAGTTATTTGGGATGTCATTTAGGTAATGGCAGAAATTTAGATAAACACACTAAAATACAACGATTCAATTATCTGTGTGGCACAATTAAACGCACTTTATTGAATAAAACTAGAAAAGAAACTATTAAAAAATTTTACCAAAGTATTGGCAGTTCCATCTCTTATTTATGGATGTGAAAACTGGACATTAACAAAGGCAGATAGTAAACAAATAGAGGCTGCAGAAATGAAGATGTTGAGAGCAATAGCAGGATACCAAAGGACCGATAAAAAGAAAAACGAAGATATAAAAACAGAACTTTTTTATTTATTTACTCTTATTATTCCGGCTTTTACAATGGATATACATTTTTCCGGTACCCATGTTCACAGTTAACTACACATTTGTTTCAACATATTTTTCCATTCTTGTCTGTTCATCCATATATCTTCTTCTATTTCCCATTCCCTCTTAGTTTCATTGATTCCCTGAATCCACGTAATATTTGGTCTACCCTTCTTTTTCCTTCCCTGTGGTACCCAATCCATGATTATCTTAGGGTCTTCCTTCTTCCATCCTTCTAATCTGTCCGTACCAATTTAATTGTTTCTTCTTTATAAAATCTAATATTGAATATTGTACCTGCATTTTTTCTTTTATATATGAATTTCTGATTTTATCCTTCCTGGATATTCTTGCAGCACGTCTCCAGTAGTCCATTTCAGTGGCGAACTTAGTATATATAATCTCTGTGAAAGAATAAAATATTATCAAAATGCTTACCTTCAGCACGTATTACGAATGAATGGACTGCGCATACCAAGAAGAATAATTATAAACCAAAAGGGAGAAGATTGTTGGGAAGACCATTGAAGAGATGGAAGGACCAATTCGTCCAATAATGAGATCGTAACAGGCCATTGGGCTTAATCCTTGTTGTTGATGATGATGATGAAAACCCTGGTAAAGTGAAAGCAATTAATGCTAGATAAAAATCGATGACATCAGAAAACCTGCCTTAATCGGCTACAAAATTGTTATTGTCGAAGGTAGTGTAGTTCAAATGTTGACTTAGGCATACAAATTTACAAGCGACCTCTACCAGGTGTTCTATCTTTAATAATCCTAAGACTTTAACCAGAAATGTTCATAATATTAAGGTATCCATCCATAGTAATTCTGCCCGAAGTCAGGTCCTTCACTGCAATCATAGCATTTTCATGCTATGCTTACAGCTTTACTAGGGGATTGTGTAGGTGTGGTAGCTTCCCGTTGCTTTCCACACCTGTGAAAGATGATGGTGATGATAAGGATGATGATGATGGCCATATGATTTCGGGGACCGTTTGGGCCTTAAAGTTTTCCTGACATTTGTCTTACAGGTGAGGAAAAACCCCGATGAAAACCTCACCCAGAAAAACTGTCCCGACCGGGATCGAAGCCGGGCCCGCTGCGTGACAAGGCAGCACGCCATCTCGAGACCACAGCGGTGGATTATATTAAGGTATAATTGTCTAAAACATTAGTGGCATGAAATTAGCCAAGTTTGATAAATTATTTTCTTTTACTTCATTTCGTATGAACACGATTAGTGACAAATCCCAAAATTATAATTCCTTCTAAATCAGGTCTTCTTAGTTAAAATTTATTTGTAGACTCTTTATTCACTAACCTCATTGCGTCTTACAATGCGAGCATTTGGTTTTATTGACTACGTTGTGTATCCAGTATAGGCCTACTCGTGTGTTCCCTTACAAGTTAACCTATTTATTTTAATAGTTGGTAGACGAACAATGAGGTGGGAGAATAACAATGATTTGAGGGAAGTATATTATACAGGGATAGAAGGAATGATTGGTAAACATTAGCTCAGTAGACGGATATGTGGAGTGCTTATGTCCGCGCGGCCATGAACCTGCGGGATCGATAGAGCCACTGAGTTAGTTAGTTAGATATTATGAAATGGTGATTACGATGAATTGTGTCCTGTAAATTAAATTCCTTCCCAACAAATTCTTGATGATTGAGAAAAGCCAGGAAAAACCTCAGTCAGGTTGGCCGTCATCGGGGTTTAAACTCGGAACCTCCCGAATACGAGTCTCAGTCACTATCGCCTGAACCAAATTGCTCGGTAAAATAAACTATATCTATTCATTCATTTTGAGAATTTTTCTCATCATTGATCAATAATTAACATGCGTTTTAAAAATACATATATCCCTACGGACTTACAGAATATCGGTTTGTAATACACAATCACAAATTTCCCTTAATAAAAGTTCTGTATGTCCACCGCTGTGGTCTCGAGGTAGCGTGCTGCCTTGTCACGCAGCGGGCCCGGGTTCGATCCCCGGTCGGGGCAGTTTTTCTAAGTGAGGTTTTTATCGAGGTTTTTCCTCACCTATAAGACAAATATCAGGAAAACTTTAAGGCCCAAACGGTCCCCGAAATCACATGGCCATCATCATTACCCTTATCATTATCACCATCATCATCCTTCACCGGTGTGGAAAGCAACGGGAAGCTACCACACCTACAATTCCCTAGTAAAGCTGCAAGCATGGCATGGAAATGCTATGATTGCAGTGAAGGACCTGCGTTTGGGCAGAATTACTATGGATGGATGGATGGAAAGTTCTGTATCGTTCTCTGACCTGTGTCTTCCTCCGTCACACCAAATTTCCTCATTGAATTCTCAATGTTAATTATATTAACAACTTATTCATTTCCATAAAATAATGCAATAAAATTCTGTAACAGATGGTTACCCATATCATACAACATTATATTTTTTCAAGGAATTTATAGATTTAATTTCCTGTAATTCCTAACAGTTCAGAAAAAACTTTGAAAATCTCAATCTTATAATTCAAATGGACTTGGAATTCAACACATCTGCTACGTAAGAGGCAACGAACTGTATTATCCGCAGATCCACAGCTAACTAACTCACTGGTACTAGATATATAATGCAATTTATTGTCTTTTTTTTCAGAAGAAAGAAAATACATATGCATTTACATTGCGCACGGGCCTGCTTGGCCGTACGTGCATTATTTTTCCACGAATAAAAAAATAAAACTAATCATAATATAAACAAATACCTACACTTGTATCAATAAACAATATCAGGCTACATATAAGTAAAATCTATGTCTACACTACATCAATGCATATCTACACTCATCCATGAAAAGATCATGTGTATAAATAAATTAAAAAGAATATCATCCTGTATATTAATATTAAAAAAATTGATAAAAAACAAATTAGAAAAAACACACATCACCCACACATATACACACGCGCACGCTCATACCACCTCCCCCCGACCCTGCAGACATCAAATGCACTATCAGACTATTCAACTTATCAGACCTACTTATTATATATTATCGAAGCCGTAGGTTCATGTCCGCGCGGACATAACCTTTCCACACATCCCTATCCTGAGCTGTTTTCCAATCATCCCCTGTATAATCTACTTCCCTCAAATCATGGTTACTGTTATTCTCCCACCTCATTATTGTTATGCCAACTCGACGTTTTCGCTCTAGTTTTCCTACAAGTAGCTTCCGTTACCCTATATAATTTCCCATTCGTGCCACATGTCCTGCCCAACCAAGTCTACAAGACTTAACTGTTCTTATTATATCTGGCTTCCTATAAGATCGTGTAGCTCACTTATAAGTAACCTTCTCCATTCACCTGACTGCTCATCTCTCTTTGCTCCAAAAATGTTCCTAAGAAATTTATTCTCAAATACTCGTAATTTTTTTCTCCTCCCTTAAAGTAAGAGACCATGTTTCACAGCCATATAACATAACCGGCATAATTACAGTTTTATATATTTTCAGTTTAATGCTTTTTGAGAGAAGTTGGGAAGACAGGAGTCTTGTAATGCATAATAGCACGCATTTCCAGAATTGCGCCTATCTTTTATTTATTTGGCATTTCATTCCTATTTGTAATTATTGTTCCTAGAGGAGTATATTAAATAGATGGAAAAGTTACTTTAATCAGCTATTAAATGTACATACAGAACAGGACATTGAGGAGGATAATTTACAGACAGCAGAAATGCTAGTCGCAGAGCCAAGTGCGTTAGAGGTTGAAATGGCGATTGAAAAATTGAAGATGTATGAAGCATCAGGTTCAGATGAGATCCCACCAGAACTGATAAAATGAGGGGGAGAAAAATTGATGGACAAGATACGCTGGTTGCTTAGTATGATTTGAAAATGTGGCGAATATGATACGGCCCTAATAGTGATTAAGGAATATGATAAATGAATAAATAATGAATGAACTGAATATAGTTTAAAAGAAATAAAATAAAATCGTATTGGTAAACAGTTCTCACAAGGAAACGGTTGAAACCCTAAGTAAAAAGAGGTCTTAAGTATGTAACTCCTCAAATTAGACCTGAAATCCTTAAGCTGGGTCTAGCTTCAAACATCACGTTTGGGAGAAACTTCTCTATCTATCTTCGGGTTTTTACAGCTGCTGCCGTCTTCCCGTGCCAAACCTCCAAAGCCTACGGTCTTGGGCATCTTCGATGCTTAGCCCTCTAGCTTGCATTACTGTCTTCATGTTTTCCTTCCATGTTAACCTTGGTCTCCCTCTTTTCTTCTTTCTGTTCGGATGCCATTCATATAGTTGCTTTGGCCATCGCTCATCTTCCATTCTTAAGACATGTCCTAACCACTTTAATTCCTTCTCCTCAATTCTTTTAATTATGCTTTCTTCTGCTTCCATTATGTTTCTAATTTCCTTATTTGTGACATGTTCTAATCTAGACTTTCTAGCACTTCTGCGTAAATAATCCATTTCTAGAGCTATTAGTCTATTCTTGTAGTACTTATTGATTGTCCATACCTCACTTCCAGACATTGCAACAGATTCCACCAATGTTTTACGAATATATATTTTTTTGTGTCTTTCCAAATATGCTTATCCCACCATATGGAATTTAACGATGATATTATATTGCTACTCAATTCAATTCTATGTTTTATGTTCTCTTTGCCTATACCTTCAATGTTATCCATAATTATTCCCAAATATTGTTTGTTTCACTTGCTTTATTTGGATTCCTTCTTCCAATATTAAATTCTCTCGTTCATTGCTTTTGGATTTATTTACACCTGACCAAAAGTGTATGTAATTTCCTAAATTTGAATTTCCCGATCCTTTCTTTGGGAGCAACGTCAAACTCCAAATTTACAATCGCGGAAAACCCAAACTGGCAAACACTCTCCCTAGCCGTGAGAATAAAATCACAAATGTAGGCGGGAATATAAATAAAATATTTACGCCCTGAGAAGACATGTGATTAAATGTTCTAACCAATCAAAATCAGAGGTAATGTATACTAGCATATATGGGATTAATTGGACTTCGATTCGAAACTCATGATGACAAATTTAATGTACTTATACTCAACGCCTCGTAAGAATAAGATCTAAATTTTTTGGTTAAAATGTCTTGTAACAACGATTATGGACTTAGGGAAAATCTCTCGAACTCAGACGTCATTTGCTAGTCCTCATTAGTGAAATATCGAAGGTCAGGGACAGAAAAGTTTTATCTTCACTGTGTAATGTGCATTTAAGTTGGCCGAGATTAATTAAGTAACATAATTCAAATAATTAGTGATTGTTCCCACGCAATTCTCCTTCCAAAATCCGTTATAGATAGGAGTCTCAGCGCTCACCCTGAAACAGGAACCGACTAGCTACTGAGGTAGGGCAAGTTAAAAATTCACAATTAAATCAAGTGGAACCATAGTGACACTAACAGCCTTATAACCGTACTGCCCGAGAAAAAAGAAGCTCTTCCAGATGAATGGAAAGAATCAATTATCGTACCAATTTATAAGAAAGGAGATAAAACTGATTGCAACAACTACTGGGGCATCTCATTACTTTCAACTTCGTACAATATTCTAACAAATATATTAGTAAGCAGACTTACTCCTTATATTGATGAGATTCTAGGAGATCATCAATGTGGATTTAGAAGAAACAGGTCTACAACAGATCAGATTTTTAGTATAAGACAGATTTTAGAAAAGAAATGGGAATATAATGGTACTGTACATCAACTATAAGTAGACTTCAAAAAAGGTTATGATTCAATTAAGAGGGAGAAGTTATATAGTATCCTGTTGGAGTTCGAAATTCCCAAAAAGTTAGACTTATACGAATGTGTCTAAATGGCACAAAGAGTAGGGTGCTTGTAGGCAAAAAGTTTTCGGACACTTTTGAAATCCAGAATGGGTTGAAGCAAGGAGATGCACTATCTCCTCTACTATTTAATTTTGGACTAGAGCATGCCATTAAATCTTTAGAGAATGAGGAAGGCTTACAACTCAATGGTATTAATAAGCTGTTAGTTTATGCTGATGATGTAGTATTGTTGGCCGATAGCGAGGAGATACTACAGGACAACACGCACACACTATTGAGTAACACTAAGAAATTAGGACTGGAAGTAAATATCAATAAAACTAAATATATGGTCACACGTAGAAATACATTATATAATGGAAATGGACAGTTAATGACGAATGAGGGAAATTTTGGGGAAGTGGCTGAATTCAAATACCTAGGAACAATAATCACAAACAGGAATGAGATGCACAAAGAAATTAAACATAGGCCCAATCCTGGAAATGCGTGCTATTATGCATTGCAGAGACTCTTGACTTCCCAACTCCTTTCAAAAAACGTTAAACTGAAAAAATATAAGACTATTATTCTACCAGTTATATTATATGGGTGCGAAACATGGACTCTTACTTTAAGGGAGGAAAGGAGATTACAATTATTTGAGAATAAAATACTTAGGAGAATTTTTGGACCAAAGAGAGATGAAAAGACAGGTGAATGGAGTAGACTACTTAACAATGAACTACATGGTCTTCATAGGAAGCCAGATATAATGAGAACAGTTATGTCTCATAGAATGCGATGGGCAGGACATGTTGCACGTATGGGAAATGAAAGACTTGCATGGAAACTTCTTGTAGGAAAGCCAGAGGGAAAACGCCCAGTTGGTAGACCAAGAATGAGGTGGGAGAATAACATTAATTATGATTTGAGGGAAGTAGATTATACAGGGAATGATTGGAAAGCATTAGCTCAGGATGGGGTTGTATGGAGAGCTTATGTCCGCGCGGCCATGAGCCTACGGGTTCGATAGTGTCAATGAGTATGTAAGTAAGTATGTAAGGTATTTGAATTCGGCCACTTTTATTAAAAGTTTCCCTCATTTGCCAGTTGTACAATCTCATTATATAATGCATTTCTGTATGTGAACATATATTTAGTTTTATTGATGTTTACTTCCAGTCCCAATTTCTTAGTGTTACTCAATAGAGTGTGCGTTTTGGCCCTTAGTACCTCCTCGCCATCGCCTAATATCACTACATCATCAGAATGAAGATCAGAGCGATGACGTACTTTTATTATTTTTTTCAATGCATCACATTGTCGTTTTCGACATTCTGGTATTCTCTTCTGGCATGACGTTATTGTAAACCCATTTGTGAGGTCGCTTGGAAGGCGGAGTTCCGCTGCCCCAATGATCCATAATAGGTGATGATGCCCCAGGAGAGACTTAATCCTAAACTTAATGAATATGTTTATGATGGCCAGATGATATTGAGGGGGACCGTTTGGGCCTTAAAGTTTCCTGACATTTGTCTTAAAGGTGAGGAAAATCCCGAAAAAATTCCATCATCCAGGAAAACTTGTCCCGACCGGGATTCGAACCCGTGCCTGCTGCGTGACAAGGCAGCACTATACCTCGAGACCGCAGCGGTGGCCAATTTAATTTTATTCATCACATATTTAATATGATGATGAAGCTAGGGAATGGAATATTATTTTAATTCTCGTATTGACAACTGTGAAGTGAGTTGAAAACTATTCATACATTTATTTAGCTAAAATCGAGCACACATCGCTAGGAGAATTCAATACGGTGAATAAGACGACATTACTGCTATAGTAACGCAACCATTAAGAATGAATAACAAAAGAACGATGCAGTTAAAATCGACTTCTGAATAGCGTCATAAAATCAAACATAAAATGGCGGTGAATATTGATTACTTTAATGAAAACATTCAAGGACATATATTTCATTTCAATACGTCTTCTAGGAATGAACTACTGTCGTAAAATTACGAGACCCAATATCGGTAGTTGGTGAGAGGCTACTTTTAAAAATAATAAAATATATACTTCCGAGATAATAAAAAGCATTTTATCTCAATTCAATCCATTGTTTTATAGAAATAAATAAAAATGTTGTTTATTTGTTTGTTTATTTATTTATTTAGCCTGGCGGAGTTAAGGCCAATGGCGTTCTCTCACACTCACCAGGACAAACATATGTTACATTCAAATACAAAAATCACAGTAATGTTAGATAATAAACTATTATTTGGTCAAACTGAACAAAATAAAAATTAAATTTAATAATAATACAACTTTTTTTACTCATTGCCCCAGGTTGTCATTTCGACATATCTGTTGTTCTCTCCTGACCTTGGCTTAACTATAAACCACTTCTGAATTTGGGGTGCCTAGAATGCGTACGTACGTTACCGCGATGATATAATGAGGGGTACGTGATAACGAGGCGCCAGGAGAGTTCTTAACCTAAATTTCATACCATGGGCAAACACAGCAAGAATCCCTTTACGGAAAATTCCTATGGTTTAACCGGGAATCGAATCTGGGACCTCGTGAACAGACGTCAGAAACGCTGACCACTAGCCCATGAGACTGGCCATACATCACATTTAAAGACAATTAAAATTAAAAAGTAATAAAAGAATTTATGCACAAAGGCAGAACAACTCGAATCTACTATACATGAACATAGGTAATAAACTGTCATGAATTTATTTATCGCTTATGTAATGGCTTATATAAGACATTATATACAAGAACTGAAACTTTTTTCTCTTCGGTTTAAACTTTTCCTATTTATATTACAAAACCAAGTTAAATCTGCAAATATGCTAGGAATGTACTGTCGATCCTCTTTCTTCTGTTACTATGTTGCTACTTCCTGTTCTCTGTATTGTGTCATTTGACTGGGAGGGGAGCGCTTGTAAATACTGTGCATATAAATGATCCGTCACCTGCAGTACTCGTTGATCAAATGAATAACCCGGCAACCATGTATTATCGCCTCACTCTGATGGTTAACAGTTTATATAAAAGCGTGTGCCGCGCGGCAATACTTGACATGCGGTGTTGTCACGTTTCTCATAACGCTATGGGCGTTTATTACACAAGGACATAAAACATGGATTATTTATGTTACTATTTAATTTTTATGTTATTATTTGGTATTGTTTAAGTTTTAAAATTAAAATTATATACGCATTTATTTGTTAAATAATTTAATTCCAACATTATATAGCTTGTAGGTCTACATGAATTTAATATCCGTACAAAATCATGCTGAAAATATTATTATTATTGTTATTACTGTTATTATTATTATTATTATTATTATTATTATTATTATTATTATTATTTATTAACTGTTCGGTCTGAAATATTTTCTCATGGCCGCCACATGTTGAAATCACTTAGGCCTATATATTAAACTAATATAATATGTTGATATTGTATTATTATTGAAGCTACATATCAAAATATATCACTGATAATTATACCATTAATCACGGTATATAATTTTATAACTGGATCGAATGTTCCACATCGTTCCGAGTTTTAATTGAAACTGAGTGAAGAATGGCAATGTGGCAACATCGTCGTAGCCGCGGCAGTCGAGATCTTTGTATTTTAATAACATATAACAGCTGCGGGGAAATAAAGCGAGCCGCTTGTTAAGCATCATAGTGAGGCGATAATACTAGGGAATGAGCTGTCCCTCCATTGTCTTGCTCATTACATGTTGCCAGTTTCCGTCAGCTGTGTTGTGTGGCTGGTAAAAGAGTACTGTAGAGAGGTGGCAAACATTGTGATTTTAAATTATCCAAAACTTTCAGAGGTCTTCAGTTACATGTCTAATTTCAGTTACATGTCTAATTTCAGTTACATGTCTAATTTCAGTTACATGTCTAATTTCAGTTACATGTCTAATTTCAGTTACATGTCTAATTTCAGTTACATGTCTAATTTCAGTTACATGTCTAATTTCAGTTACATGTCTAATTTCAGTTACATGTCTAATTTCAGTTACATGTCTAATTTCAGTTACATGTCTAATTTCAGTTACATGTCTAATTTCAGTTACATGTCTAATTTCAGTTACATGTCTAATTTCAGTTACATGTCTAATTTCAGTTACATGTCTAATTTCAGTTACATGTCTAATTTCAGTTACATGTCTAATTTCAGTTACATGTCTAATTTCAGTTACATGTCTAATTTCAGTTACATGTCTAATTTCAGTTACATGTCTAATTTCAGTTACTGTCTAATTTCAGTTACATGTCTAATTTCAGTTACATGTCTAATTTCAGTTACATGTCTAATTTCAGTTACATGTCTAATTTCAGTTACATGTCTAATTTCAGTTACATGTCTAATTTCAGTTACATGTCTAATTTCAGTTACATGTCTAATTTCAGTTACATGTCTAATTTCAGTTACATGTCTAATTTCAGTTACATGTCTAATTTCAGTTACATGTCTAATTTCAGTTACATGTCTAATTTCAGTTACATGTCTAATTTCAGTTACATGTCTAATTTCAGTTACATGTCTAATTTCAGTTACATGTCTAATTTCAGTTACATGTCTAATTTCAGTTACATGTCTAATTTCAGTTACATGTCTAATTTCAGTTACATGTCTAATTTCAGTTACATGTCTAATTTCAGTTACATGTCTAATTTCAGTTACATGTCTAATTTCAGTTACATGTCTAATTTCAGTTACATGTCTAATTTCAGTTACATGTCTAATTTCAGTTACATGTCTAATTTCAGTTACATGTCTAATTTCAGTTACATGTCTAATTTCAGTTACATGTCTAATTTCAGTTACATGTCTAATTTCAGTTACATGTCTAATTTCAGTTACATGTCTAATTTCAGTTACATGTCTAATTTCAGTTACATGTCTAATTTCAGTTACATGTCTAATTTCAGTTACATGTCTAATTTGGGAAACCATGTAACGATATTTCACATGCTTTTAAGGATTCTTCCATAGAGCAATAGTTTGGCGTCACACCCTTCCCCTCTAGCTTTGCAGACTTAACTTGGGCGAGTAATAGAATATTCGTACGTATACACCGATAACTACGCAGACAACTAAAACATTTTGCCTTGGCCCAGTGCAGCAATCAGCCCGACGGTTCGAATCCCCATAAAATATTCATATGTAATTTCGGCTATAATCTTGTCATATGCTAGTTATGGGTTACATGGACGTGTGTTACTACCCAACCGCGATTAGAATTCAGATCTCCTGATGAACAAGAAGACACGTTACCATTTGATCTAGTATGGCCAATGTTTGGGCAATGTAAATATACCTAATAGGATGTTGAATAATATCTAGGATATTTCAGATAACAAAACAACTCACTGGTACTATCGAACCCAGAAGTTCATAGCCTCGTGGACACAAGCTCTCCGTACATATCCCTATCATGAGGTTATGTTTTCCCAGGGGAAGAATCAGGGTATTTAGATAGACTATTTAACTCATGCCCCAAATGGGAGTCAACGACCAATCACGTTTCAATGAAGTTTGATTTACAACCAATCACAGTCGTTTTTCACCTCGATTTTATCAATTTAATTTCATCACTTTAAAATCAAGCTCCTCCTTTTTAACATTCTGAATAAGTCAGACCATTATTTTGCAGTGACTGACTCTGTAAGAAATACGTTGAATATAACAATTTATATATTAAGATGTAAGAATTGTAGAATCCATGTGGCTACCAGATTGTATATATATATATATATCATCATCATCATCATGAACAAATTCGTTTTAGGCCATGTGGCCTGTACGGTAAACCTAGCGAAGATGGTCTTGATCTTTCCACCGATGTTTTGGTCTTCCTTGGTCCCTATGTCCAGTTGGGGTATATTGGAATGCCAATTTTGGAAGTCTATTTCTTGCTATTCTTCTCAGATGATTTTTCCATTTTTGTTGGTATCTTTGGATATCTTCATTTAAACTTGCTACTCCAAGTTTTCCTCTGATAGTAGTGTTCCTTTGGTGATCCAGTCTATTAACTCCTAACAATGATCGTAAGAAGCGCTATATATATATATATATATATATATATATATATATAGTGCACGAATGTATCAAGATGGTGCTTGCGGGATATTATTAAATAAAACAGTTGTAGCAATTGATTATACCGAAAAAAAGAAAAATGAAACCACTGTTTGCACTTTCTTAAACGTTATATTCCCAGGTAATAACGTTCCAGAAAAATATAATTCACATATTTACATCATACGACATCAGAAATGAATTAATATACAGTTTGATGTGTTTCATTTTTTCTCTACTCGGGTTTATTCTTACGATATTCCGATCCTTTGACAATAAATAATATGATCTGGTTGCAGTGATGAACAAATGAAGCATAACAAACGTTTCTCATTTGTTTTCAAACATTGCCGTTTACATTAAATATATACATATTTTAAAATAACTATATTTAGTAATGATTTGTTAGTAAACAGCTTAATTATAATCGTTAAATAGTCCTAATAAATTCCACTCTTGATTTCCAAATTCTCATAAGTAATGCCACGAGTGGTTTCCAAATTATCGATAAGTTCACGACTTACGAAGTGAGGAGTGAATTTATCTAGAGAATTTGGAAATCAAGAGTGGCATTTGTTAGGACTATTTAACGAATAAAATTAAGCTGTTTACTCACAAATCATTATTTAACTATAGTTATTTTAAAATATTTATATATTTAATGTAAACGGCGATGTTTGAAAACAAATGAGAAACGATAGGTACGCTTCTACTGCTTCTTTTGTTTATCACTGCAACCAGATCATACTATTTATTGCCAAAGGAACGCAATATTGTAAGGAGGAGCTTTCTTTAATATGGTAATTATAACACTGATAAATATTTGGTGAAACACGACTCTGATTGGTTGTAAAACAGAAATCATTGAAACGTGATTGGTCATTGACTCCCATTTGGGGCATGAGTTAAATAGTCTATATAAATTCACTCCTCACTTCGTGACATTGTGAATTTATCGATAATTTGTAAATCACTCGTGGCATTACTTATGATAAAAACATATTACTATTATTCACAATAGATACTAAAATATCGTAAGACATGGCATGACTTTGAAATTAAGGCGAAAGTAAATAGGATAAAAGAAAAAAAATGGTGTACCTAATCAATAAATATCATCCCTCCTAATAATTGCTTAAACAATCGCACGTAATCGGTATCGCTAGAGTCACGTGACGAAGATGAAGTGTTATCGTCGCTGCGGTCAAGTTGGGAACCTTGTTAGTTGGTCTAGTTGTGGCCGTCCGCAAGGTCGCGCAGTGCACTTCAAGCGTTACTAGTGAAATGTGCCCGTGTGAAACAGCATTGCATCTGCATTCACTTGGTATGTTGTGTTTTCAAAATACTGCCTTCATAGAATATTAAAACTTATCTTAAAAAATATATTGTTGTCCCGAAAAATACTCTCGGGTTGCCCATTAATACTGGTTACTTTCTTTTAAGATAAATGCTACAATCCGTGTTTTACCAAGGGGTATATCACAGGGTATTTCGAGGTTTTTTTTACACATTTATGGTTGTTACCTTCTCGAGTAGTGGATGTTATCAAATTTGGTGAAACTGTAGATTACCACGCCTACAATAACATATTATTGTATTATCAAAACCTTTATTCCGTTTTTAATCTTACGTGCAAACCCCCATTTGTCAAACTTATAAACCAAAAAAAAAAAATACTCGCCCTGACCTTGTATAGACTTTTAACTCATGCCCCAAGTGGGAGTCAATGACCAATCACGTTTCAATGAATTTTGTTTTATAACCAATCTATCACAGTCGTGTTTTATCTCGACAATTATCTAATTTTGATTACCAAAATAAAGAAAAGTCTGCTTTTTAACATTCTGAACAGGTCAGAGCATTATTTTGCAGTGACTGACTCTCTAACAAATACGTTGGATATAGCTAATAATGAACAGATTCCTTGGACCTACACATTTGATAATCATGTTCAATAATAATTACGTGTTTTCAAATATTGATTTTACTGAGTTGTTTCCGAAAAAAAAATTGATTAACAACCTATAATGTTGGTTATAATATACAGTTTGATGTGTTTCATTTCTTCTCCACTAGGGTGCATTCTTACAATGTTGCGATCCTATTTGGCAATAAATAGTAAGATCAAGTTACAGTGATGAACAAATTAAACATAACCAAACATTTCTCATTTGTTTTTAAACAACGCCGTTTACATTAAATGTATAAATGTTAAAATAACTATATTTAAATAATGATTTGTGAGTAACAGCTTAATTTTATTCGTTACGTAGTCCTAATAAATGCCACTCTTGATTTCCAAATCCTCTAGATAAATTCTGTGGCACCATGCATCAAACCCATAACCCTCAAATTAAAAAAAAATGAGTTAATATTATTAATGTAATATTGGAGCTGTCATTTATCATCCCTCAATTTTTGATTGCTGTACAATTGGTTAAACAGAAGATCCAGAGATGGACAACACATTGAAGGTTCACTTTAGATGGGAAACGTCCATACATGAATCTTCATTTTCCCAGAACTGCTTAAATGAGGGTTATTGGTGCCATAGAATTGGAAATCACTCGTGGCGTTACTTACGATACATATAAGGTTATTATTGAATAATTTTTGTTATTGTTAGAATCGCCTGAGTGTCTTACTAAAATAGAACGTTACAATGCTAAAATAAACATATGCTATCAATCATCCTAAACGAAAATGAATTTTTTGTTTCGTCAAGTAGTAAAACCATGTAGACCTTTCATAAACGTATTCCATGGTGACCAAATGGCATGCCGAAGATGGAACACGATTCCGAAAGACCTACAAGGTTTTAACCATTTGACGAAGTTTTTCTTTTAATCAGAAATTTAATTTAGTTGAGCACGACTGATATATCAGGTACTCATTTTAATATTTTTAACATTTTATTACATAACCTCAACGGTGTTTAGAATAAATTTTAGAAGTATTGAATGTTTGAGAATAAAGTTCATAGGAAAATTTTTGGATCAAAGAGAGATGAACAGACATGTGAATGGAGAAGACTACATAATAGTGAGGTATATGGTCTTTATAGGAAGCCAGATATAATGAGAAGATTTAAGTCTCGTAGACTGCGATGGGCTAGACATGTGGCACGAATGGGGAGTGAAAGACGTGCATGGAAGCTTCTTGTAGGACGTCCAGAGGGAAAATGCCCAGTTGCTAGACCAAGAATGAGGTAGGATAATAACATAACTATGATTTGAGGGAAGTATATTTATACAGGGAATGATTGGAAAGCATTAGCTCAGGATAGGAACGTATGGAGAGCTTGTGTTCGCGCGGCCATGAACCTATGGGTTCGATAGTGCCAGTGAGTTAGTTAATTAGTAAGTATTGAATGTTTTCAAGTGCTAAAAACACCAGTACGTAAACATGATATATTGGGTTGAAATCTCGGATCACGCAGAATTTTTTCTGCCATTCTATGCCACATTATCACCTGTGAATGTTTTAATAGAGAACAAGTGACTGCTAGCATCATGTTAGCCAACATGATAATACTCATTTCCGCTATCAGATTTCCTTTTTGTTTAATTTATTTATTCCCTCATTATTAAGTCCTCTAATATATATACCCCATATGCCCATGTGATGATACGGGTCCTCCCTAGCGGGAGTATATTAACCACGCGAATTTAGTTACACTTATTTCCCTATATATATACATATATATACATATCAAACTAAGTCTTTGTACCAAATAATATACTATTTAATTTTATTTTCTTACACGAGAAAACGGGAAAGTTAGTATACATCAGATTAGTTTACATAAAGATAAGTTGGCTCTTCTGTTTGATCGATGACGAATGCATGTTTTCCGTTGTGAATGTGGTGATTTTAGGTTAAAATTACCTCAACTTCTCATTCAATGTTGGGTCATTTTTCGTATCACAAAAAATTATTTAGATTAATTTTGACACTACTAACTTCATTTATAGTCTCTTGTTAAGTTAGCTGTATGTCGCCAAATCCTTAGGAATGACGCACTCCATCTGCAGCACCATTTCTGGACATGTTTCATCTGATCGATCTAGATCTTTCTGGATATCAACTCCTGATTGAAAGCCTCGTAGAAGTTCTTTTGACTTTGATAATAAATCATAGCAGCTTTTTAGGGTGATATTTCTAACTAAATGTGAGAAACAGTGAATCATTCACAAAATATTGCTATTTTAAGACTTTCAATATTACACATTTATAGAACAAAGACTGCTCAACAACATGTCACAAGATTACAATGGTCACCGCTAGGATTGCTGGTTTACAACAGTGTTGCCATTACTTATCAAATGTCCTAGTAAATATTTTCCTCAGGCAATCATTCACAAACTGCAACTATAATTTGTGTTTTTTTTTTCGTTTTTTACAGGCTTTATAGTAGCTTGATCTGTATCTGCCTATCTATATAACGGAATCTTTCAACACGATTTTCACCCACTTAAGACATTGGATCGACTTGAAACAAGGATCAATGACAATACAATAATTTCATATTTTTGTTCTAAGATCCTGGACAGGATCATCAGGACATCAAAAAAATAAGTGCCGGTGTAATAGGTTAAGGACGAATCGACGTTTTAGTCCATGGTTCTAAGAAATTAATGTTATATCCTCTGGTAGCACAATTGGTAGAGCGGTGGATCGTAGTGATATATAAATTTCAGTAATCCATAGGCCACTGGTTTAAATCCGACCCGGAGTTTTTTTAGAAGAATATTACTTTTAGCTCATACTGCAATAGTATCGAATTTAAATATATTTACATTTTAACTTATTCTGTAAAATACTAATGACAATTTTGTGAACTTACCACATTGTAATTTATCGAAAAATATGAGAAGGATACGATTAACAGAAACTATTTCCGGTTTATGACAATCAATTAAACTAAAAAAAAAAGTAAATAATATTTAAAAAACTAAAACAACACGCTTTATTAGAAAACCGAACTAAAAAATAAAAAATAATTTTAATTTCCAACGCGCTTGTGATAAAATTAAAGTGGTCAACAAAAAATCGTCTCCAACACATCTAGAATAAAACTAGAGTTATCTACAAAAAAAATAATTTTACCATCAAAAGCGTGGGGTGCTTTTTATGGTTTTTTCATTGTCTTCTTAGCGACTTTAATTTTACCAATATCTGTTTATTACGAAATATATTAATACATATAGAGCACCCCACGCTTTTGATGGTAAAATTATTTTTTTGTAGATAACTCTAGTTTTATTCTAGATGTGTTGGAGATGATGTGTTTGTTGGCCACTTTAATTTTATCCCAAGCGTGTTGGAAATTAAAAATATTTATTTGCATTTTTGCAGAAGGTAAGGCGGCATATAATCACGTTTTCTCTGTAATTGTGTTAACTATTATTTTAGGATGGCGTGCCTGAGTTTATTAATTCCAATATTAAGCTGCTACGGTTTTTAGCTGATATACATAGCACGGAAACAATCACATTACGATATATTCCTGGTAGAAGCAGCCCTGTTGTAAAGTGAATAGAAATGCACTATTATAGAGGTACACCGGAATATAAAGACATAAGATTTTTAAGTTTAAGACAGATCTTTGTTACTTTTCTCAATTACCTTAAGTAAATGAGTGTTTTCACGGTAGTTCAAAAACGGTTTAAAGAGTTGATAGTGGTAGGTGTGGCAATCAATAGTTTTAATTTATGGATAAACAGTATTTTATTTTTCCCAACATATTTCCATATTCCTACAGAATAAATGCGCATGCACACGAGTTTATAGAGCTGTCGCTAAGTGGAAACACATATATTTGTAATCCTACAGAAAGTTTATAGAGCTGTCGCTAAGTGGAAACACATATATTTGTAATCCTACAGAAAGTTTATAGAGCTGTCGCTAAGTGCAAACACATATATTTGTAATCCTACAGAAAGTTTATAGAGCTGTCGCTAAGTGGAAACAGAGCTGTCGCTAAGTGGAAACACATATATTTGTAATCCTACAGAAAGTTTATAGAGCTGTCGCTAAGTGCAAACACATATATTTGTAATCCTACAGAAAGTTTATAGAGCTGTCGCTAAGTGGAAACACATATATTTGTAATCCTACAGAAAGTTTATAGAGCTGTCGCTAAGTGGAAACACATATATTTGTAATCCTACAGAAAGTTTATAGAGCTGTCGCTAAGTGGAAACACATATATTTGTAATCCTACAGACGTAGCGTAGTGGTTAAGGCACTGAGCTACAAGCCGGAGGGTCGAGGGTTCAAGTCCCGTTGGGGTCAGGATTTTTAAACTGACCCAAACCCTCTGGCGGCACTATGGCCCTGGGGTCGACTCAGCCTCTAACTGAAATGAGTACCAGACGCTTGTTCTGGGGTAAAGACGGCCGTCACGCAGGGCTGACAACCCGGCTGACATAAAGTGCCGATTGTCTAGAAAAAGTGAGAGCCTTAACCTCCTACTACCCCAAGGGCCTCCTGAGGCCTGTTGTGGGATCACTTTACTTTACAGAAAGTTTATAGAGCTGTGCGGTATGACCAGCACGTGCGGTATGACCAACCTTCGAAATAAATTCCCAAACGTTTATTAGAAATGGATGTACACTAACTTCTCCTTTCCTAACCTAACAAAATAATTTAAATGCATGTTATTTACTGAAGTGTACACTAACTAACACTAACCTAACAAAAATAGTGCTAATCTAACAAAAATATGTGTAACTAAGTTGTTGATTGTGGCAACATTGGAACAGGAGGGAAATAGCTAGTTTGTTTCATAATATTGTCTAAAAATGTTGTAATGTTACCGTGTTTCTCGTAAATAAATAAAAAATACCTGTAAATTGTAAACGAATGTTGCAGGTATCGTTGAAAAATGTTTAAAATATTACAAAATGTTAGTAAAGACAGAAGAAGTACGTAGAGTAACAGCATTACAGGAATATTCTATGGGAAATTAAGGGAAAGGTTATGTATGTACTGTTAGGCTTAACTTATATTAACATGGTGTCTCTGCGTTACTTTATTTCTGTATTTTATTTATTTATATTTCTGTCGGATGTTACCTTCCTCTTCTTGTATTTCTTATAAGTCGTTACTCTATCTTCGTGGGAGTGATGACTAGCAGGTTTCTTAGAGAAGATGCTGATACTTTTTATCCTGATGATGCTGATGATTTGTTCCTTCATCAACTGATTTGTTTGTTATATTTAGTAATTTTATAATCTATTAAGTTGCATTCGTTACTGGAAACTATAAGCTAACATTTCCCTATAGCAACTCTAAATATGGCTTAATATAGTTAAGTTGGCGAATTTCAAATGGTTAAAACAACTACCAAACTAACCAAATACAATCTTGTTGCTTTGACCTTTTTCAATGCAATTAATGAATAATTAAATGTAAGGGTATTCTATGCCACCATACCGCCAAAATAAATTAAAATGAAAATGAAAAAACACACCTTATTGTTGCAGCATGAGAATAATTACTTGATATATATATATATAACATGATAAGAAAAATAAATGCCTGAACGGGATTTGAACCTGGACCTCTGGTTTGGTACCCCACCGTGCTATCCATTACACCTCCAGGCAAATCCAATTCGAACACTTATCTTTCTTTATGAGATATATATATATATATATATATATATATATCATCATCCGGTATCATGGCAGCTGCCGCCGTCTTCCGGAAACCAAACGCCATTCCTCTCTGTCCATCCATTGATCTTCCTCCATTCCTCTGATATTCATAGCTGCTTGTACCCCTTCTATCCAAGTTTTGTTCGGTCTTCCTACTTTCCATTGGGATCCATTCCATAACAATTTTAGGCAATCTTTGTTCTGGCATTGTTTTGACATGGCCATACCACTGTAATATTTTCTTTTTTTATAATGTCTATGATGTTCGGCTCCTCTTCTACACCCATAATTTCCCTTATTTCTTTATTTCGTATTCTATCCATCCTAGATTTTCCAGCTGATCTTCTTAAAACATCAATTTCTGTACTTAAAATTATTTTCATTTCCCTGGTAGGAATTTGCCAGACTTGAGCACCATATGTTAAAATGCTCTGAATTATGGTTTGATTATATATATATATTATATATATATATATATATATATATATATATATATATATAGTCCACCGCTGTGGTCTCGAGGTAGCGTGCTGCCTTGTCACGCAGCGGGCCCGGGATCGATCCCCGGTCGGGGCAGTTTTTCTGGGTGAGGTTTTTATTCGGGGTTTTTCCTCACCTGTAAGACAAATGCCAGGAAAACTTTAAGGACCAAACGGTCCCCGAAATCATATGGTCATCATCCTTATCATTATCATCCTTATCATTATCATCCTTACCATTATCATTATCATCATCCTTCACCGGTGTGGAAAGCAACGGGAAGCTACCACACCTACACAATTCCCTAGTAAAGCTGCAAGCATAGCATGAAAATGCTATGATTGCAGTGAAGGACCTGCCTTCGGGCAGAATCACTATGGATGGATGGATATATATATATATATTATATTCTCCCTGTCCCACTTTCAACAATTCGTCTTGCCAGAAGGAGGGATGTCGCGATAAGTCGGTCTACACTGCAACCTAGTAGCTGACTATAACAAGTAAGCAAATTGAAGATAATATTTTTACTATATATATATATATATATATATATATAATATATATATATTCATGGCGCGAGAGGCCTACGAGGCCCTTTAACTACATCTGCTGCTGGCCTCATATCCATATGTGCCTTTTAAACATGTAGACGATCACCCTAGCAGTATAAGCGCGACATGTGGTTATCATGTCTAGTCCTCTAGCCATTATAGCAGGTTTTCACAGCCTGGAACCGCTGCTCAAGGTGCCTACCCAAATTCCTCACGGTCCCATTCTGACGGAAATTCACTGTGAAAATTTCTTCCATTACGGGAACTGGTACCAGGGCAATTTCTCTACATATATTTTTTTCGGATATTTCATTGCAAAATCCGCCTCTGTGTTCCCAATATCCATCCTTCCCGGTCAATGATATCAACTTCTTGAAGTCCCTTTGAAGAAATAACTTCTTTAACTTTCTGGAATCGGGATTTTCTCGGGATTCCCAAATACTTTCTGCCTGGTGAGATCATTTTTTTGTTACTTTCTCGTTAGGTATCAAACCTTTTTAACTCTATATATACCGTAAACGTCTTCACTCTATCATATTCTATATTGGAAAGTGTTGACTCCCAATGCCGTCCTTAAAATCTTTCTTCCGAAAATGTGCAGTTTATTTGCATTTCAATGTGTCCGATTATATTACAATATTCATGGTCCTCTTCGTTAGGTTGTTATCTTCGACCTCAGACTCCAATCTGGAGGTTCAGGTAACTTAAAATAGGGGTTTTTCCTAGCTTTTTAAAACCCAACTCCAAATAATATATGACAGCAACAATTTATTTTATTTATGTGACATATCTGGTGAGCATCGCCTTATCCGCCATCTGGGGACGTGCGCGATAGAGATTAACTTTACTCAATAATAATAATAATAATAATAATAATAATAATAATAATAATAAATACACATGATGTATCTAAAGGATGGCGCAAACTTACAAGGTTGAAAGTACACGATAATAGAAGCAATAATGTCCCAGTAAACATGGGTCCGCAAACGAGCCGTTTACGAGATAATTACGAATGTATGGTTACAAGCCGCCACTGACTTCATTGTAAACATCGTCCTAGTTGGTAGAAATTTATTTGAATTTAGACTTTACTATTAATTTTTCATCTCATTTAGTTCACATTTCACAGTTCACTTCACTTATGGGTTACCTGTTAAAGGAGATGTTAAAGTGTCTTCTTTGCATCTGGATGCAATACTGATCTCGTATCTGCAATGAATGTCGAATTCTTTCGAAAACCCCTGGATCATTTCTGAATTTTTGACAAGCATGTACAACTCTCTGCTCCAGTTCTTCAATCGTGTTAACGGGTGTGCTGTACACTTCGTTTTTGAGGTGACCCCAAACATACAAATCCAAAGGATTTAGATCAGGTGATCTTGGAGGCCAAGGTACAGATCCGCCTCGACCTATCCATCTTTGGCCGTATCTGCGCGTTAGATGTCGTCTCACAGAAGCAGCAAAATGTGCCGGAGCTCCATCGTACATGTACCACAAACTCAGACGTTGCTGAAGGGAAACATCCTCAATCAATCCCGGAAGATGACGCCGCAGAAACCTAAGGTACCTCCGTCCATTAAGTTTTCGTGGAAGAATGTGTGGCCCAATGAGATGATCACCTAGTACGATGTTACAAAAATGACGTCAGTGGCGGCTTGTAACCATACATTCGTAATTACCTCGCAAACGGCTCGTTTGCGGACCCATGTTTACTGGGACATTGTTGCTTCTATTATCGTGTACTTTCAACCATATAAGTTTGCGCCATCCTTTATGATACACCCTGTATATATATATATATATACCGGTATATACATATGTCCACCGCTGTGGTTTCGAAGTAGCGTGCTGCCTTGTCACGCAACGGGCCCGGGTTCGATCCCCGGTCGGGGTAGTTTTTCTGGGGTTTTTCCTCACCTGTAAGACAGATGTCAGGAAAACTTTAAGGTCCAAACGGTCCCCGAAATCATATGGCCATCAACTTCCTTATCATTATCATCTCACCATCACCATCATCATCATCCTTCACCGGTGTGGAAAGCAACGGGAAGCTACCACACCTACAATTCCCTAGTAAAGTTGTTAGCATAGCATGAAAATGCTATGATTGCAGTGAAAGACCTGCCTCCGGGCAGAATTACTATGGATGGATATATATACAGAGAGAGAGAGAGAGAGAGATTTTCGGTTAATGTTGACACATTTTTCCGGCACCAATGCTTTGTCTTTAATTTATTTTTATAATTTTCTTCCATTCGTCTCTATTATAATACATTTCTCCCTCTATTTCCCAGTCCTTCAAAGTTTCTCTAATCCCTTGGATTCACGTGGGATTTGGTCGTCCTTTCCTTCTCGTTTCCGATGATGTCCATTCCATTATTTTTTTGTAATCTTTAATTCTCCATTCGCCTAATATGCCCGTACCATTTTAGTTGCTTTTTTTGGATACATTCTAAAATAGAGTTTTGCACATTCATGTTCTCTTTTATAACATCATTTCTAATTTTCTCTCTCCTTGATATCCCAGCAGATCTTCTCCAATAATCCATTTCAGCCACCAATATAATGTAATAATGATAATATAAGTAATTATAATAATAATGATAATATTAATGATTCCGGACTTTGTAGCCGTGGTTCATTAGTGCCGTTCCTACCAGACGTTTCTCCCTCAACTGCGGAGGTCATCCTGAGTGGTACTTCTAGGTGGTGTCTCCTGGTCGGAGGCTCGACTTATTCATGGATATAATTTTCTATGTGTGGTCAAAAAGTGTATATGTGATCCATAGTTAAAATCCCTCTCCCGACAGGTCGTGTCACTGTAAGGCCCGAGAGGCGTGTGGCACGTAAAAGTACCTGTAAGGCGAGAGGTTATATTGCATTAATGGAATTGAATGGAATGAAATTAAAAATTGTATAGACCTACTGTTTGGTATTAACAAGATGTTAGTTTATGCTGTAGAATGGGGGTGATGGCGAGGAGATACTAAAGGCCAACACGCACACACTATATTGAGTAACACTAAGAAAGTGGGACTGGAGTAAACATCTCTAAACCTAAATATATGTTCACACATAGAAATACATTATACAGTGTAAATAGACAGTTGATGACAAGTGAGTGAAATTTAAAAAAATGTGACTGAATTGAAAAACCCAGGAACAGTAATTACCAATAGGAATGAGATGCATAAAGATATTAAATATAGGCTCAATTCTGGAAATGTGTGCTATTATGTATTACAGGGACTCTTGTCCCAACTTCTCTAAAAAAAAAACGTTTAAATGGATATATACAGAACCCTTACTCTACCAGTTATATTATATGGATGCGAAATGTGGACTCTTATTTTAAGGGACGAAACAAGATTAAGATTATTTGAGAATAAAGTTCCTATGAAAAATTTTGGATCGAAGAGAAATGAACAGACTGGCGATTGGAGAAAACTACATAACAGTGAGCTACATTGATTTTATAGAAAGCCAGATATAATAAGAAAAGTTAAGTCTCGTAAACTGTGATGACCTGGACATGTGGCACGAATGGGGAATGAAAGAGGGACGTAGAAGCTTCTTGTTGGAAAACCAGAGGGATAATGCCCAGTTGGTAGAGAGGGAGTTGGTGGGGGAATAACATTAACCATGATTTGGGAGGATTAGATTATATTGGGGATGATTGGAAAACATTAGCTGAGGATAGCGATGTTTGGAGAGCTTATGTCCACGCGGCCATGAACCTACAGGTTTGATGGAACCAGTGCGTTAGTTAGTTATAGGCATACTTTTGGAAAATTTCAGATTCATTTACAGTCATACGGAGGTTAATAAAACTTATGTGAAAAATGTAATTTTTAAAGTCAATTAATTTATTCAACATCAACTCAGCGTCAATAACATCAAAATTTCTATCAACAATTGATAAAATTTAAAAATGATATTCTGTGTGACCACCATTTGCCTCCACAAGAATATTGTAGGTGTCCTCTGTGTGACCACCATTTGCCTCCACAAGAATATTGTAGGTGTCCTCTGTGTGACCACCATTTGCCTCCACAAGAATATTGTAGGTGTCCCCTCTATTACTAAAAAGCAGAGAATATCAAATCGTTCCTACATTCAAGATGATTTTGTTTTAAATCTTATCTAATAAGATAAAAATGATCTTTCTTTGTTTGTTTTGTTCTTACTTTATACGCGGCCATTCCATTGATCCGATTGTGATGGGGCTTTTTGAAAATTGTTCAGGAGATTCCCGGGATTAATATAGACAAAAAGAAAATTGAGTAACACAACTACTACACCCTTAAAAATCGCCCTTTGTAGTGGAAAACGTGAAAAAAGTAGCTCTTTGGACGCTTAAATGGCTTAAGCTGCCTAAACCATAACAAATACGCAAAATTAATGTACACAGAATTGAATAACTCAAAAAGCTCTACAAAAACGTCCGCGACGGCATATGTTTATCTCTTACGCATAATTCACAAAAACCATTTTTGTCTTTCATTGATGCCAACAAGATCGAGACAAGTACGTAGATTCCTGTGCAAGCATAGCAGCACATGGCGGGTATTCTTTTACGGATAACTCACAATAACGAATTTTGTCTTTTAGCTCATTTATGCCAAGAAGATCGAGATAAGTAGATTCCCGGGCAACACCGGGTAAATCAACACGTGTAATCTTAAAATAATTACGATATAAATGTATAATTATTTTTCATTTTACTTATTCAACTAATCGTAAGAAGTACATTAATTTTCATATTTCAGCTCATTTATGTGAAAAATATCGGAATAAGTAGAATCCCGGGCAACGTCGGGTAAGCAGCACGGGGTATCTAAGAAATTTAAATTTATAATTATTGTACCTTTAACTTATTCAACTAAACATAAAAGCACATTAATTTTTAATCGTTTAGCCGTAACAGCGCACGCCGGGTATTAGCTAGTGATAAATAAAATTTATTATCTCAAAATTCAATATTAGAGCAATTATAATAAGTAAAACAAGAAGTGAACTACACGATATTATAGGAAACCAGATACAATAAGAAAAGTTAAGTCTTGTAAACTGCGATGACCAGGACATGTAGCACACATGAGGAATGAAAGGCGTGCATGGAAGCTTCTTGTAAGAAAACCAGAGGGAAAACGCCCAGTCGGTACACCAAGAAAGAGGTGGGAGAATAACAATAACTATGATTTCAGGGAAGAAAATTATACAGGGAATGATTGGAAAAATTATACAGGGAACGATTGGAAAAATTGTATGGAGAGTTTATGTCCGCGCGGCCATAAATCTACGGGTTTCATAGTGACAGTTAGTTAGTTAGATAGTTAAAGCAAGATTACTAATTCAATTCGGTACGGGAGTTAATTTCCCTCCATGCTATCCTTACCTTGTCGTGGTGGAGTGGCTTGTGTGCTTAAATGATCCCGAGAGCTATGCCGGCGGTAGCATTGCTGCTGATAGGGTTACCCATGCCGGACTGGTCGAAGGTGATAAGCCAGACGAAAAAAGTACCTTGGTCGAAAGAGTGACGATCTTTCACCGTAAAAATATAACCGTCAAGAAATGCTGACCTACGGGTTCGATAGTGCCAGTGAGTTAGTTAGTTAGTTAGTACAGTTAATGTTCTAGCATTGTAAGATTTTAACGTTACCTGTTAATTTTTTTGTTTTTGTTTTTTAGAATCTGATGATCCTATTTTCCGGGATCTTCATAAGCCTTTAGTTATAGGTCTATTAATGGTGACATCTCACAGACATTTCCATTTCGAAATAGTTACGTAAGCTGGAAGTGAATATCTAGCCATCCATCAGTGTCTGCGGGTAATGTGCGGTGCTGGGATTTATATGTGCTATAGAAAATAAAGAACATATACAGTTGTTCCCATTAATATCAAGTTTCAACTTTATTGCTCTTCCTTGTGTTTATCGTTACCAAAACAAAACTAATGTTTTAACATATACGTTTTATCTATATTTCACGTTAATATTTCATAATTCTCTAACACTTTTTTTTTCGTTTATCCTGTTTTCCTTTTTATTTTACCTTTTTTCCTCTTTGTTTTACCTGTTTTTGTTAATTTTCTTTTATCCTCACATAGACACAAGGACAGGACAACACACCCAGACCCAGGGTGGAGATTTAAAATCCCTTACCCCGCCAGGAATCGAAACCGGGTCGCCGGAGTGGAACGTAGGGATTCTACCTACTACGCCATCGCGACGGACTTTATGATACATTATAAGTTGGATTATTTCTTGTTTTACTTATGCAACACAGATAATTATTTTCATTTTATGGACTAGTGTTCAGTCTTTCTTACTACAGTTCATGAGGTCCCGGGTTCGATTCCTGGTCAGACCATAGGAATTTTTCCTAAAGGGAATTATTCTTGTGGTTGCCCACGGTCTATAATTTAGATTAAGTTTTAGATTAGGGACTCTCCTGGCGTCCATTATATCATCGGGGTAACCTAATTCCGCCTTCCAAGTGCTCCAACATAAGAAATGGATTACAATTCTGCCAATGCCAGGGGAGAAAGCCAGATATGTCATAAAAGACAACCTGGTGATATTAGATAAGAACAGAAAAATAATAATTTAATTATTTGGGAATTAATGTGCGTTTTTATTTCAGTCCCAAATTAAAAAGTAGTGTAAAACCATTAAGAAGTGAAGGAAGGAATACTGATGGGAGCAACTGTACACACATCTGGAAAAAATCGTTTAAACAAAGTAATAAAAAATATGCAAGGTGGAACAAAACATTATTGTATGAAATTTTGTTGTCATTTATAGATATATTTATTTATATAACTAGTTTATGTCCACCCCTGTGGTCTCGGGGTTGCGTATCTGCTTCGTACGCAGGGGGCCCGGGTTCGATCCTCGGTCCGGATTCGTTTTCTGAGGGTTTTTCCTACCTGTGAGACAAATGTCAGGAAAGTTCAAGACCCAAACGGCACCCGAACATCATCTGACCGTCATCAGATTCTTCTTCTTCTTCTTCTTCCTTTCCAGGATTAGATCAATTCGACCTGTTCTGGTCTCAAGTCCATCGTTTCCTTGGCCGTCCCAAAGATCTTTTTCCGTGTGGTTTGTAGGCGTTGATCGTTTTGGGTAATCTTGTATTGTCCATTCTGTCTAAATGTTCTTTCCAATGGTATTTGTGCTCTTCTAGTTTTATCGAGTATTGAAAATATCTCCAGTTCATTTCTTATTGATTCATTGTGTAATCTATCACTCGGAAGTCTTAAGTGCGAATCATCATATTCGCCATGTTTAGTATGAGTGTGTGTGTGTGTGTGTGTGTGTGTGTGTGTTTGGTATTTCGTCTTAATGTTGTGTTGTCTCGGAAGAGGCCCTGGCATTGAGCTGATCACTGATTCGGGGAGGCCCTTCACGTCCTTGTATGGTCAAAAAAGTAGTAGTAGGACTTTATTAGACAAAAAGTAAGATATTTACAATATTATTTACAAATATGGGTCGCACGGGCAGTAAGCCGTACGTGCTGTTGACAGTCCGTTACAATAAAGTAATAATTGGTACTTACTTACTTACACACTGGCACTATCGAACCCGTAGGTTCATGGCCGCGCGGACATAAGCTCTCCATACATCCCTATCCTGAGCCAATGCCTTCCAATCATTCCCTGTATAATCTACTTCCCTCAAATCATAGTTAATGTTATTCTCCCATCTCATTCTTTGTCTACCAACTGGGCGTTTTCCCTCTGGCTTCCCTACAAGAAGCTTCCATGCAAGTCTTTCATTCTCCATACGTGCAACATGTCCTGCCCATCGCAGTCTACGAGACTTAACTGTTCTTATTATATCTGGCTTCCTATAAAGACCATGTAGTTCATTGTTATGTAGTCTTCTCCATTCACCTATCTGTTCATCTCTCTTTGGTCCAAAATTTTTCCTAAGTACTTTATTCTCAAATACTTGTAATCTCCTTTCCTCCCTTAAAGTAAGAGCCCATGTTTCGCACCCATATAATATAACTGGTAGAATAAGAACAGTTAAGTCTCGTAGACTGCGATGGGCAGGACATGTTGCACGTATGGGGAATGAAAGACGTGCCTGGAAACTTCTTGTAGGAAAGCCAGAAGGAAAACGCCCAGTTGGTAGACCAAGAATGAGGTGGGAGAACAACATTAACTATGATTTGAGGGAAGTAGATTATACAGGGTATGATTGGAAAGAATTAGCTCAGGATAGGGATGTATGGAGAGCTTATGTCCGTGCGGCCATGAACCTACGGGTTCGATAGTGCCAGTGAGTAAATAAGTAAGAATAATTGGTACTAGTGTAAAGAAAAATAAACAACAAAAAAAACAATAACATTACAATTACACAAAGAAAACACAATAATATTACAATTGAATAATAACACAATAGCATTATACACTAAAAAACAATAACATTACAATTCAAAAAAGTATGTGTGTGTTCCATAGTTACAATCACTCTCCCAACAAGTCGAACGATATGCCGAAGATGGAACATGTTTTAAAAAGCCAACATTGTTTTAACTATATTTAATTAATGTTGGGAAGTAAACATTATGAGGTATAATCATTAAAATTCAGGAGAACATATTGTTTAAACAACTCACCTCATAGGATTCATGCTTCCATGATATCGCGATTTCAAACATAGTCATGTTCATCGTCAGCCATAACTCCGACTGACGAAATTCTTTGGCCGTCAACTATTCTATTGTCGCCATCTTCAGTGCTGCCATCTATGGTTGAATTTATGAACTTCGAAATCAATGTAATTTCGTTAGGGATATCAAAATTCATTGATCTATTTTTGTTTTTCTGAATGTATATTTTTTCCCAAACTGTCAATTCCAAAGGTTTCTCTACTTGTTTTAAAAGTTTAGCTTCTCTTCCAATTTTATGATGTTCTAATAAACTATGTGCAGCAATTGCAGGTTTTTCAATTTCACAATTTTTAATATTTCTGAAATGTTCTTTTGTCCGAATTTCCAAATTCCTTTTTGTTTTTCCTATATAAACTATAAAAACAAAAAGGAATTTGGAAATTCGGTCAAAAGAACATTTCAGAAATATTAAAAATTGTGAAATTGAAAAACCTGCAATTGCTGCACATAGTTTATTAGAACATCATAAAATTGGAAGAGAAGCTAAACTTTTAAAACAAGTAGAGAAACCTTTGGAATTGACAGTTTGGGAAAAAATATACATTCAGAAAAACAAAAATAGATCAATGAATTTTGATATCCCTAACGAAATTACATTGATTTCGAAGTTCATAAATTCAACCATAGATGGCAGCACTGAAGATGGCGACAATAGAATAGTTGACGGCCAAAGAATTTCGTCAGTCGGAGTTATGGCTGATGATGAACATGACTATGTTTGAAATCGCGATATCATGGAAGCATGAATCCTATGAGGTGAGTTGTTTAAACAATATGTTCTCCGATGAAGTTTTATTGTTTTAACTATTTGACAAAGTTTTTTAAACAGAAAACAATTTTAGTTGAGGACGACTGATAGAGCAGGTACTTTTAAAATTTCCGACAAGTCGCGTCACTGTAAGGCACGGTGGCACGTGGGAGAGATGTTACACGGCTCTAATGGAATGGAATATAACTAGTCGCGTCACTGTAAGGCACGGTGGCACGTGGGAGAGATGTTACACGGCTCTAATGGAATGGAATATAACTAGTCGCGTCACTGTAAGGCACGGTGGCACGTGGGAGAGATGTTACACGGCTCTAATGGAATGGAATATAACTAGTCGCGTCACTGTAAGGCACGGTGGCACGTGGGAGAGATGTTACACGGCTCTAATGGAATGGAATATAACTAGTCGCGTCACTGTAAGGCACGGTGGCACGTGGGAGAGATGTTACACGGCTCTAATGGAATGGAATATAACTAGTCGCGTCACTGTAAGGCACGGTGGCACGTGGGAGAGATGTTACACGGCGCTAATGGAATGGAATATAACTAGTTTGAAATATTACTTCAGTTGCTGGAGGGACACGACCTGAGGGTAGAGGTCACAGATAGTTCACGTCGCTCACCAAGATCATACTAGTGTTCCCCTAGTTGAAAACTTACATTTATATAATTAAAGACTACACTAATCTCAAAGAGTAGGGTGCGTGTAGGCAAACAGTTTTCAGACAGGTTTGAAATCCAGAATGGGTTGAAGCAAGGAGATGCACTATCTCCTCTACTATTTAATTTTGTACTAGAGCATGCCATTAAATCTTTGGAGAATGAGGAAGGCTTACAACTCAATGGTATTAATAAGCTGTTAGTTTATGCTGATGATGTAGTACTATTGGCCGATAGCGAGAAGATACTAAAGGCCAACACGCATACACTATTGAGTAACACTAAGAAATTAGGACTGGAAGTAAATATCAGTAAAACTAAATATGTGGTCACACATAGAAATTCAGTATATAATGGAAATGGACAGCTAAGGAAAAATGATGAAAATTTTGAGGAAGTGGCTGAATTCAAATACCTAGGGACAATAATCACAAATAGGAATGAGATGCACAAAGAAATTAAACATAGCCTCAATTCTGGAAATGCATGCTATTATGCATTGCAGAGACTTTTGATGTCCCAACTCCTTTCAAAAACGTTAAGCTGAAAATATATAAAACTATTATTCTACCAGTTATATTATATGGGTGCGAAACATAGACTCTTACTTTAAGGGAGGAAAGGAGATTACGAGTATTTGAGAATGAAGTTCTTAGGAAATTTTTTGGACCAAAGAGAGATGAACAGACAGGTGAATGGAGAAGACTACAAAACACTGAACTACATGGTCTTTATAGAAAGCCAGATATAATAAGAACAGTTAAGTCTCGTAGACTGCGATGGGCAGGACATGTTGCGCGTATGGGGAATGAAAGACGTGCATGGAAACTTCTTGTAGGAAAGCCAGAAGGAAAACGCCCAGTTGGTAGAGCAATAATGAGGTGGGAGAACAACATTAACTATGATTTGAGGGAAATAGAGTATACAGGGAATGATTGGAAAGCATTGGCTGAGGATAGGGATGTATGGAGAGCTTATGTCCGCGCGGCCATGAACCTACGGGTTCGATAGTGCAAGTGAGTAAGTAAAGACTACACTTTAATGCGGCAACAACATGTTCCGTTAATCAAGCATTATTTTTAATTTCCTCCTTTGAAAAAAAAAATAAAAGTCACAATATATAACTATCTAACTCACTGGCACTATCTAACCCGTAGGTTCATGGCTGCGCAGATATAAGCTCTCCATATATCCCTATCCTGAACCAATGTTTTCCAATAATCCCCTGTATAATAAAACATATTACAATAGAAAAATAGTTTATCTATAGGGTTAAAGGTTCCGAAATGTACTATAATGCATATATAAATCTCATCATCCGTCACGAATTAGGCCTTTGTAGATCTGTTTCGGCGCCATCTAGCAGTATTTTAAGAGGTGTTCCTGGTCGACGATGTCCTTTGGGCTTATATTGCATCATAAGTTTTGGTATTCTTGAATTATCCATTTTTTTACATGATCTACCCAGATTGATTTATATCTGTTGAATTTTTCTTCTACTGATTTTACTTCTAATTGTTCTAATGTTCCTCCATTCTTTTTTCGATCTAAAAGAGAGTATCATGTTGTCCTTCTGACAAATTTAATTTCCGTTGCTTTGATTCTGTTCCTGACTCTTTTTTTTAATGTCCAAATCTCACTTTCGTATAAAAGGGAGGGTAACGCTAAAGTGTTATATATTTTCATTCTTGTGTATTTTTTGTACTAATTTAGCTATTAATGTATTATTTATTATTTTTCCACCGCTTGGTCTCGAGGAAGCGCGCTGCCTTGTCACGCAGCGGGCCCGGGTTCGATCCCGGTCAGGGCAGTTTTTCTGGGTGAGGTTTTTATCGGGGTTTTTCCTCACCTGTAAGACAAATGTCAGAAAAACTTAAATGCCCAAACGGTCCCCGAAATCATATGGCCATCATCTTCCTTATCATTATCATCCTTCACCGGTGTGGAAAGCAACGGGAAGCTACCACACCTACAATTCCCTAGTAAAGCTGCAAGCATAACATGAAAATGCTATGATTACAGTGAAGGACCTGCCTTCGGGCAGAATTACTATGGATGGATGGATAGTATACATAAAGGGCAGTGGTTTTACTTTCCGCACTAGGTAGGTAATTTGTAATATTACAATATAGTTATTTAGTTATTTATAGATCGGCAATCTCGAAATGTAAGAAATTGAACTTTCTATCATGGTCACCATTGCTGTAAGTACGACAGAACGCACTATCGCGCAACAAAGTATTTGCTGGCTAATTGATATGGACTAAGGGAGTGGAAAAATTGGATTAATCAGTCATAAATTGTTTAAATTGACTACTCTAAGAATTAATATAAAATTATGGAATATTCCCCTGAAAGGGTCCGTCTCCTCAACTTAATTAATCATTTAACTGTAGCGCTTTCGGGACTTGTCCCATCATCGACAGGATTCAAAACTGGCGTTTCACTGAAGATCTGGTAGAGGGGGTTGCATGTATTGGGTTCGTTTTCGTTTATCAGGCTGTCGTTGTTGTGAGCTGCTTTCATGATTTCCATCTCTTCGAGTAGTCCCGCGCCGTAGCCGAGCGGTTAAGGCAGGAAGCCTTGGCGCAGAGCTACGGGACTTGCGCTGGTTCGAGTCTCCATGGGGGGAAGAAATTTTCTCATGGTATTTCGGCCAGTATGGGACCGGTGCCCACCCAGCATCGTGAGGCAATTGGGTAGCTACAATAAGTAGCGGCTCCAGGTTGAGGAACCAGCTATAACGGCTGGGGGACTCGACATGCTAACCACATGTCACCCCTACACTGGCTGTTGATCATCTACCTCTGTGATTGACACATGTGGATGTGAAGGGCCAGCAGCCGGCTGGTAAAAGGGCAACCGCTGAAAAGTGGAAAGACCCTCAATCGGAGCGGAGTACGTTTATCTTCGCTGGATTATTTTCTCTGTGCATTACTGTTAGGGTGTTTTCAATATTTAACATGCGATGTCCTTCATGGATAACGTGTTTTGCATAGCTTGATTTACCATCTGCGTGAATGAAGTCTCGAAAATGTTCTTTGAATCTGATGTTAAAACTCCTGTTTGTCCTTCCTATATAAAATGTGTTGCAGTCCTTACAGTCAGTAGAATGTTGAAACTCCCATTAAGCAAAGACAATTATATCCAAGAACTCAACTACATTAAGTATATGGCAAAAACAAATGGCTATAATGAAGAATTCATAGATAAGCTCGTAAAAAAACAAAAAAGGAAGAACAACATAACCAACATAACTAAACTAGAAAAAGAATCTGACAACAACAAGAAAACATGGATAACACTTACATACACAGGAAAAGAAACGACAAAATTAGCCAATGCACTAAAGAAAGCCGATAAAAACGTAAAAATAGCATACAGAACCAATAAATTAAACAACATAATAAACAATAACATTGAAGAAAATAACATTTTCAACAGCAAAGGAGTTTATAAACTGACATGTAAGGACTGCAACAAATTTTATATAGGAAGGACAAACAGGAGTTTTAACATCAGATTCAAAGAACATTTTCGAGACTTCATTCACGCAGATGGTAAATCAAGCTATGCAAAACACGTTATCCATGAAGGACATCGCATGTTAAATATTGAAAACACCCTAACAGTAATGCACAGAGAAAATAATCCAGCGAAGATAAACGTACTCGAAGAGATGGAAATCATGAAAGCAGCTCACAACGACAGCCTGATAAACGAAAACGAACCAAATACATGCAACTCCCTCTACCAGATCTTCAGTGAAACACCAGTTTTGAATCCTGCCGATGATGGGACAAGTCCCGAAAGCGCTACAGTTAAATGATAATTAAGTTGAGGAGACGGACCTTTCAGGTGAATATTCTATAATTTTATATTAATTTTGAATAAACCTCAACGGAACACATCATGAATCTTATAAAAGTTGATAAGAATGCAATTGGCAGGTTGTACTGTGTGTATTTGAATGTAAATTCCATTCGTGTTGAGTGAAGGTAGAACATAGTTGTATAACATGCTGTAAAAATGATAATTTAGAATAGCGCTATACTTGTAGAGGTGGATGTGGCATATCTCTAAGATAAGTGAATATCTCTGAATCAGTTGAACAGTGGCATCAGTGCAGTGCAGTGCTTGTTTTTGTGCTATACATGTTCCTTAACAAACTAAATGCTTGTTACAATGCCGCCACCAAATTATTCCCAGCACATTAGTGACTCTTTTGTGTTAAAACATGATTTGTGACGTCATATCCGACAATCGGAGTATGGAAATATGGTGAGTTATTAATCTTCATTATATACAGGCTGGAAGTAATGTAAATGGACAGATTTTAAATAAAAATTCCTTAGAATAAATACTACATAATCCAAATACCCTGTAGAGTTTGTGTATTAATGTACAGTACTTGTTAATATTTTCATAGTTTACTATTGTGCCCGGTTCAATCCCAGTAGGGACAAGTTTCCTAGCTGAATTTTTATTAGTTTTCTCTTTCTCATCTGTAAGTCAAAAGTCAGGAAACTTTAAGGTACAAATATTCCACGTACACCATCTAACTAGTAGTAGTAGTAGTAGTAGGACTTTATTAGACAAAAAGTAAGATATTTACAATATTATTTACAAATATGGGTCGCACGGGCAGTAAGCCGTACGTGCTGTTGACAGTCCGTTACAATAAAGTAATAATTGCTACTAGTGTAAAGAAAAATAAACAACAAAAAATTAATAACATTACAATTACATAAAGAAAACGCAATACTATTACAATTAAATAATAACACAATAGCATTATACACTAAGAAAACATAGTAACTTAATTTACTGGCACCATCGAACCTGTAAATTCATGGCCACGCGGATATAACCTCTCCATTTGTCCCAATCCTGAGCAAATGTTTTCCAATCACCCCCTGTATAATGTTTGCTTCAAATCATGTTTAATATTATCCTACCTCATTCTTGGTTTATCAATTGGGCGTTTTCCCTGCGATCGTCCTACAAGAAGCTTCCATGCACCTCTTTCATTCCCCATTCGTGCCACATGACGTGCCCATCGCAGTCTACGAGACTTTACTGTTCTTATTGTGTCTGGTTCCTATGAAGATCATGTGGTCTAGCTCACTGGTAAGTAGTCTTCTCCATTCACTTGTCTGTTCATCTCTCTGTGGTCCAAAATGTTTCCTAAGGAATTTATTCTCAAATACTTGTAATCTTTTCTCTTCCCTTAAACTAAGTGTCCATTTGCGGACACCAATTGGCCTTGTTACATTCGCCTTCTTGAGTATGAATGGCGTGTCTTGTATTAAATGATCGTGTTATCTCGTAGGTGGTCCCAGCAGTGAGCTGATCACTCAAATTGACGTAATATTGAACTTCAGGTAAGACGGTAACCAAAATTTGAAAAAAAAAATGTTTATTTTCATAATTAAATAGTCTATTATTTCCTGAACATTTCTGTATATTATTTTTTACTAGACGGCAATTAACCATCCATAGTAATTCTGCCCGAAGGCAGGTCCTTCACTGCAATCATAGCATTTTCATGCTATGCTTGCAGCTTTACTAGGGAATTGTGTAGGTGTGGTAGCTTCCCGTTGCTTTCCACACCTGTGAAGGATGATGATGATGATAATGGTAATGATAAGGATGATGATGGCCATATGATTTCGGGGACCGTTTGGGCCTTAAAGTTTTCCTGACATTTGTCTTACAGGTGAGGAAAAACCCCGATAAAAACCTCGCCCAGAAAAACTGCCCCGACCGGGGATCGAACCCGGTCCCGCTGCGTGACAAGGCAGCACGCTACCTCGAGACCACAGCGGTGGACTGACGCCAATTATAAGTGTGTTGATTGTTTTTTAAACTTGACAGCTGTCAGATTGTAATACTTTAAAACTTGTTTTCTCAAAAGTGAATAGTTTCGAACATTTGCCCCCCCCCATTATCTCAGGAACTATTAGAGATATTTGCATGAAATTTTTACAGGCGGTAAACCTAGTTATACTGAATATATGGAAGCACAATCATGAAGATGATCTTGCAAGCCTCATGACCACGGCCTACAGCCCGAAAATCTTCATCAAGATCATCATAGCAACTCCGGCCGTGAAAGTCTACGTGAATACATGATCCCTTCTATAAATCATCACTTATAATTTTTAAAAGTATTTTTAAACAAAAAAGAGACTAGTGGCAAAAAACGTATATAGAACATGAGTATTTAGACACAAGTTTGACTGAGGTTCAGTGATCTTTACAAACCTCATTTAATTTGCTGTAAAAATGTCATTACAATCCATCTAGTAGTTCCTGACAAAATGGGCCTCAAATTCACATGTCTTAACATTGATGGGACAGGGCCTACCGTTTTATCTTAATGTTCTAGGCTTGCTTTCCGCTTGAAATAATTAACACTGGGGAACAGTGATTTTGGTGCCTTAATGTTTTCACCTATTTATGGGTATATTTGGGTCACTGATTCCAAAGATGATTTCAGTTTCGTCCTATCAGCTCTAGTTTTTGAGATAGAGTTTATTCAAATTATATACCAGTTCAAAAATACTGGTCCACATATACAACTATATTACTCGCATACAATTAAATACAAAAGAACAAATACTTTCTTTTTCATGAAACAACTGTATCTATATAACTACCATAATTTATTTACACATTAGTCTCGTTAGAATCATTAATTTTCCTCCATCAGGTCGCAGAATCCCCGTTTCTGTGATTTCCTCCGATGCAATGATCTTGGACATTCTCGGTGGATGCTCCAACAGTAGTCCGCCATCATATGTATATCCCACCGTCCACGATACCTTTCTTCCATTGTACTTAATTCCTGGTGAAAACGCTCACCCTGTTCCTCACTTACATCTCCAAGATTGTCTGGAAATCGATCCAAATGACTGTGTAGGTAGTGTAATTTGATGCTCATGTTACAACCTAGTGCACAAAAAGCAGTGAGCATATTCTCCACTAGTTCATCACTATTAGGAGACTTATAGTTTCCAAGGAAATTCTTCACTACCATACAGAACGAAGACCATGCGGCTGCTTCAGTATCATTCATTGAGTCTTGAAATTGATGGTCATTAATAAGTTGGCGGATTTGTGGTCCATCCAATATACCTGCTTTTATTTTTTCCTTACTCAGTGCAGGAAATTTTGTACATATGTAGCCAAAACATGTTCCATCTCTAATTCAACGCCTTGATGAACTGTTTCATTAAACCAAGTTTAATATGCAGTGGTGGCAAGATGATGTTGTTTCTGTCAACCAAAGGTTCTGCAACGATGTTTTTTTCTCCAACGGTCATGCTTTCTCTAAGAGGCCAATGCCTTCTCACCCAATGTTGATCTTTGGCTCTAGAGTCCCATAAACATATAAAGCATGGGTATTTGGTGTACCCACCTTGTTGTCCTAGAAGAAAATTCACCATCTTGAGATCGACACACATTACCCATTGGTGATCACGGTAAGAGATCTTCTCTAGCACTGTAGCTATTGTATGTTGATTTTCACGCATAGAAACTGAGTGACCAATTGGGATTGACCTGTATATGTTCCCATTATGCAAAAGAACACATTTTAGGCTGCGTTTGGAGCTATCTATAAATAACCGCCATTCACTTGGTGTGTATTTTCTTACACCCAGCTTCATTAACAGTCCTTCAACATTCATACAAAAAACAAATTGATTTTCTACTGTGAAGAATGGCAGGAAGTCTGTTTCTCTTTTGCGATAGACTGTGACCTTTGTTCCCGGTAACAGACATTGTTTCTCTGCCAGCCTGGAAGCTAACAACTCAGATGACTTCTTTGGAAGACTTAGATCCCTTATGAGGTCGTTCAGTTCCGCTTGACTAAAACCGGATGAAACTGATGAAGGTCCTGGGAAATCGCTGTCATTTCCCTCAGAATAGCTTTCAGTTGAATCATCCTCTTCTTCTGGTGACTCTGGAAGACTGGTAAAAATTGGAACAGGTATCTCCTCTGAATGTGGAACAGGGCGTCTTGCGGAGCGTAGATTGGGATATACCCATCTATTCCGGTTTTTGCTATTGATGCCCTTTACATTGACTGAACAAAAATAGCAGTCATCACTATGGTTAATTTGTTCTCGCCAGATCATTGGTTCCCCAAATTTCAAGCATTTCCGTTTCCCATTTGTCCATTGTCGTAGATGCTCTGTGCACGTTTTACATACAATGTGAGGTGCCCAAGGCTTATCTTGATCTCCCAGTTGTACTTTGAAATAGGCCAAATAAGCTCTTCTTACAAAGTCAGTTATAGGTTTTCTTTGTTGAGTGAATGTGTACTCCCCACAGATGAAACAAAACACATCAGGATTATTCACACATTTTTCTTCGTGTTGAAGCCATGTCAGTCTAGAAAAAGGATAAACAATTGTCAAATTAGTAAAATTACATATGCAAACGGCAACAACAACATGAATATAACTTGGATTAAATCAATTAGTATTATGCAAACAATCGATTTACAATGGTGGTACATAAGAGCAGTATCATCAATATCTTGCAAACTAGAGCTGCTGCAACAAAATGGATGACATTTTTGGAATCAGCAGTGCCGAAATACCCAGAATCAGGTGAAAAATTTCAGGCACCAAGAAAAAAATATTTTTTTGTTCCCCAGTGTAATACAACTTAAGACAATTTCTGCCTGAACTGGGATTTAAACCCAAGATCTCCAGCTTTACGCACAGACGTACTAAACCAATTGTGCTACTTAGGCAATTCGGAAAGCGACACATATGTTTCTCTGTTTTAAACTCCCTTGTACACCTATCAGTGAATTTCTATTCACTTTACAACAGGGTCGCTTCTACTAGGTTTTTATCTCTTCCTGGATTACCCAAGTAGAACAATGAAACCAACTCGCGAAGCTAAAGACATTGAGTGGATTCACAACGCAAATCTAAACAACGGCCCCGGTTTTCCAATTTTTTATTTTTTCCATAACAACTGAAAATCTATTGCTTTTAATTCCAAAAACAATCATGACCATGGTTTCATAACAAATTCTGTGAATTGTCAATTATTTGTATAGTTATTATGGAAACAATAATAATTGGAAAATCGGATCGTGCTATAATAGATCTTCCAAAAAAATCTATTCTTGTATAAAATTACCATAATTTATTATTGGCACCATTATTTTTTCTCATTCAACATAATTTACTTTTTAAATCAATATCACCAGGTTTTTCATTACATTTCTGGTATCCTCTTCTGGCATGGCGTACTTGTAAGTCACTTCTGAGGTTCGGGCACATGGAAGGCGGGGTTACGCTGCTCCGATGATATGAGAGGTGATGATGATGATGATGACAGTGAAGCATCAAGAAAGGCCGCGATCAAAACTTGATCTAAAACACAAAATGTTGCCAATTTAATTCATGGTTACTTAAATACTAATTTAGCAAATGAGAAATAGTCAAAATTGGCTTTTGTTGATGAAAAGCTCAATTATTGACAGTTAAATATTTGACTGTAGTCAGTTTGATACAAGTCAAGACACTTTTTTACTAAAGTTGATTAAACCGGTCATTAGGGTTGCAAAAGTCCGTTCTTTTAGGGAAATTTTATTTTTTAGACACATTTTTATAACAATGGTAATTATTGATTTTATCTTCGTATATCTAATACCTAGGAGATACACAATGAAAATATTATTTCTCTTAGAAATTTTCGATCTCAAGTCGGTTTAAACACAAATCGATTTAAAAGAGAAATAATCGAATCAACATAAATGTTTTTTATTGATTTTACACTAGGATAATTCGTTTATTGAAGTGCCATTATCGAGGTCTCTTATGTATTTTATCGAAAAAAATCAAAGAGTTCCATTTAAAGTTCCCTAATTACTGTGTAAAGATAATGCCAACATTTGC